>JANAVB010044035.1:0-55678 GCA_029216955.1 Iris pallida
GTTTTGCCTTCAAATGTACTGTTCGACCAATACTTGTCGGAAAAACCCATACTGTTCGACCAGAGCAGGTCGAACAAAAGTAAACTGTTCGACCGATGTTGGTCGAACAGTTGTTGTATGTCCGACCGACCAGGGTCGAACAGGGCCGCGAATTCCAAAAAAATTTTCGAACGATTGTTTCGTTTTTGTCACAATCGATCGGTTTCGAAACATATACAGAGATCCTAAACGAAGATAGATACTAATTTCGAACAAGATTACTCATCTACAGGTCGATTTGCGAAAATTTACCTTCCGATTGAACTTGTTTTCCTCTATCCATTGCGAAGCCGAACAAGGGAGAACTCTTCGACGAAGGGGAGGCGACCGGGCAGCGACTGGAGGGACCGAAGTTGGCTTCGGAGTGAGGAGAGTGGAGTGTTGGGTTTTGAGGGAGGAGAGTGGAATGTTAGGGTTTTGTGAGGGAGGAGAGTGGAGTGGAGTGTTAGAATTTTAGTGGGGTGTACTTAGAAAGCTTTGAGATGGGGTTAGAATAGGTAAGGATATTTTTGTCAAATATTGGGATGTACTTAGTATTTTTATAAGCTTAATCAACTACATGTGGGGTGTACTTAGAAATTTGGGTGTCCTTAGAAATACATGGGGTGTCAATAGTCGGATCCTTAAAATTTTGCATGTTTAAAATTATATACTGATCGAATCTTTCAAAAGTAAACAAATATTATACGTTTCTGAAATATATGAGTATAACATGAATTTTATTCCGGTGATTGCTAACAAGAGTCCTAAGTAGAATGTTGCTACGTACCTCCTCTCCCTCTTGGCCCCTCTCAAAAGCCTTCCCGATCCTCCCTTCCCCCTACTTCCCAACAACACTTCTGACTTGTTCAAACTCAAGTTCCTTGATGGCTTTTCGTTATGGTCAAAGGCCTGATCTCTAGATATATAAGTAACAAGTCCCTCCCTAACTGTCTTGGATCTCTCAACAACAACTCAAATATCACAAAACACCAAGTAAAGAAGGAAAAGCTTTGATGGGTGATCTCTTCTCAATTCCTGTCCTCTTCTTCCTCCTCTTCCTCTTGGTAGGGACTGCTGCTGGTGAAGGAGTGCTCCTCTCCACCCTCCCAAGGACTCTCATAGTCACTGCATCTCCCAAGCAGGGACAAGGTATAATACTTGTTTCTCCCCTTTAGGCCTCGTTCTGGTTCTCGGAAGGGAAATCAATGCCCTAGCTTGTCTTTCCATAGGGATGAGAAATTAAAATCTTCCGTCATGTTTCTTAACGAAAATGATAATGGCACGTAGAAAACGGAGAAAACTTCGATACAGACGGAGGTATCAAAGTTTTGATACCTTAATTGTATGACAAGTGGGCCTTCCTCTCACTTTGTAAAACGTGTGGACATAAAGTATGAGGATGGACCCACTTGTCATATGAAGGAGGTATCAAAACTTTGATACCATCTTCTGTATCAAAGTTTTACTCGTAGAAAACTAAATCAGAATATCTTGGTTAAATAATTTGGGAACATAAATAAAAGGAGGATAACCTTCCTCGTACAAGTTTATCCACACATACCCTAATTCTAACAATAGTTCTTATTTTATTTTTTGTATAAAGGAGATGTCAAATATTTTCGAATGATTTACCAATTATGTTGCTAGCCTTGTCCACGAGGGATCAAGATTTTACTTGTACTGGTTAACTACCAGAACATTAAGTTTTGTATCTTGTATTTACGCTTGTGTGCATTTTCCATGTGTACCTTATCTTAAAGTTCAAGATGTTAGGCACAGTCTGATAGACTTCTTTGTAACTTTTTTGTATGTATATACTCATGTGCCTCTTTTGGTTGAACTGGTCAGCTATCAAAACATCAAGTTATGTATTTACCCACATTTGCATATTCCATACTTTCCTTATCTTGAAGTTTAAGATTTTATGCATAACCTGAGATCTTGAGGTTTGTGTAAGTATATACTTGTGTGTTTCTTGTCTTAAAGTTCAAGATACTCAGTTGCTTTTACTGGCACAAACAGATGATAAAATAGGACTAGTCAAAATATAACATTGCTTGAGTATCCGAATTATATCCAGTATTATAAGAAAATAAATGTGAAACATAGAATTCTAACAAGCATCTCTATTCAGTTCTGAAAGCCGGTGAGGACCACATCACAGTATCCTGGGGCCTGAACAAAAGCCTCTCAGCCAGTACCGATGATGCATACAAGAATGTGAAAGTGATGTTGTGCTACGCTCCGGTCAGCCAAACCGACCGCGGGTGGAGAAAGACCAACGACGACCTCAAGAAAGACAAGACTTGTCAGTTCGAAGTCACCGTCCAACCCTATGCCAAGTCCAATTCGAGCTTCGAGTACAAGATCAAGCGAGATGTTCCCTCCGCGACATACTTTTTGAGGGCATACCTGCTCGACTCCTCCGACACCAAAGTGGCGTACGGCCAGACTACTGATGCGCACAAGTCCACCAACCTGTTTGAGATTGTTGGAATATCTGGACGGAGCGCGTCACTTGATGTCGCTGCTGGATGCTTCTCTGCGTTCTCTGTCGTGTCTCTGCTCTTCTTCTTTGTAATCGAGAAGCGAAAGGCCAAGAAGTCTCTTAATTAGTCTTCCTAAGTTATATATATGACAAAGGGATACTGTCATATATAATGTATAAGTATAGATGAATACCTTATCTATCCGTATCTTTGCTCATGACAACAATATGTTCTCCCAACTTTACCTCTATATATGATCATGATTATCTTTCTGAATGTCTTAAGAATAGAATTCCCCCCTTTTGTTTTCGACTGTTGTGTCGAGTTAGAAGTGTTTTTGATCTCAAGTTTGTATTAAAATTCCTTAGAAGCTTTTGTTGGACTTGGCATACTTCACAGATTTAATCTCTAATACTTAGTCCAGACATATATTCATAAACAAGTTATCACGAAGGATATGCCTCGATGCTCATAACTCATGTACTGTTAGGCACAAGATAATACTCAAAATTATCTCTGAATGTCTTAAATTTGGATCAACATATATAGGCACTTCTGTGTAAACACATAATTGTTCCGATATTCCAATGTGAGACTATTTGGGCTTTCTTGTTGATCTAATGATAAGCTCTAATCCTTCTTCTCAGCCTACGTTGGGGTGAATGATTACCCTGCATAAAATCTCCAAGATAAACCTTCACTCTCCACGTCCCCGCTATTTGTAATTTTTTTAAAATTTCGGACGTACATGATCGAGACTTGTACTCACATGCCGTATTATATACCTATCAGGCACACTGTTCCTAATTCCCACCATTTAATAATTAAAGGATTAATATTGTCACTTTTCGTTCCCGGAATACGTATTTTAAATGCATGTACTGCTCGAACGTATTTATTTAATATTTCATATATTGTTCTGTAATTAAATTCCTTTAATTTCATGTTTATTAATTTTCTGCAATTTTATTTCTGCATTTTATTTTCTGCTTTAGTTCTACTTTGGGATCGGCTTAGATTGGTTTATTTGTGCGGTTCATCATGAACCGAACCCCCCACCTACCACCACCCTTTTCATTTAAAGCCCCAACCTCTCTCTCTCTTCATTACTTTCCTTCACCATTACTCTTCTTCTTCTTCCTCATTTACTTCC
Organism: Iris pallida; assembly: GCA_029216955.1. NCBI lineage: Eukaryota > Viridiplantae > Streptophyta > Magnoliopsida > Asparagales > Iridaceae > Iris > Iris pallida. The sequence goes on from JANAVB010044035.1 coordinate 3,664, forward strand.
ACCACCTACCAACCGTAGGCAAGTACATCTTGCTCCATATGAGAACCCATATTTTATGGTTCATTATTCTTCCTCTCATGATTCTAAGAGAGTTTAGTACTTAGCATTTTTGAATTCCTTGGCTCATTTCTCATAGATCTAAGTTGTTATATTTTCAGTTTTCCATGGGTCTTGATCTACCAAACTTGCATATTTTCGAAAATAGATAGTTTCATGTAGTAGAGCTTCTCATTCTACCCAATTTTGATTTTTGAAAGTTGGATTTGGACTTATTTTGACCAAGTTATGGACTTTTGAAGCTTTGGGTTCCAACCATGGAGTTCTTGCTGATTTGGAGAAGACAGTGAGCAGTATACGCGAGCTTTTTAACTTGCGCCACTGAACTGCGCGTGCTCTTTAGCGCAGCGCAGTCTGACTCATACGCTGCCTTTTGGAGGCGTATGTCTTACATACGCTGCCTTGAAGAGGAGTCGTATGGAGTACATACGCTGCCTAGAAGAGGATGTAGATTTCTTTACGCTCACGTTTTTACGTGCCAGCGTAGTATTTCCTTACGCTCACGTTATTACGGGCAGCGTAGTATTGCCCTTACGCTCACATTGTATGTGCTAGCGTAGTATTGCCTTTACGCTCACGCTGTGCGTGCTAGCGTAGTATTGCCTTTACGCTCACGCTGTACGTGCCAGCGTAGTATTGCCTTTACGCTCATGCTCTGCGTGCTAGCGTAGTATTGCCCTTACGCTCACATTGTATGTGCTAGCGTAGTATTGCCTTTACGCTCACGCTGTGCGTGCTAGCGTAGTATTGCCTTTACGCTCATGTTGTGCGTGCCAGCGTAGTATTTCCTTTACGCTCACGTTGTGCGTGCCAGCGTAGTATTGCCTTTACGCTCACGTTGTGCGTGCCAGCGTAGTGTTAGTGTTAGCGTAATGCTGAGTTTTTGAATCACTTTTCTTTTACGCTTACTCATGCATGCGTAAACTTGACTTCTTACGCATGTGATCCTTTACACAGGTAACCTTTTTACGCGCGCAACTTTATTTGAGCGTATTCCTTTGGCATGCATGACACTCTTAAAATATCCTTACGCCTTTTGGCATGAACTTGATAAAATCATGATATGTTAATATTGTTAAAAAGATTGTTATGTGGAATGCGCCTTGTGTCCTGATTGATCCATGGATACCCAGTATGACTGGAACTTAACCCTGAGAGTCGTAGACTCGACTCCACTGAATACTATTTGATTTTCATGCCTTCTCACCATTGATAATGATTGTGACATTGACTAATAATTGATCATGCGTTCCTAGTTGGAACTAAGAGACTGGCTAGTCGTCTTATTGAATTGAATGAATGAGACACGTTCATAATAACTATGAACTATTGCAATCGATTGGCCGATCCCGAATATTGACATACAGGCACATGCAGGCTTCAAATTATTTATTTATTTATTTAGTTATTTATTTATCTTACAAAATAGCATGTGTACTTTATGGTCAAGGCATGATTATTCCGTGGTTAGTTTGATTGTTGCATTATGCTATGTAAGACCTACAACCTAACCGCACGGGTAACGTTACAGAGTTGTGCATATCGTACCCCGTACGAAAGTACTCATTTGAATGACCATGATCCACAGCATGGGATTTCGCTTAACATAGAGGCTTTAAGTTAAATAAAATAATAATGACATGGAGAGAACGGATTCCCGAGTTCTTACATGGCAGCCCTTTTGGGAATATTAAGTTCCTGACAGGCCGGCTGGTTCCCACAGATACTGTAAATCTATCACACGGGCAGGGAACGATATCTGCTTATATTACTAAATTGTACATGGTATATTAACGGCGGGCGTCCCGCTGGGACTCGTCTAATTACATGATTGGCACAATTGATTGATTGGATAGACTAGCCTTGCTTGCACATAGTGAGAACTGAAGAATCCTTTATTGCATAATTCCAAGGTAACTTGGAACTCACAGTAGCAAGCCGTAGTAGCTGCATGGCCGTCTAAATTGACTTGTTTGTATTGTACCTACTCTATTTACTAACTGAGATGATCAGAATGTCAGGACATGACAGGTCAACTTCTGTCCTTGTTTGGTTGGGAAGTTGGTTTGAAGTGTCGTGATGTTGTGTAAATCCCAGTAGCAAGCAGAGACCTATGTATTATATTCTTAACTCTTATCACTAGTTTTAACTCTCATATCGTGCTTCCTTGTGGTACTTGCTATTAGAGGTCTAACCTCTCTGGTTTTGTATGGCCAGATTTAGAGCCGGTCCCCGAGGATCCAGCTTACTTCTACCTCCAAGATGGTCAATACTAGAGGAATGATCGCAGGAGGACTCGAGTGGGTTCCTTACTCCCTCACTCGTTTTATTGCTTACTCTATACCTTGTCGTTTGGCACCGACATGTTAGTCGGATTGTCTTGTAATTACTTTTGCATAATTGTAACTAAGTCAGGCTGCAGCTGATAAACAATTGTGTATACTTTGCTACATTATCTGGCTATGTTTTGTAAAACCAGATATCAAAAATTTTGACTGAGCGTTTGGGACGCCTTACTGCTTATTCTCACATGTTCTCTATTTTCTGTTTCTTGTTTGAATGATTGAGACAATAGATGTGAAGTGACCATAGCGCGACTTTTATGTAGTATGCACCCCCTCGTCTTATTAGACAGCATTGCGTATTATACGGTATTCATCTACCCATAATACGTAGCTGGCTGAGTCATTCCTCCGCTCTCCAGTATTCTGGTTCTGGGGTGTGACAAGGTTTTAGTGGTGGCCCATGCAGGTCTGATTTCAGACTTGTGGGGTGTTTTAATAGGATGTTTTAATAGGATGTCTCAATCACACATGTTTCTCCTTGATCTCATGATTCGTCAATTCTCAACTCCAGCTTGACATTCCTGTATTCTTTGACTTCATTGATCCTTCCTGTCCGGTCGTTTGATTGTTTTCTTGTCCCTTTTCTTAGGGGCACTTCGTCCGCACCTGTTAGAGCTGGACAACAACCACAAGAGCGGGATGGGCAACCTGACTAGGTTGGTCAGCAACAAGAGCCGGTACTAACTCAAGAGGCTATTCAAGAAGAAGGGATAGTGGAAGCAGCAGCTGGATCGCAGTATCCGGATATTCCACCACCACCAACAGTTCTACCTACCCCTGCAGAAATGGACACACCAGCCCTTCTGGAGATCATGAGAGGGATGATGGCCACTCAGCAACACCAGATGTTAGCCCAGCAATGCATGCACGCTCAGTTACAAGAGCAGAATGTACTACTCAACCAAGGATTGCAGACAGCATTGGAAAAGGGGCGAGGCCAGATTCAGGAGCATCAACCAGATTTTACAAGTTCAACCCCCGCCGTTTCGAGGGCACAGAGGATGCCATCTCAGCAGATGGCTTAAGGACATTAAGGCTATTATGGCAGCAGCTAAGGTTCCGACAGAAGAACGTGTGGATCAAGTGAAGTTGTTACTTCAGGATCTCGCACGTGATTGGTGGGAATCAGAGGAAGTAGGTATCAGACGTCCCGTTGCTTGGGACAATTTCACAGCAAGGTTCAAAACAAAGTACTATGGAGTTGTGGCACAGTTTGAGCTACAACAGAAGTTTATCAACCTTAAGCAGGCCGGCAAGACAGTGGATGCTTATGCAGCGGTTCTGCAGATTGAGTAGGTTCACCCCAGAGCTGGTAGCAACGGAGGGCCAGAGGGCTATGAGGTTTCAGCAAGGGTTTCATCTTGAGCTCTTGCAATTGATAGAGGGGCACAATTACCAGACTTTTGATGAGGTTTGACGGCGACTCGAAGGCATAAGATCACCATTCAGAGGATTACAGCAAGGACTGGAGGTCAGAAGAGATCTCACAGTCAGATTGAAGGAGGAGGGGAGAAGCGCCCTGGACAACAACACCATCCCTTGGCATTCGTATCCACGATGTGGCGATACGAGGGCCAGCACCACCACCCAGGCAGCAGCAGCAACAGAAGAAGAACCAGTAACCCCCAGCGGACTGTACTTATTGTGGAAAGATGGGGCACACTAGAGATGTGTGTCGAACATTGAACGGACTGTGTTTGATATGTGGAAATCCAGACCATCAGGTTACCACATGTCCCATGAATTCGAGGTCAGGAGGACCAGTACAGCAGTTTTCTGCTCTGCCAGCACCAGGGGCAGGCCAGTATCGAGGACCCGCAGTGGCAGTGAGACCATTGGCCCAACGTCCGTTAATGCCACAGGCTCAGATGTATCGGCAGCAGGGACCGCCGATGCAGCAACACCAGCATAGACCACCCCAGCATCATCAATGCAGGGGCCAGCAGCAGCACCAGGCTAGGCCACAACATGGAAATCAGCAAGGAGGTCGAGGGCAGGCATTCACTCTATCCTTGGAGGAGGCATTCATCGGGAGATGTTGTGGCATGTAACATTCTCGTTGGCTCATATTCCGCAGTAGCATTGTTTGATTCGGGAGCATCACATTCATTTATATATGCATAATTTGCGACACGGCTAGGAATGGAGTTCGAGGCATTGCCAGGGAGGTTGAATATACTCACTGGCAATGGTCTCGTAGGAGTTAGTAGAGTTATTCTAGAGTGTAGTGTTGTAGTTTGCGGGCATTCCTTACCCCCCAGTTGATAGAATTTCCTGTTGGAAATTTCGACGTTATCTTAGGCATGGACTGGCTGAAAGACAGTCATGCGACAATAGATTGTCGTAGAGGAAGTGTATCTTTTGATATTCCAGGCATGAAGAGATTCACCTTAGGAAGATCAGAGGCAACTCAGCAAGAGCAGAGGAGTAACGGCAATGGAAGTTCAGGTCCCGAAGGAGTAGAAGAATTTTTAGACGTATTTCCCGAAGAACTTCCAGGTCTACCGCCGGTTAAGATATTGAGTTCAGCATAGAATTGGCACCTGGAACTAAACCGATATCAATCGGGTTTACAGAATGGCAGATTCAGAGAAGGTCAAGGTATATCAGCACATAGAGGAACTGAAGGAGAAGAAGTTCATCCAAGCTAGCATATCACCATGGGCAGCACCAGTGTACTTGTGGGAAGAAGGATGGATCATCCAGATTCTGTATCGATTACAGGAAGCTTAACGCGGCAACAGTAAAGAACAAGTACCCACTACCCAGGATCGACGACTTGTTTGACCAGTTGAGCACAGCTAGAGTTTTCTCCAAGATAGATCTTCGTTCAGGGTACCATCAGGTGAGGGTCCGGAAGGAGGATATTCCCAAGACAGCATTTAGGTCGAAGTATGGGCATTATGAATTCTTGGTAATGTCGTTTGGTTTGACCAATGCTCCAGCAATATTTATGGACTTGATGAACCGTATTTTATGCCATACTTAGATCAGTTTGTCGTTGTGTTCCTGAACGACATTCTCGTATACTCTGCTAGTGAAGAGGAGCATGAAGACCACCTCAGAAAAGTGTTGCAGGTTCTGAGAGAGAACCAGTTGTATGCCAAGCTCAGCAAGTGTGAGTTCTGGACGGATCATATTTCATTTTTGGGTCACATCATATCAGGAGCCGGAGTAGCAGTGGACCCCAAGAAGGTAGAAACAGTAGAGAGTTGGCCAGTACCCAAGACCATAGCTGATGTACGGAGTTTCTTGGGATTGGCAGGATATTACAGAAGGTTTGTATCAGATTTTGCGAGACTTTCAGCACCCATGACCCGATTGACACGGAAGGATGTACCATTCGTTTGGTCAGCAGAATACCAGGCATCATTTGAGAATCTGAAGCAGAAGTTGATATCAGCGCCCATTCTTACATTGCCAGTTGGACCCGGAGGTTTTACAGTATATTGTGATGCGTCAGGTAGAGGACTTGGATGTGTCCTCATGCAACATGGGAAGGTGATAGCGTATGCATCTAGGCAACTTCGAGACCACGAGAAGAATTACCCAACTCATGATTTGGAGTTGGCGGCAGTAGTATTTGCTTTGAAGCTATGGAGGCATTACTTGTATGGTGATCGAGTAGACATGTACACAGACCTCAAAAGTCTAAAGTACATCTTTACTCAGAAGGAGCTGAACATGAGGCAGAGAAGGTGGTTAGAGTTGATCAAGGATTACGACGTGGGAGCTTCAGTATCATCCAGGCAAGGCTAATGTGGTAGCAGACGCTCTTAGCAGGAGAGGCGGCGCATTTATGTTGACAACACAGAAGCACATTCTAGAAGACCTTCAGGAGATGGGCATAGAAGTTATACTTCCTAATGATGTAGGAGTTCTGGCAAGTCTACAAGTTCAATCTGACTTGGTAGATAGGATCAAGGCAGCTCAGGCACAGGACCCAAGGATTCAGAAGCTTAGGACGGAATGTGAGTCAGGTCTCAGAAAGGAGATGCAAATTCATGAAGATGGTACACTTAGGTTTGGGACACGTCTATGTGTGCCTAGTGGAGATATCAGACAGAGAGTTATGACAGAAGCTCACAGTTCTCAGTATTCTATACATCCTGGAGGGACCAAGATGTACTAAGATATCAAACAGCACTTTTGGTGGAACGGGATGAAGAGGAAGATAGCTAGATTTATTTCCCGTTGCTTGATATGTCAGCAAGTGAAGGCAGAGCAGCAGAGGCCAGCTGGATTATTGCAACCGCTTCCTATCCCGGATGGAAGTGGAAGCATATTACCATGGACTTTGTGACCGGTTTACCAAGATCACCGAGTGGTAAAGATGCTATTTGGGTGATAGTGGACCGGCTTACAAAGGTAGCACACTTTCTTCCTTTCAGAGTAGGGCAATCTACAGAAAAGTTGGCGGAGTTATATATGCAACAGATAGTCAGGCAGCACGGAGTCCCTGTCAGTATTGTGTCAGACAGAAATACCCGTTTCACATCACATTTCTGGAAGAGCTTACATTATTGTCTGGGCACCAAGTTAAGATTTTGTACAGCTTACCATCCACAGACGGACGGGCAATCAGAAAGAACAATTCTGACTTTGGAAGATATGTTACGAGCTTGCACCCTAGATTTTGGAGGATCTTGGGAGAGCCACCTGCACTTAGTTGAGTTTTCATATAACAACAGTTATCAAGCTAGTATCCAGATGGCGCCATTTGAAGCCCTATATGGTAAGAAGTGTAGGTCGCCAATAGCATGGGATGATATCGGGGAGAGAAAGATGTTAGGCCCAGAAATGATTGTTCAGACAGTTGAATTGGTTAAGGGAATTAGAGAGCGACTTCGAGTTGCGCAGGATCGGCATCGTCATTGGGCGGACCAGCATCGTAGGCCGCTAGAGTTTTCTGTTGGGGACCACGTGTTCTTGCGGATCTCACCTACCCGTGGGGTCATTAGATTTGGCGTTCGCGGAAGTTGAGTCCGCGATACGTAGGACCATTCGTTATCCTTGATAGGGTAAGCGATGTTGCTTATCGTTTATCCCTTCCACCTTCGTTACGAGAGGTGCATGACGTGTTTCATGTATCTCAGTTACGAAGGTATGTATCGGACCCAAGCCATATCCTTGATCACTCTGAGCTGGTTGTTGGTACCAACCTGTCTTACGAGGAGCAGCCTGTGTCCATCTTGGACCGAAGAGAGAAGATACTCAAGAACCGAACAATTAACCTTGTCCGGGTTGCTTGGGGTCATCACTCTTTGGGAGAGTCAACGTGGGAACGTGAGGATGATATCCGATCACGATATCCGTACCTGTTTGACTCACAAGGTATATCTCTTTCTGTATACCTTGATCGTATTTAGCTCCTCATGCTTGTCACTGTTTGCAAAAACAAAAGTTGAAGAACTTTACTGATACAAACTTTGTAAAAGATTACAATTTGAATTCTGGGAATGGTACAACTTTAGGAATCCAATCTAGATGACGATTGCTTTATCCCTTGGATGATGTGAACTCTGAAGACGAAGCCTCTGAAGTTGAAAACAACTCTGGAACTGAAGGCAAAAAATCTCGGAAGTTGAAGGCAAAAGCCTCGGAAGAATGCAGCAGCACTTGGGCAAGAACTCCTGAACTCTCTGAACTTTGAAGTCTGATCTCTCTATAATCTGATCTCTGATTATTGATTACTGATCCCCCTGAATGGAGACTTGAAATTCTATTTATAGAGTTCTGAGAAATAACTAACTTTTAGTTATTCTGGACTGTGCAAGATGATTTGCGCAGCAATTGGTTTGCGCAGCAATGGACTGCACAGGCAGTTGCTGGATCATGGGCTAACTGTCTTGGACACATGGCAACTTTTGATTGAATTGCGCATGATCGTGCATAGACAGTTGCCACGAAATGAGCAATTGATGGCATGAATGCCACGTGTATTTTGTCATTTGTGTTGACAGAACGCGCACATTGAATTACGCTGGTTTTGAATTGCGCAGACTTGGACTGCGCAGGAATGGATTGCGCCAACATGGATTGCGCCAAAATAGATTGCACTGCCAGCTGCCCTCGAGCGCCGTACTGCACGATTAAACGAACGGTCGCCTCGTTCTCCGCGCTGTCAGCTGTCAGAAAGATTTGATTTTGTCAGATAATGATGACATTGCCACGTCAGCCTGCGCAGTTGAAAGTGTGCGCAATCTATCGTGCACAATCTGAAGGATGCGCAATCTGATGTCTGCGCACTTCATCTGAAAGTTGTATTTCTTGATTTTCTGACTTTGTTGATGTGTGCAACTTGATTTTTTAGGACCTACAAGACCCCCTTCAAAGTTTTCGAAAGTTGAATTTATTCAAAATTTTGAAATACTTTGAATTTTGAATTTAAAATCAATTTGCGCACATAATGAGCTGTCTGCACAATCTGAGGTTTTAACCCATTTTTAGGCGCAATCTAAGGCGGCCGTTTCGATTTTGAAAAACTATAAATAGTTCTTCAATTCATTCGACATGTTCTTTACTTGCTTCCTTTGTGCTTTTAAGAGAAAAACTTTTGAGCTCTTCCTTTCTTTCCTCTTCGACGATCGCAATGGCTCCCCGACGATCCTCTGCCGCCGCTAAGGGCAAGGCCCCCGCCGAATCATCGACTCGGGCTGCGCGCCGAGCTTCGCGCCATGAAACAGCTCACCCAGCAATGATAGGTAGAGAACCCAATCAAAAACTCTTTTAGAGTTTTGATTTCACTGTTCCTTTCAGAATCCATCTCTTTTTAGAGATAGGATCATGTTGCGCCACCCTTTTTAGGGTTCTGGTTGCATAAATCAGTCCACCCTTCATTTTATGAAGAACAACTCTTTGCGCAATCGGATGAATTGTGCTGATAAAAGTCAGCATAACTTGCTGATTTGCGCGAGTCTGTCAGCGCAAACTGATGTTTATTTGTTTGTGCAATCTGATTATTTTGCGCAATCTGATGTTTGCGCAATTTGATTTTGTGCAATCTAATTTTTTTTTGCACAAACTGAATCTTTGACTTTGACTTATACTGAATTTTTTTTTGTTTTCTCTGTCTGATGCAGTTAATACCAGAGAAGACCCCGAATATGAGAACTTCGTGGGGACCCTCTCAGAATCAGAATATAAAGAAGATTTGTCACATGTGCACTACCCTCAGTATGATCTGTCGACCTCCCGTCAGGCCATTTTGGTATCCCAAGACAATGAAACACTGCAATATTTAATGAACGGACAACCTTTGGAAACGACAGATGTTGTTATACACAAGAAACCATTATTCTTATTTGGTGAAGCTTTTGAGAAAAGTTTTCAACCAAGACCGAGGATGGAAGAAAGAGTTGTCCATCAGACGGATAGATCTTTCTCGATACCAAATGTTCCACGCTGCCTCCCATTATCCCGGTATGCTCACGCGAGTTATCCGAGAAAGATGGAATGGAACCTTACTCCGTTCCAAGATGCCCGTCCGGGAAGAATTTTTGTGAAGAAGGGTCCGAATAAGAAAGATATGTTCTACAGCTCTTCTGAACGGTACAGTGTTTTGCTGAGAGGACTGAAACCCGGTTGTATTCCGCCGGAGAATTCTTCATTGTTAATGCCCGTCAGGACCCCAATTTTCGTAAATGAATTTGCGAAAGCCGAAGGAAGATACCCTGAACAGGACATCAGACTAACTGGATTAGTGAATCCAGATTTCAAAGATGGAGCTGCATAGCCAATTGGATTCTGACCAAGTTTGAAGGCGAACTGCAGCAAATCAACTTGTACCAAGCAATGCATGCCACTGTCTATGGTTTTGCCCCGAACCCTCACCTGTTCCTGGCTTTAGCTGAGAGGTATAACTTCAGAACAGGAACCTTCATGACTCCCGGCGGAGAAATTGGGTTTGCACTCCATGAGATGAAGTACATCTCTTTTTTTGCCAATGGGAGATTCCCCATATGAAGAATTCGTCCCCACCAATGATGAATTGGACAGACTCTGGAGAGAGAATGCAGAAATGGTAGCAGTTTTCGAGGAATTGCTATGCCATTACAAGATCTGTTCCCTGTTCTATAAGAGTGCCACATCAAACACTTGCTATTCCTCGAAATGGCTACCTTATTTGTTCCTAAACCACATTCAAGAACCAAAGACCAAGGAACATGACAGATGTTATTCTGATTTCTTCAAGCCATTGAGCAACACAGAAGTGATGAAGTTGATGGAAGAAAGTGGTGATTTTAATAAACAGATGAAGGATGATTATCAGTGTCCTCCTCTGAAGACAGGAGATACTCTCGAAAGTTATCTGAGAGTAGGATATAGACCAATGTCGAAAGAAGCCCAATTAGCAGGGTTTCTGACACATTGGCTTCGTCGATTTGTAGTTCCTGGATCCAGTGCAGTAGACCGCTTCCATCGCGGTATTCTTTTTGCGGCCGTTAAATTAGTCTTCGGCTATAAGATGGACCTTCTGTCAGCCATGACTTGTAAGCTGAATGCCGGTCTTCGTCTCTATGTCGATCTGATGCTGAAGTCCAAGGGTGAAAAAGAATTTCCACGATTGGAATTACCATATACATATCTATTTGGGTGGTTGCTCCTTCACTATCCCACTTTGATGGACCCCGGCATGGGACCGGTTGACGGCAGCTTTATACGGAGATACTCCAATGGTAAATGGAATTTCACTGTTCTAAGAGACTGCAGATATGCTTTAAACCTAAGCAAAGGATGGAACTTTTATTGTATCCCTCCTCCTGCTGGTTACGAACAAATGCGGACAAATATGATTGATTCGCAGATGCATCCTCTAAGCCGTGCAGCTTTTAAATGGTTGAAATTAATTCGACCTTCTCATTTGGTATACCGGTTCGAAGATGAATATTATTTAGAACCGTATCTCCCTAGACGATTTGCCCGGCAATTCGGGTACGATCAATTTCATATGGGGAATGCTATTACATGTCTTCAGGAAAAAGGTTATTTGATAGATGGGGCCCGGGCCTGGGCTTACTATAACGCTCGAGATACGAAGGCGACGTTCTCGATGCCTGTAAACAGCAATCATGGCCCTCGGATGCTGTTTACATACTCAGTCTTTTATACATCTTCAAATACTTTTGCTGAAAATTTCAACCTCACGGACAGCTTCGTATCTTCAACAAGGTTGAAGAGAGGAGGAGTTGTCATGTCACTCATAGGAAATGATGAGGTTCATGAGCCAGAAGATGCGCCTTTGGAAGCCTCAAGGGATGTTATGTTCCCTCAAGAAGTTAATGCGCCACTACGTATCTCTTTGAAGGTGGGCAAATCTCCAGCAAAAAGGAGGAGAAGAGAGGATCCTCCTGCTCCAGCAGCAAAGAAGAAATTGATCTTAGATCACTCTTCTGAAAAGATCACCACTCGATCTCAGTCTCGGCAGTTGGCCGAGTCAACTCAGCAAGAAGTGGCTACTACACCAACCTCTATACAGAAACAAGTTGAGACTATAAATATAGAGAGCCCGGATAGGCCACTAAAAAGAAAGAAGCTGGTCCTCAGAAGGAATCGGGCCTTGTCTTCAATGGTGATGGATGCTGCAGCTGGATTAATTTTGCCATCTCCCACTCCTGTTTCAGAGCCTAGGAATAAAACTCCTAGTCCTGAACATAGAGAGGAGATCGAGCAACGGAAAGATCCTGATCCAAGAACTGAGGCCGAAGAGCCCAGAGGAAGTATTGTGGAAGAAGAGCAAAATGTTGTACACTCTCTTCTACCTCCTGCAGAGATGATTGAACTTCCGCCTACTCCTAGAACCCTTCGTGAAGAGGAAGATCACGAAGTAATTACGACTTTAGAAGATTGCAGCTACAGCCCTCTGGATGATTACGGTGACCAAGCCGCGACTACCTGCGGGAATGCACCAGAAGGAGAAGACGAAGATGAAGAGAGTTCTTCATCTAAAAATATTGATGAATATATGCAAGATCTGGAAAAGATGATGAAGTGCACACATCTCCTAATGCTGTCAATGATATCTTAAATCCTGAGGAGGATATTGAGGTTCCAGAGAATGCTGCTGATACCTTAAATGCTGAAAAGGATGTTGAGGTTCTAGTATCTCAAGAAAAAGCAATAGATGAAGAAGCCCCAGAAGAAACTCCTGCCAATGATCCTCAAGGTATAAAATAAAATTAACAATCTCCTCTTGAATGAATTGATAGCTAACGTTTTTTATTTGTATTTCTTGCAGATCTTGAGACTCCTCTAGCACCTCCGACATGCACGGACATAGTGCCTATAACGACGGTGGTTGTTAGTAGTAGTCCTCATCTATCCTGTGGTTCAGAAGCGGGCAGTAGTCAAGCTGTTATGGCTGAAGCTACTTCTGCTCGGCCAGAGTCTACCCCAGCAGATGATAGGCTCATTGCTGGGTTCAACCAAGGTAAGATAATTTACATCTTTAATCTTCTTGAACAATAGCGATCAACAGGCAAAATGACAATCTTTACTTTTTGCAGAAGAACAACCAGGAGGAGCAACTAGCTCCTCTTTGGTTCCCTTGTTCAAAGAGCCTGCTATCCAGACACAAGAGATTGAACGTCCCACGGCCTCATCATCAACAGGAGTGGCTGCAACTCCTGGTGCTATAGCCACTAATAATCTTGTGATCCAATCTTTTACTAGATGCTTCTTTGAATCTTTGGAACCTCTAGTTAAAAGAATAATGGAGAAAGAGGGCACTAATTTTTTCATGGTTAGGGGTCCAACCTCTCTCTTAATAAGAGCCATCAGAGAACAAGGTGATGAGGCTCAAGCCACTCTCTTGGATCATATTTTGAACGAATTAGAGATTTCTATCAAAAGCTATAAAGAGCTCAACCAAGGAGACGTAGAATCTCTAGTACAGGCAGAATTCGAGCAACTGGCTCAAGCAGCTGATATTGAAAGGGTTAATCTCCAGAACCTTTTGGAAGCCTTTTCTGTAAAATCTGCTGAGTATAACTCCAAGCTGGAATCAATAACCTTGATGGCTAATAGAAAAGAACAGAGAGCTGCTGAGCTAAGAGCAGAGATTGCTCGCATTCAGAAAGAGTTAGAAGATGAAGTTGCTGATCATCAACTTGCAACTCAACAATTTAATGCTCTGATTCAGGAGAGAAATAAATATATAGAAGCTCATAATGCTGAGGTTACCCACAGAATGGTAACCATGCCTGCTTTTAATGAGAAAACTGGATGGAGGAGGCCAGAAGGCGGGTGATGTCCACTCGTGAAGAACGAATGCAGACTCTCAAGCAGCAAATTGACAATCTGATAATACCTCCATCTTAGTGGAACTCTTTGTATCTTTATGTCTTTTGAAGCATATGTGTTTTTTTGTAATGTCTTATATTTCAATTAATAAAAGATATTTTCGCTGTGGCTCCATTATTTGTTGCATATCTTGTTCAGACATAAATAATAGAGATAGAAAATATATTCAGAGGTACAAGACATGATATATTTCTTGATGATTTTGTAGAAAATAATTATATTCATTATATCTGCTCAGAGGTAATATGGACGTAGCAGAATATACCGAATATCATTATCTCAATTGACAACTTAATCGAAACGATAAGTTGCTGATGTGGATATGAGATGAACGGGAAAACCGTTAAATGATGAAATGAACGGACAAACCGTCAAAAATAGATAATAACGAACGGATAAACCGTCAAGTGATGGTGAATGAACGGGTAAACCGTCAGATGATAATGAACGGACGAACCGTCGGATAATAATGAACGGACGAACCGTCGGATGATAATGAACGGATGAACCGTCGGATGAATGTAATGAACAGACGAACTGTCAAGTGAATTAAATGAACGGATGAACCGTCAGATGCATGTAATGAACGGACGAACCGTCAAGTGGATATAAATGAACGGGTGAACCGTCGAATGAATGATTAATGAACGGGTGAACCGTCAAGTGAATTAAATGAACGGATGAATCGTCGGATGAATGATTAATGAACAGGTGAACCGTCAAGTGGATTAAATGAACGGGTGAACCGTCGGATGAATGATTAATAAATGGGTGAACCGTCGGATGAATGATTAATGAACGGGTGAACCGTCAAGTGGATTAAATGAACGGATGAACCGTCGGATGAATGTAATGAACGGACGAACCGTCAAATGAATGTAATGAACAGACAAACCGTCAGATGAATGTGTCGCTTCATCATTTGGAGAATCTCTGTCTATAAATAGAACAGAATTTAACAGAAAGGAACACTTCCACTTTTCCAACATAAAAATGTCGTCTGGAGATGCACTCAAGAAGACTGAACTCGCCCCGAAGGTTGAAGAAGGCGTTGAAGAACGTCCTGTTGATCCAGTTCAATCAAAGGAAGCAGAAGTAGGCGAAGGTTCGTCTGCACCCAAGCCACCGCGAGACATCCTGGACTTTCTGCTTGAACCAGGAAGGACCGAAGAAGAGGAAGCCATGAGGATGGCTGCTTGCAAATTCTTAGTGGGTTCCAGCAAGGAGGTTCTCGGTTCTTTTGCTGACCGTGTTTTTGAAAAGGACGGCAGTGGTCCACGTCCGAATGTAGAGAAAGATGATAGTGACCTTCCTTAATATCATGTACTATCATTCATGATGAAATAAAATTTTATTTATGAACTTGAACTTGTCTGATGATTTACAAGCATTTACATTTACACAGTACTTTTTAAGAAATTTGCCATTGATAGGCATCATTGCAATTCGTTCATCCATTTCTGAGAGTTGATAAGCTCCATTTGAGAAAACTTTGCTTACAACATAGGGACCTTCCCACTTTGCATCGAATTTGCCTTTACTCATATGAGTCATAGTCATAGGACGTCTGACTGTTAGAACAAGTTCTCCTTGCTAAAAGGTTCTGATCTTAACTTTACGGTTGAAAGTTTTAGAAATACGAGCTTGGTATAACTCAATATGTTGTTGAGCCATTAACCGTTTCACGTCAAGTGCCTCCAATTCTTGAAGTCGAAGAAGGTCATTATTCTCTGTAGTGAGTTCGTTAGCAATGGCAATCCTTAAAGAAGGAATTTGAAGTTCCAGAGGAAGAACAGCTTCACAGCCATATACCAAGGAGAAAGGCGTAAAACCTGTGGGGTTGCGGACCGTAGTTCGATAAGCCCAAAGACATTCGCCAAGATTTTCACTCAAATTCCGTTTGTTAGTAGATACAAACTTTTTGAGAAGCTTGATAATAGTTTTATTGAAGGCTTCAGCTAATCCATTAGCAGCAGGATTGTAGGCAGTCGAGGCGACGTTGTCAATCCGGTGATCATCACAGAATCTGGTGAATTTTTGGCTGATGAATTGTGGTCCGTTGTCATAAATAATTCGTCGAGGGACACCAAATCGATAAATGACATGGTGTTTGACGAAGTTAATGACACTACTAGTCTTGACTTCAGCCAAGGGTATAGCTTCAGCCCACTTAGAGAAGTAGTCTGTTATTTCTAGAATGAACTGATGTCCTCTAGAAGAAGGAGGATTAATAGGACCTATGACATCCATGCCCCAAGCTTCGAAAGGCCAGGAAGCGGCTGTCGGATGTAGACATTTCGAAGGTTGATGAATGAAATCTGCATGGATTTGACAGGCTCGACATTTCTTTGCATATTCAATAGCATCTGATACCATAGAGGGCCAGTAGTAACCCATTCTTCGGATGCGATCATGTAATTTAGGACCGGGCTGATGTGCTCCTCAGACACCGTCGTGAGCTTCACGTAATACCTGTTTTGCTTCCTCACCAGCTAGACAGCGTAGAAGGAGACCGTCATAAGTCCGCCGATAGAGAGTCTTAGTGGTTTGATTGTAGTAGAATCGTAGAGATCGTCGTCGAATACTTGTAGCCTCCTTAGGATCTTCGGGGAGTATGTCGTGAACCACGAAGTCGATGAAAGGAGTTCTCCAATCTTCATTGATAACATTAATTTCAGCAAAATTACTGAACTCGATGTTACGATTGTTTTCGACACAAAACAATTCTCGATTAGAGATAACCACCACTTGTTGTCTTCTGATGGGAACGGCTAAGACTGCTGCAAGATTGGCTAAGGCATCTGCTTCAGTATTGCAAGCTCGGCGTACATATTCAATAAAGAAAGCTTTAAATGATATAGCCATGTTGATTGCTGCTTCAAAGTAAGGTACCAGATCTTGATGACGGACTTCATAAGTTCCTCTAACCTGGTTGACAACCAGCTTAGAGTCGTCGTAAACTTCAAGATATTCAATGTCCAATTGTTTGGCTAATTGAAGACCGATAAGTAGAGCATTGTACTCTGCTACATTATTGGAGCAAGATTCATCTAAAGAGTAAGCTCTTTGGATAGTTGATCCGTCTGGAGAAATGAGAACAACTCCAACGCCTGCTACAATAGCACCATTGGGTCCGATTCTGGATGCTTCGTCAAAAAATAAATGCCATGTTGGAAATTCTTCAGAGATCATATTGACTTCCAATATCTTGTCTGGAATTCATCGTAAAGCTTGGATGTTTCTGGTACAGGATGAGCCGTCAAGAAATCCGCCAGTGCTTGACCTTTGACAGACTTTTGAGGAACATACACCATATCGTATTGGGTTAGAAGAATGGCCCATGTAGCCAACCGAGAGTTGAGCGTGCTAGACTTTTTCATCAGTACCCGAAGAGGATTGACTCGGGATATGACATGAATGGTTTGACCAATGATGTAATGCCTTGTCTTTTGAACGACAAACATAAGGGCTAGACATTCTTTTTCAACCGGACTATAATGGTGTTCAACACCAATCATAGTACGACTGAGGTAGTAGATGGCTTGTTCGTGGCCTTCTTTATTCTTTTGAGCGAGTAAAGCACCCAATGAATGATCCATAGCACGGACATACATTAAGAACGGAATACCTGAGATTGGTGGCACCAAGACTGGTGGGTTCATGAGATATCGTTTGATGTCATCGAATGCTTGTTGACATTCTTCAGTCCAAATAAAAGATACACCCTTCTTCATCAGTTGAGTGAATGGTCTGCAGCATCCAGACAAGTTCGAAATGAATCTCCTGATGTACGCAAGTCGACCTTGAAATCCTCGTAGCTCTTTTAGGTTGCGTGGAGGACGCATCTCTTGAATGGCTTTGATCTTCTCGGGATCTACGTGTATACCCTTAGAGGTAATGACGAAGCCGAGAAACTTGCCACTAGAGATACCCAAGAATGACTTGGTGGGATTCATCTTGAGCTGATGTTGACGCATGAGATTGAAGATTGTTCTTAAATCTTGGATGTGATCTTCTTTCAGACGACTTTTAACAGCAATATTATCAACATAACATTCGACTGTTTTACGAAGATATTCTCTGAAAATAGTACTCATAGCCCGTTGGTAAGTTGTACCAGCGTTCTTGAGACCAAATGGCATCACTGTGTAGCAATAGACTCCCCGAGGAGTACGGAAAGATGTATATTTTTCATCTTCGGGATTCATCTTGATCTGATTATATCCATAAAATCCATCCATAAAAGATATTCGCTCGAACCCACAGGTATTGTCAATCATGACGTCCGTGATAGGGAGAGGAAATTTATCTTTCGGACATGCTTCATTAAGATCCCGAAAGTCAATGCAGACTCAAACTTTGTCGGTTTTCTTCAGGACTGGAACAACGTTGGCTACCCAATCAGGATGTTGTTCTTCTCGAATAAAGCCACAAGCGATAAGCTTCTTGACTTCATCATCAATCACATCCATCATTTCAGGCTTAAATCGCCGTTGCTGCTGTTTTACTGGTTTAGCATTAGGCAAAATATTCAGTTTGTGAGTAGCAATTTTGGGATCTAAACCTGGCATGTCTTCGTAACTCCAAGCAAAGACGTCAATGTATTCTTTAATAAGAAGAATCAACTCTTGCTTATCTGCTTCTGGAAGATTCTTGCTAATAAAGATTGGACGAGGTGACTCGCTTTCCCCTACATCAACTTGAACTAGTTGATCTTCAGTAGGAGATTCTCTTTGTTCAAATCGGAGTACCCACTGATTATCCATCTGTTGAGCCCAAGGATCTGTTTTAGGATTTTCTTCAATGTCCTCATCATATACTTCCGAAAGTTCAGCAGAAACCATATTAGAAGATACAATTACACGATGGACTTCACCAACGCTGGTGTCAGAATCCCATAACCTGGAATCAGAAGAGTTAGAACGTTCTTCACTATCAGAGTCAGAACCTGCTGGAGATAACATCGGAGGAGAAGCATATCCATGACCTCTTTTGGTCCTGCTGTAATATATTTCTGACTTTCCTTGTGGAACAGCGGTACGGAGAGGAGTCCTTCTGCCCTTACCATAATTGAGGCCGCTTTTGAAGTCGTAACCCATCTTTCGGACGATGTCTTTTGATTGTTGACTGTAACGACGGAATTGAAGATGTCCTGTATCGTTAACTTTGCTATCATCCGTATAGCTGAATTTTTGTTCTGGTCTTTTACTAAAAAGTATTGGACGTTCATCTTTCTTGCGAGCAGGAACAATACGATATGAATCTTTTGGGTGTTCACATGAAACTTCTGTTTGAAGAGATTGCACAACTCCCATTGTAAATAATTTGAAGCTATCTAACATATCCAAATAGCATTTAGTATGATAAATAACATCAGTATACTGGAAAGTAGATGCTTTTTTATTGATATGTACATCTGTATTTACAGCAGGACCTTTAGCCTTAGCAGGCTTGGTCAGATTGATTACAAGAGGGGGAGAAGAAGAGCGTGGAAGGGACTTGTTACGACGAAGGTCAATAACAAGTGGCTCAGAAGAGGTGATCTCCCTTTTTTCCTTGTTGTGAGTTAAATCAACAACATATGGCTCAGAAGAAGTGAGCTACTTTTTGTCCTTGTTACGACGTAAGTCAATAACAAGTGGCTCAGAAGAGGTGAGCTCCCTTTATCCTGATCGCCATCAGTAGACTGCCGCTGAACTGGCAAATGAATAGCCAGTGGTTTAGAAGACTGATGGTGGGAAACACGCCCTTTAACAGGTATAATGAGAGTGTCATTGGGCACTGTTTCTTGATCTTCTTCAGTATCCATGGCCAATACCACCTTCATAAATTCTTTCTTGTACATACGAGCGTCGTTGTAATATGCTTCAACACCCTTGAAAGGATAAAGGTCTGCAACTTCTTTGTGGACTTGTCCTTTGTCACCAACATATTTAAAGCATTAATGAAGAGTTGATGGAACAATGTTATGTTCATGGAGAAAGGGTCTTCCCAGGAGAGCGTTGTAAGAACAACCATGATTGTCGATAATATAGAAGGTCATCTTTGTGCGAAGGTTGCCTATTTGGAGTTTCAGGCGAATCTTACCCAACGGTTCACTCCTTCCTTGGTTGAATCCCAAGATAGTGGTGATTGTGCTTGAAAGACTATGCACTGGTATCTTTAATGCGTCTAGCATTGTATTTGGCATGATACTGAGTGCAGACCCTGGATCTATCAGAATACGATCGACTTTCATCGAATCGACATATCCTGTATAATAGAGAGGACGATCATGTCTATTATCCTCCAGTAGCATATCATCCTGAGTGAAAGTGATGTTTGGGATCAACTCTAATACGCTGTGACAATGGCGACAAGAAACTGGCTCTGCTTCCGGTTTCTTGAGGAGAGTTAGGCAAGTTTCAGCCTGCATCAGTGCTTCACTTAGAGTTTCTCGAGTCTCCTTAGAAAGGCGCAATAGCTCAAAGATTGATAACCTAGCCGGTGTATTAGCTAGTTGAGCCAATATATCAAAATTGTACGGCTTCTCAAGTCCTGTAGGAGATAATTTCTTCAGGGGCTTGTCAAAACGGACTTGTTGCTTTCCTTTGTCAGCAACAACCGGCTTGGGAGGAATAGGCACTACAACTGGCGAGGATGTGGAAGGGATCTCTTTCGTGGAAGCGGGTTGTGCTAGAGCAGGTTCAGAAGAAGAGGTAGGATCTTCTTGAGTATCAGGATACTCTTTCAAGTAAGCTTTCCCCGATCTGGTGCCTAGCAGAATTTCTTCGTCAACGATGGGTTCAAAAGACACCATGTTGCAGGTCTTTATCTTGCTTTTGGAGCGGTCTTTCTTTTTAGAAGAAGAAGAGACTTCGAATTCAGAAACAAGATCTGGATGGACCCAGATAACTTCGCCGTTGTCAAAAGACAATGGGACAAGGCCTTCATTTGGTGGAGGCGGAAGATTCTCAATCTCAAGAGTAGCTTTGGGAATAGGAATGACACCGTGCTGTACCATCTGCGGAGGAAAGTCACCAAATTGGGTCGAAACCATGTTCGGAGTAACAGTCTTCTCATCATGCTGCAGAGTGACGACACCAGCATTGACAAGCTCTTGAATTTTGCCCTTGAGCATGTCACGATCCGCACCCACCGTTTAGGTACGAGAACGTAACAACGCCCAGCCTACGCCGCAGTGTCGGCGGTAGAACGCTGTCCTATATCACATCATCTAACAATATAATGTTAAGCAGATACAGTCTCAATCACATCTAAGGTAGAGCATGATAAGGATAAATAAAACATAAAATCCAAAGAGATACAGGAGATAGAAGTCTAAGTGTCTAAGATACAAAAACCCAAAAATACATCTCAAAACTTAAATATAGTAATCCAAAAAGTAAATACAACTCAAGACAAATGAAATAACTATCTAAACAACCTCTAATGTGTCTCCTCTAGGCTAGCAGGCAAACTCCAAGCTATCTGTAAAATTTATCAACAGGTCCAGTCAGGACAGGAACGAGCACATCTCATCCAGGGTAATATGATATGAATTCCAGACAACAATGTAGACCAGTGTAACTCCAATGTAAGTCAAGTACAAGATGAATCCAGTAAGGGACGATTCCAGTTATAGTGATCAATGATTCCAGGGTGAGTCCAGCCTATACTCTAACAGTGTGTTTTAAAATACCGAGATCGACATGTAAACGGCTGTGGGTAATCCGGCACACCTCTTACTGATCAGGCAAGAGATGGCTATCATTCCAGTAGATTCTAGAAGGGGTGATTCCAGAAATGGGGTATGTCTACATGTCTTACTCTAGTATTTTCCCTCCCAGCAAGTGAATCCAGAATTCCGACACAATGATTCAAGATGAGTCCAGCCAAAATATAATGATACCAGTAAATGATTCCAGTAAATGATTCCAGCAGGTGATTCCAGTAATAGAAGCCGGAAATGATGATACCAGTAATAGAGGCCAGAAAATAAATATGTGTCGTATACATGAATCCAGTAATATCCATACGTATTGTAACAGAGAATCGCATACAACTAACTAGAACTGAAATACAGTAATTGACAAATAAATAAGAGAACTATCAGAGAATGTACTCACCTGATAACCTGAACAGCTGATAAGTATAGGGGGTCCAACTGAAGCCACATAGTCCTATTTAAAGCAATACAGGTTACAAGGTGTCTGGCTTCTAATTAGAACAACGCAAGTCACAACATGTCCAGAAGGGTAATATAAGCACTACAATGCATTCTACATGAATCTAGGTCAAACTAGGCCAAAGTCAACCCTTGGTCAACTCTGGTCAACTGTACTAGTCAAACCAGGTCAAACTAGGTCATGTCCTAACCCAGTAAGTCTTACTAGGCCTAACCAAGACTATTCTAGCAAGCACACATCAATACAAGGCTATACAAGCCAACGTACACCCAACTCTATATAGCATGCAATTATTCAATACTCAAATAGGCAAGAATTCACATTGGATATACACTAGGTAATCTATTACTTTAAGCTATATATGTCTACACATATATACACATGCATATATTGGTATTCAACATTAGGTCTATAATCATGGTATTTTAAATGGTTATATAAACTTATATATTACAACAAAATATGCTAACATATATATAATATACATACATAGTTAAGTTAACTATATTCATAAATACTTATTTAAGAGGTTATGTGTGTGTATGTGAACATGGCAAAGGGGAAAGTGAGGGTTAAATGGACATACATAGTGTATACATATCAAAGAGTGTCAAAGTGTAAGTGAACAATGTGTCAAGTGTGATAGTGTCAACATAGTGTAAGGGGGTACATGAGGTAATATAGGATTTGTGTTAACATAGAACATTACATCTCATTAACTTGTATATTGCATACATTACATCTAGTATTACATTACATTCATGCTTACATTCATTCATCATTCATTATTCTCTTGCACCACTATATGCACAATATATTACATACTATGGAACCTACATATTCATTACAAGCCATAATTATACATACTTACATTAGATAGGATACTTACACCTCATACATCATTTATTTAACCATTTATTCATGCTTGTATTTTCTATTTAATTACATAATGTATATACATTAATATGGGTTAAAATCAAATAGAACATTATATTACACACAAGGGTGCACAAAATGCATATGCCGAATAGTAACTCCTACTAATAATCAATATTGTACCATCTCAGAATGAATTAAAATTTAGGATTAAAGTATGTTATAGATCTATGTGTTATCTTTCTGAAACTTTAAACGGATCGCGTTTTCGTTTCCGGAAACTCCCGGAATCGCGAAAACACCGAGAACGCGTTTGTCTTTCGTACAGCTGACACTCAAATAATTCTCCAGAAAGTTACAAAAGAATTAGGCCTATTAATACATATTTTTGGAAAGCTAACTTCAATACGCTTCTTTTAAAAAATGGAAGATTAAACCGAGCTTGAGCTAGAAGTTATGACATTTCTAAGTTAGAGCTGAAATTAAAAACGTGGATAAAAATCATGACGGATTTAGCTAGTTGAGACAAAAGAACACAAGTATATAACATAATATATCAAGAACTCACTCTCTACACTAATATGTATATATGAGACACTATAGAACACATCTCCAATACAAAAAATGAGATTAAACATGTAATAATTCATTCATACATAACAACAACACATAGTGTGTCCAAATTTGGGATTTTCCCACATGAACACAACCACAACACAAAGGACACTCCTATGACCTCCAAATGGACACGAAATAGACACAAATGGAGATACAACTATGGGATCATTCCTATGGGTTCAAAATAGACCTATATGCATGAGGAAATGAAAAGGAGAAGGGATTTATACCTCCCGGTAGATCGAATCGAAGAAAAGCCTTCCCGGAGCGACACCGACACGTAGAGATTCCAAAAGGACACGAACGAGCTCCGAATCCTCCCAAACTTGGGTAGCTTCCTCCTTGGCTAGAATGGAGAAGGAAAGAAGAAGATTTGGTGGTGAAATAGAATAATTTGGTGGAAAAATCGCTAGGGATTGCTCTCTAGGAATTTGGGGAAGAACAAGAGAGAGTGTGTGGATGAGAATAATGAAATGAACTTGAGCCTATCCTCTCCCAAAGTGGCTGGCCATATGGGGCTATTTTTCCTATTATGGTAAGGTCCAAAATACCCCCACTAACCTATTCTATGAGTATTAGGAAAGGGCTAATTGGTTGGGGCTAAATTAGTCATTCTAAAGTCTCTAATCACACTAACCTTATCCATAATATAGTCTAACATCTAACTAAAATATTTCTATCATGTGGACTAAAATTAATATCATGTGGGCCATGCCTAACTAGTGTGTGGGTTCCACTAGAGTCAAACTACCCCCGGGTCCCCGTTTCAAGTCGGATTGAGTTGAAATTCGAACCCGACTCAAATAACCCCAAAACAAATCATAAATAATAAAATAATATCAAAGTAATTCAAAGAGGTCAAATGCAAAAATATTCTTAGGCAAAAATGATATTAAAATATCATAATCACATGGTTAGGCTCTATGTCAAACAGTCTCTAGGGTTTCACTAGCAAAACGTCAAAACCACAAGTCATTGATTTAAATAATTTTAAATTGATTTAAAATCACCAAAAATCATATCATGAATTAAATATTATTATTAAAATAATTAAAAACAAAATTTCAAAATTACTCTCATTTGGGAAACTGGGTGCTACAACTCTACCCACCTTAGAAAAATTTCGTCCTTGAAATTAAAATGTCCATACTCCCTCTAGGTCAAACCCCCACAATCAAAGTCCCAGATTAAAACAAATCATGTGATCAAAAGGACGACATACAGGGTCATGGCATACGGTGGTAGTGAAAGTCTCATCTAGGTATACTAGTCATGCTAACCGAAACGGTCATAGGGTATCAAAACATACAAGCAATTTAGGGTGCTAAACTAGAAGTTACAGAATAACAAACTATCAAAACAGTAAGGCGGTCTACCATCCTATATAAAACTGGTACTTATCAAAACAAAAGAAAGGCAACTACCAATTATCTGAAAAAGGGTACAGAAAATCAAATTCAAAAATTAAGGAATTGAAAATCACTTGCATTGAAATCCAAATCACAATATATATATATAACAGAGAGAGCGTTAGAGAGAAAAAACTAGCATTATGTAATGTTATGTGGTTTGTGTGTGTATGGGTGTATGTGAAATATACATGAAATTGTATATGAGCTATCCTGTTACACTACTCATGGCATATGGGTTAATAACCTACAATACACAACCTATTTAATCATACATGCATGGCTAACCAAACATATATGAGGTAGAGATTTAGTTATGTATATATATTAAACATGTATGCCTAAGCTCTATATATCTATCAGTAGTGATCTAACATAGAGAGGAAAGGTAGGTTAATGACAGCGTACACTAAGGTAGGGTGGTGTGTGTGTCCTTGTACAGGGTTATAGCTTAGTATGAAAGGTTAACCTAGTTTTAGTTCAGCATTTACATACAAAATCTGAAAATAAGCTAACATTTAAACCAGTGTAATATTAACATAATGCAGTATCGGATTTTACAAATTTAACATAACTTAACCAATTTCTCTAAAAATTGAAACTCTGCAGATATCATACATGTGCAGTTATGTAGACAAAACTAATAATTTGAAATTTATATTTAAATTACGAATTTAAACTGGAAAAGCAGAAAACCAAAATATTGGGGTTTTAAAAATTTTAACATTAACAACATATTAATATGTTTTAGATAGGTGGAAAATCAAGTGTAGCATGCATACGTATCAGGCAAGTGTCCACTATATAAATTACTCATATATTCTCATATCCAAAAAAAAAAATTCTACGTTAAGACCAACATTTAGATTCCTACCAAGATCGCAAAATAGGTGATTGACGAAATCAAGACAGTTTTATTATTATTATTCAATACTAGAATAATAGCAAGAAGAAAATAACGATAAAAGCTGTTTGCTTATTTGCCTAAAAGAAGGAACCATTTTAAAACCAGAGCTAAATATCAAATCCAAGATAAAGTCTAGCAAAATCATCGATTCATTGTATTAAGAAGAAACTCATAGCAAGAAGTTACACAAGCTACTCCTAAGTTAAATAATTAGAAGCAAAACAAATAATAATTCTTTTTGAAGGACTGCATCAAAGTAGAGAAAACATGCTTGAAAATTTAAGGTACAATCTGATAATCATATGCGTCTATCCAAAATCATGGTACTCTAAATCCTCGTCATACTAGTAAGCAAGGCTACGATAATCACAGAGTCCTTGACTTATGCACATACCTCTAGAATCGTGGCATTTAACATTTTTGCGGTGCCGCTAGCTTGGCTGCGAAAACCTTAAATTCCCACACCCGAGAAATATATCCAGAGTCAGACTATATGTCCTCACCATGCTGGCTAATGTGACTATAGAAGACTAGATTTCATAACATAGATGACCTAGCCCATATAATTTCATCTGTCAAAAAAATTAAATTAAATCAATAATGAATACCCATAAATCAAATCAAATTTATCAACGAACTTCAAAATTCAAAATGAACAAAAATCTATCAAAATACAACTCGGATGCAACAGCTATCATCAAGATTCAAAATTCGACATTCATTCATTAAAATCAATGAATATAACTCAAATTCAACCATAATCCATCAAAATCAAATTTAACAACAGTAAGTAAAAATAAATCAAATAAAAAAAAAGAGTTCTCAAATCGAAGTTAAAATAAGATTCTCAAGGGTCGTTCCGGGAATCTCTCAAGGGTTCCTAACTGTGATTGAGTACCTTCAAGATATATCCTATTCCTACTGCAGGCTGTAGTGGTACTCAAGTTCGAATACCACTACATAAACTCGACCTACATGGGCCACCACTAAAAACGTGTCACGATCCGCACCCACCCGTTTAGGTACGAGAACGTAACAACGCCCAGCCTACGTCGCAGTGTCGGCGGTAGAACGCTGTCCTATGTCACATCATCTAACAATATAATGCTAAGCAGATACAGTCTCAATCACATCTAAGGTAGAGCATGATAAGGATAAATAAAACATAAAATCCAAAGAGATACAGGAGATAGAAGTCTAAGTGTCTAAGATACAAAAACCCAGAAATACATCTCAAAACTCAAATAAAGTTATCCACAAAGTAAATACAACTCAAGACAAATGAAATAACTATCTAAACAACCTCTAATGTGTCTCCTCTAGGCTAGCAGGCAAACTCCAAGCTATCTGTAAAATTTATCAACAGGTCCAGTCAGGACAGAAACGAGCACATCTCATCTAGAAAACCCAAGTAAATGATAGAGAACTATAAAGCAGTTATAGGCAGTTGTATTGACGAAAATGGCAGTTTATATTCAGTGATGGTAAGAAAGACAGATAAGGTGCAAGGAAAGTAAATAACTAAACAAGAGAAGAATCATAGCAATAAAGTCCGTAAAAATAGAACTAGCTGAACCAGGGTAATATGATATGAATTTCAGTTCCAGACAACAATGTAGACCAGTGTAACTCCAATGTAAGTCCAGTACAAGATGAATCTAATACAAGATGAATCCAGTAAGGGACGATTCCAGTTATAGTGATCAATGATTCCAGGGTGAGTCCAGCCTATACTCTAACAGTGTGTTTTAAAATACCGAGATCGACATGTAAATGGCTGTGGGTAATCCGGCACACCTCTTACTGATCAGGCAAGAGATGGCTATCATTCCAGTAGATTCCAGTAGGGGTGATTCCAGTAATAGGGTATGTCTACATGTCTTACTCTAGTATTTTCCCTCCCAGCAAGTGAATCCAGAATTCTGACACAGTGATTCAAGATGAGTCCAGCCAAAATATAATGATACCAGTAAATGATTCCAGTAAATGATTCCAGCAGGTGATTCCAGTAATAGAAGCCAGAAATGATGATACCAGTAATAGAGGCCAGAAATAAAATGTGTCGTATACATGAATCCAGTAATATCCATACGTGTTGTAACAGAGAATCACATACAACTAACTAGAACTGAAATACAGTAATTGACAAATAAATAAGAGAACTATCAGAGAATGTACTCGCCTGATAGCCTGAACAGCTGATAAGTATAGGGGGTCCAACTGAAGCCACAGAGTCCTATTTAAAGCAATACAGGTTACAAGGTGTCTGGCTCCTAATTAGAACAACGCAAGTCACAACATGTCCAGAAGGGTAATATAAAGCACTACAATGCATTCTACATGAATCTAGGTCAAACTAGGCCAAAGTCAACCCTTGGTCAACTCTGGTCAACTGTACTAGTCAAACCAGGTCAAACTAGGTCATATCCTAACCCAGTAAGTCTTACTAGGCCTAACCAAGACTATCCTAGCAAGCACACATCAATACAAGGCTATACAAGCCAACGTACACCCAACTCTATATAGCATGCAATTATCAATACTCAAATAGGCAAGAATTCACATTGGATATACACTAGGTAATCTATTACTTTAAGCTATATATGTCTACACATATATACACATGCATATTTGGTATTCAACATTAGGTCTATAATTATGGCATTTTAAATGGTTATATAAACTTATATATTACAACACAATATGCTAACATATATATAATATACATACATAGCTAAGTTAACTATATTCATAAATACTTATTTAAGAGGCTATGTGTGTGTATATGAACATGGTAAAGGGGCAAGTGAGGGTTAAATGGGCATACATAGTGTATACATATCAAAGAGTGTCAAAGTGTAAGTGAACAATGTGTCAAGTGTGATAGTGTCAACATAGTGTAAGGGGGTACATGAGGTATATAGGATTTGTGTTAACATAGAACATTATATCTCATTAACTTGTATATTGCATACATTATATCTAGTATTACATTACATTCATGCTTGCATTTATTCATCATTCATTATTCTCTTGCACCACTATATGCACCATACATTACATACTATGGAACCTACATATTCATTACAAGCCATACTTATACATGCTTACATTAGATAGGATACTTACACCTCATACATTATTTATTTAACCATTTACTCATGTTTATATTCTCTATTTAATTACATAATGTATATACATTAACATGGGTTAAAATCAATAGAACTTATATTACACACAAGGGTGCACAAAATGCATATGTCGAATAGTAACTCCTACTAATAATCAATACTGTACCATCTCAGCAAATTAAAATTTAGAATTAAAGTATGTTATAGATCTATGTTATCTTTCCGAAACTTTAAACGGATCGCGTTTTCGTTTCCGAAAACTCCCGGAATCGCGAAAACACCGAGAACGCATTTGTCTTTCGTACAGCTGACACTCAAATAATTCTCCAGAAAGTTACAGAAAGAATTAGGCCTATTAATACATGTTTTTGGAAAGCTAACTTCAATATGCTTCTTTTAAAAAAAACGAAAGATTAAACCGAGCTTTGAGCTAGAAGTTATGACATTTCTAAGTTAGGGTTGAAATTAAAAACGTGGATAAAAATCATGACGGATTTAGGTAGATTGAGACAAAAGAACACAAGTATATACATAATATATCAAGAACTCACTCTCTACACTAATATGTATATATGAGACACTATAGAACACATCTCCAATACAAAAAATGAGATTAAACATGTAATAATTCATTCATACATAACAACAACACATAGTGTGTCCAAATTTGGGATTTTCCCACATGGACACAACCACACACAAAGGACACTCCTATGACCTCCAAATAGACACGAAATGGACACAAATGGAGATACTATGGGGTCATTCCTATGGGTTCAAAATACCTATATGCATGAGGAAATGAAAAGGAGAAGAGATTTACCTCCCGGTAGATCGAATCGAAGAAAAGCCTTCCCGGAGCGACACCGACACGTAGAGATTCCAAAAGGACTCGAACGAGCTCCGAATTCTTCCAAACTTGGGTAGCTTCCTCCTTGGCTAGAATGGAGAAAGAAGAAGAAGATTTGGTGGTGAAATGGAATGATTTGGTGGAGAAATTGCTAGGGATTGCTCTCTAGGAATTTGGGGAAGAACAAGAGAGAGAGTGTGGATGAGAATAATAAAAAAACTTGAGCCTATCCTCTCCCAAAGTGGCTGGCCATATGGGGCTATTTGTCCTATTATGGTAAAGTCCAAAATGCCCCCACTAACCTATTCTATGAGTATTAGGAAAGGGCTAATTGGTTGGGGCTAAATTAGTCATTCTAAAGTCTCTAATCACACTAACCTTATCCATAATAATTAGTCTAACCTCTAACTAAAATATTTCTATCATGTGGACTAAAATTAATATCATGTGGGCCATGTCTAACTAGTGTGTGGGTCCCACTAGAGTCAAACTACCCCGGGTCCCCGTTTCAAGTCGGATTGAGTTAAAATTCGAACCCGACTCAAATAACCCCAAAACAATATCATAAATAATAAAATAATATCAAAGTAATTTAAAGAGGTCAAATGCAAAAATATTCTTAGGCCAAAAATGACATTAAAATATCATAATCACATGGTTAGGCTCTAGGTCAAACAGTCTCTAGGGTTTCACTAGCAAAACGTCAAAATCATAAGTCATTGATTTAAATAATTTTAAAATAATTTAAAATTACCAAAAATCATATCATGAATTAAATATTATTATTAAAATAATTATAAACACAAAATTTCAAAATTACCCTCATTTAGGAAACTGGATGCTACAGAGCACGTAACATGCTCGAGTAGGATGTCCAATGAACCTGTGGTACACACAATATTTAGGATGATCTGTCTTACCGACTTCATCAGGTTTCTTTGGATCTGGGAGCTGAATCTTGTTGTTTTTGAGTAAACATTCAAAGATGCTTGCAGTATCATTCTCATCGAAAGAATATTCTACTTTCGGACGAGGTTCCCTCGGTGGTGGTACAGAAGGAGTCGGAGTGGAAGTAGGTGGAGCTACATTGATAGCTAGAGACTCTTTATTCTTGTTCAGATTGATGTTCAAAATCTCTTTTGCTTTGCGGTTGTTCTGGCGGTTGCCGCCACCTGATGTCTGGTGTTCATCCCCATCAGGGTTAGACATTTGTACTCCCAATTGTTTGAACTTCTCAGCACTCACTTCAGCAGCTTTGGCATTGACGATGAATGAAGGCCAATCTTGGAATTTGGTAGATCCCGTCTACATACTGATAATAGGCAAAAGATTTGCCTTACAAGTATCAATAGTGACAGCAGCTGGAGTTCCGGGAGGCATTTTTAAAGCTTCACGACAAAATTGTTCGATAAAACTCTCAGCAGTTTCATTGTGTTTCTGTTTGATTTTGTTGAGAGCTGACATAGTCATGTCGTTAAATCCTTCATAAACCGTTCTAGGAAGATTGTTTGAGACCTGAAAAGGAAGTGATACAGCCATCGGGCAAACTTCTATACCAGTCATATGCTACGTCGGCTAAACAACCGACGAACACTCTGGTAAGAAGAGCATCATTTGGCTGGAGTTGAACGGTCATTACCTCAAAATAATTGATGAATTGACTAAGAGTAGTACTGCCATCGAACAAAGAGATTGTTGGGATTTTGTACTTCGGTGGGAACGGGACTTCTTTCCATTCAACTGGATAGGGTTGCTTGATCCCCAATCTTTGCAAGTTGTCTTTCTCTTTAAAGGCTTCGAACTGGGTTCGCAAGAGTTTGACAACTTCATTGGCATCTTCTGATGACGAAGAAGGAGCAGGTTGAGTTAGAGTGGTAGGAGGGAACAGCATTGTAAGCACTACCCCCTCCTGACTGACTAGGTGTAGTTTGAACTTGTACTTGTACTTGTACAGGAGGCATTTGAGGAGATACTACCCCCAGCCCAGTATTGGCAGGTACCGAAGATGCTATAATTTCTGGATTAGCAATAGGTACAGTCGGTGGTGTAGCATGTTGTGCCACGATGATAGAATACATACTAGCAACCATTTCAGCCATGGTTTTTAGCTTGTCTTCAAGTGCAGCGATTCATTGTTCTTGATTCGTAGAGGTTGAAGCATCCGGATCATCAGTGACAACATAAGCTCACTTCTTTTGGTACAGTGGAAGACACTGTCTGTTCGGAGCTTTCGCTGTATGCATCATAGTCGGAGAAAGAGTCATCTCCTGACTGAGAAGCAGGAAGATAACCTGAAGGATCTTGAAGAAGATTCCTTTGACCGATTGTATCGCGGCTTTGAGAATGGGTATTCGAAACACTCCCTCAGAAGATTCTTGGAGTAATTCTAAATACCGTTGACTTGGTTTACGAGGTTTACCGTGCTTGGAGCTTCTTCTTACCTCCAGTGTCTCGGGAAGTCATGTTAACAGAAGCATACAAGACCTTCTTCCTCTGACATAGGTTCAGATTTAGCAAAAGTCAGACGTTCGAAGACAGATCGTTTGTTGTTTGACAAAACATTGGATGATGACTTTGTGGTTGCAATGATGATCAGATGGTTGAATTGAAGATATTGAAATATTGTCTCGTTTTTGTCTGAGATGTTCAAGGAGATCGGGAACAACAGTATGACGAGAAAAACTCTGGGGGATCTGTTCTTTGACAATGTTCGGAAATGATTCCGATTTTTCAAATATTTAGTCCCTTGAGTATACAGGGAAGTTCTCACTTCATTGGCATAAGTGTCAGGATTTTTAACCCTGGAGATTTGTTTTTGATGATGTTTGGTCTTCGGCATGGCTGTTTGCGTTTCACCGAAGTGGGTCTGTTGAGTAAGTTCTAAGATCAGCAAATTCACCCCCAGGGATTTCTGTTTGAGACACCAACAGTTTTCCCTGTCTGGAACGGAAATCTTGAGCGAGTCGGGAGGTCCTGGAATTCTGCTACCGGGGTAGGCAGAATACCTCTTTGGTCAGTACAAGTTCTCTTATTATAAAGGAAAGAAAAATCCTTGTTTGAAAGAGTTCTAGTACTGATTGGTGCCGAGGCACGTTCAGATTGATCTTCTTCAGTAAAAATTGAAGAAGATTGAGAAAAGGCCAAAGGGCCTTTTCCTTTGTTTTGGAAAAGGGTTAGCTAAAGAGCGTTTCCCTCTGTTGTCTTCCAAGTCATGGGACAAGGAAGTTTGAAAAAAGACAACGGGCCTTTTCCTTGTTTTGAAGAGGAAGAGGAATAGCCAAAGGACTTCCCCCGGTAGATTGTACAGGAGCAACAGTGTGTTTGGGAAGAGGAGCAAAACATGTTTCCCTTGTTATGAGAAGAAGAGAGTTTAGCCAAAAGGCTATCATGGATTGTGCAGGTATGCTTTGCGCATGGGTTGATGGTACACTGGTTTGGCCACAGAGACTGTGATTTGCGCATCAGGAGTTTGCCACAGAATGCTTAGGTTGCACTCTGGTTGCTGGAGTGTTGGTTTGCGCAGGAAGATTAGCAGCCAATTGCGCTAGGGGCATAGGAGTTTTATTTAGCCATGGCAGCATATGAAGTTTTCTGTGTACTGGCAATAGCAGATTGTATAGCAGTAGCAGAGACAGATTGTGCAGCAGTCTTAATGACAGAAAACTTTAGACTGTGCAGCAGTCTTGATAGCAGATTGCGCAGAAGTCTTGCTGGCAGCATTAACAGAATGCACAGCAGTCCTTGGGACCCAAACTGGGCCCACTTTGTGTGGCAGCAGTGATTGCAGTGCGAGGAGTGGTCTTGGAGTTGATCATAGATCATAGGCTGTCTGGTTGATCTTCCAACCAGTGTCTTCTGCGTCTTTCCGATAGACGCTACGTCACATTGAGTTGTCACTTCCTCATCGGAGGAGAGAAAGTCGTCCCCAGCAGAGTCGCCATTTTGTTTGCAAAAACAAAAGTTGAAGAACTTTTGATACTTTGTAAAAGATTACAATATGAATTTGGGAATGGTACAACTTTAGGAATCCAATCTAGATGATGATTGCTTATCCTTGGACGATGTGAACTCTGAAGACGAAGCCTCTGAAGTTGAAAACAACTCTGAAACTGAAGGCAAAAAGTCTCGGAAGTTGAAGGCAAAAGCCTCGGAAGAATACAGCAGCACTTGGACAAGAACTCCTGAACTCTCTAAACTTTGAAGTCTGATCTCTCTATAATCTGATCTCTGATTATTGATTACTGATCCCCTGAATGGAGACTTGAAACTCTATTTATAGAGTTATGAGAAATAACTAACTTTTAGTTATTCTGGACTGTGCAAGATGATTTGCGCAACAATTGGTTTGCGCAGCAATGGACTGCGCAGGCAGTTGCTGGATCATGGGCTAACTGTCTTGGACACATGGCAACTTTTGATTGAATTGCGCATGATCGTGCATAGACAGTTGCCACGAAATGAGCAATTGATGGCATGAATGCCACGTGTATTTTGTCATTTGTGTTGACAGAACGCGCACATTAAATTGCGCTGGTTTTGAATTGCGCAGGCTTGGACTGCGCAGGAATGGATTGCACCAACATGGATTGTGCCAAAATGGATTGCACAGCCAGCTGTCCTCGAGCGCCGTGCTGCACGATTTAAACGAACGGTCGCCCGTTCTCCGTGTGTCAGCTGTCAGAAAGATTTGATTTTGTCAGATAATGATGACATTGCCACGTCAGCCTGCGCAGTTGAAAGTGTGCGCAATCTATCGTGCGCAATCTGAAGGATGCGCAATCTAATGTCTGCGCATTCATCTGAAAATTGTATTTCTTAATTTTCTGACTTGTTGATGTGTGCAACTTGATTTTTTAGGACCTACAGTCACCCCATGGATAGAACTACTTGATATCGTAGATTGTTAATATAGATATGTTATCTGCTATTAACATTGAAGAATGATTGCTTGCTCAAGTTCTTGTACCTAGAACGGCTTAGTTTTGATATTCCCATCCTGCTTAGATTTAAAATTTCGAGGACGAAATTTTTCTAAGGAGGGTAGAGATGTCACTTTCCGTTCCCGAAATACATATTTAAATGCATGTACTGCTCGAACGTATTTATTTAATATACATGTATTGTTTGTAATTAAATCCTTTAATTTCATGTTTATTAATTTCTGCAATTTTTTATGTATTTTATTTTCTGCTTTAGTTCTACTTTAGGATCGGCTTAGATTGGTTTATTTGTGCGGTTCATCATGAACCGAACCCCCCACCTACCACCACCCTTTTCATTTAAAGCCCCAACCTCTTTTCTCTCTCTCTTCATTACTTTCCTTCACCATTACTCTTCTTCTTCTTCTTCCTCATTTACTTCACCACCTACCAACCGTAGGCAAGTACATCTTGTTCCATATGAGAACCCATATTTTATGGTTCATTATTCTTCCTCTCATGATTCTAAGAGAGTTTAGTACTTAGCATTTTTGATTTCCTTGGCTCATTTCTCATAGATCTAAGTTGTTGTATTTTTGGTTTTCCATGGGTCTTGATCTACCAAACATGCATATTTCGAAAATAGATAGTTTTATGTAGTAGAGCTTCTCATTCTACCCAATTTTGACCTTTGAAAAGTTGGATTTGGACTTATTTTGAACAAGTTATGGACTTTTGAAGCTTTGGGTTGCAACCATGGAGTTCTTGCTGATTTGGAGAAGACAGTGAGCAGTGTACGCGAGCTTTTTAGCTTGCGCCACTGAACTGCGCGCGCTCTTT
The DNA here is from genome assembly GCA_029216955.1 of Iris pallida. Taxonomy (NCBI): domain Eukaryota; kingdom Viridiplantae; phylum Streptophyta; class Magnoliopsida; order Asparagales; family Iridaceae; genus Iris; species Iris pallida. Next base: position 39,085 of record JANAVB010044035.1, read on the forward strand.
AGCGCAGCGCAGTCTGACTCATACACTGCCTTTTGGAGGCGTATGTCTTACATACGCTGCCTTGAAGAGGAGTCGTATGGAGTACATACGCTGCCTAGAAGAGGACGTAGTATTTCTTTACGCTCACGTTTTTACGTGCCAGCATAGTATTTCCTTACGCTCACGTTATTACGTGCAGCGTAGTATTGCCCTTACGCTCACATTGTATGTGCTAGCGTAGTATTGCCTTTACGCTCACGTTGTGCGTGCTAGCGTAGTATTGCCTTTACGCTCACGCTGTGCGTGCCAGCGTAGTATTGTCTTTACGCTCACGCTGTACGTGCTAGCGTAGTATTGCCCTTACGCTCACATTGTATGTGCTAGCGTAGTATTGCCTTTACGCTCACGCTGTGCGTGTTAGCGTAGCATTGCCTTTACGCTCACGCTGTGCGTGCCAGCGTAGTATTGCCTTTACGCTCACGCTGTGCGTGCCAGCGTAGTATTGCCTTTACGCTCACGTTGTGCGTGCCAGCGTAGTGTTAGTGTTAGCGTAATGCTGAGTTTTTGAATCACTTTTCTTTTACGCTTACTCATGCATGCGTAAACTTGACTTCTTACGCATGTGATCCTTTACGCAGGTAGCCTTTTTACGCGCGCAACTTTATTTGAGCGTATTCCTTTGGCATGCATGACACTCTTAAAATATCCTTACGCCTTTTGGCATGAACTTGATAAAATCATGATATGTTAATATTGTTAATACAGATTGTTACGTGGAATGCGCCTTGTGTCCTGATTGATCCATGGATACCCAGTATGACTGGAACTTAACCCTGAGAGTCGTAGACTCGACTCCACTGAATACTATTTGATTTTCATGCCTTCTCACCATTGATAATGATTGTGACATTGACTAATAATTGATCATGCGTTCCTAGTTGGAACTAAGAGACCGGCTAGTCGTCTTATTGAATTGAATGAATGAGACACGTTCATAATAACTATGAACTATTACAATCGATTGGCCGATCCCGAATATTGGCATACAGGCACATGCAGGCTTCAAATTATTTATTTATTTAGTTAGTTATTTATTTATCTTACAAAAACAGCATGTGTACTTTATGGTCAAGGCATGATTATTCCGTAGTTAGTTTGATTGTTGCATTACGCTATGTAAGACCTACAACCTAACCGCACGGTAACGTGCAGAGTTGTGCATATCGTACCCCGTACGAAAGTACTCACTTGAATGACCATGATCCACGCATGGGATTTCGCTTAACATAGAGGCTTTAAGTTAAATAAAATAATAATGGCATGGAGAGAACGGATTCCCGAGTTCTTATATGGCAGCCCTCTTGGGACTATTAAGTGCCTGACAGGCCGGCTGGTTCCCACAGATACTATAAATCTGTCACACGGGCAGGGAACGGTATCTGCTTATATTACTAAATTGTACATGGTATATTAATGGCGGGCGTTTCGCTGGGACTCGTCTAATTACATGATTGGCGCAATTGATTGATTGGATAGACTAGCCTTGCTTGCACATAGTGAGAACTGAGGAATCCTTTATTGCATAATTCCAAGATAACTTGGAACTCACAGTAGCAAGCCGTAGTAGTTGTATGGCCGTTTAAATTGACTTGTTTGTGTATTGTACCTACTCTATTTACTAACTGAGATGATCAGAATGTCAGGACATGACAGGTCAACTTCTGTCCTTGTTTGGTTGGGAAGTTGGTTTGAAGTGTCGTGATGTTGTGTGAATCCCAGTAGCAAGCAGAGACCTATGTATTATATTTTTAACTCTTATCACTGGTTTTAACTCTCATATCGTGCTCCCTTGTGGTACTTGTTATTAGAGGTCTAACCTCTCTGGTTTTGCATGGCCAGATTTAGAGCCGGTCCCCGAGGATCCAGCTTACTTCTACCTCCAAGATGGTCAATACTAGAGGAATGATCGCAGGAGGACTCGAGTGGGTTCCTTACTCCCTCACTCGTTTTGTTGCTTACTCTATACCTTGCCGTTTGGCACCGACATGTTAGTCGGATTGTCTTGTAATTACTTTTGCATAATTGTAACTAAGTCAGGCTGCAGCTGATAAACAATTGTGTATACTTTGCTACATTATCTGGCTATATTTTGTAAAGCCAGATATCAAGAACATTTTGACTGAGCGTTTGGGACGCCTTACTGCTTATTCTCACATGTTCTCTATTTTCTGTTTCTTGTTTGAATGATTGAGACAATAGATGTGAAGTGACCATAGCGAGACTTTTATGTAGTATGCACCCCCTCGTCTTATTAGACAGCATTGATCGTATTATACGGTATTCATCTACCCGTAATACGTAGCTGGCTGAGTCATTCCCCTGCTCTCCAGTATTCTGGTTCTGGGGCGTGACAAATATGTTCCCATCCTGGTTTGAATCCGAATATTTGAGTTGGATGTCTCACACCTCAACCACTTGGATTAGTGGTGATTGGCCTTCCCGCTATTTGTAAACTACAAAGGAAAAAAAGGAAAAAAGAAAAGTAAAAGAGAAATCAGTAAAACGCCTTCTCTAAATTAAGCCACAGTCACCATGACATACCCTTCGACTAGGTACAAGGATCAAGTAAGATATAAATAACACCAACTTTAATATTATGAGTGCAGTAAGTACTACCACCATTATCATTTGGTATATCACAATGACTTAAGCTTTGGAAGGTTTTAATACTCACCCCCCTATTGCTACTTGTTTCTCAGGCCCAAGGTACAATACTTTTGTTGGCATTGACATGAACCAGACTGATTCCGATCAAGGCCGGATCCGGTCAAGCTGTATGTGGCCGGCCCATATAGGGCCTAGTAAGTGCGAAACATAAGGGGTACACTATTATGTTCCTAGTTTCCTCTATATAAGAGATACTGTCATTTGGAAAATTCTTAATAAATGCAACCCTAAAAGTTTGCCTTCACCTCAAGAATAACTAGATCCCCAAATTATTATCTCCATCTTCTTATGAGAAATTTGTTACGGGAAGAACCAAGGAGCTTTTTTTTTGTAGGAGATTTTGTTGGTATTTTTGCCTTTAGACTAGGAAAGATAGTCCTACATCGGCTACACCAAATGGTGAGTATCTCAATATAATGCATTGCTTGTGTTGAGGTGTGCACATGAGGTGTGGGGGACACAACTGTGTACCATGTGAGAGTATTTCCTAGAAGGAAAAAGAATTAATTCCAACAAGGATGCAAGTTAATTTTTGTTGTGCGGACTCGGACTCGGACACGGACTCCAGGTTGTCTCATACATGCAAGGGAGTGTTCGGGGGGTAGGCGTGGACTGGCACACTACTATGCTGATTGTGGGATGATCTAAAATATCAAACTATATTTTTGAGTATTAGTATTTTAGTCCCACATCGGATAGGAAAAAAGGTGAAGTCTCACTCCACTCTATAAATAGAGCCCCTTGGCCTCCTTTGGAAGATGCACCAAGAAGAGAGTTAAAGGAGTCCGTAAAGTCCAGAAAGCCCGTTCAAGTCTCAATTATTGACTTACGAGCGTTCCAGAAGTTCTTCGTGAACTTGCTGGTTCCTGGAAGCAGATCGTGGTGGGGCGAATCTTGCTTTGAGCAACGGTGATCTTAATCACCCCAGCAAGAACCTTTCCTCTTCTTCTTTCTTCTCTTTTTTCTGAGTTGTAACTCAGTTCTGTCCGTCAGCAACTGCGATTGCGAGGAAGAACGTGAGATTTATTTTCTGATTATTGTTGCTTTTGTAATCAGATTTATATTAGTGTTCCTCGTAGATCTCGAGAATAATCAGAAGGAGAATGTTTGTTTGAACCTCTGATCTCGACATATAGTTCTACTATCTTTGATCAAGCCCCGGGACTAACAATTTCAAAGCAAGATCCTTGTAGATGGAGAACAGCCGTGCGAAACTCTTGGATACAAGTTTCAACAAACTTGAGAAGTTCGACGGGAATCATTACAACTCTTGGAAGAGGAAGGTATGCATGAATCTGAAAATGGCAGAGGTGGACTACATTCTGACAAAACCAGAATCGGAGATTCCAGACGAAGATGATGCTACTGTTCGGGCAGTTGTGATTGCAACCGCAAAGCTGAACAAATGGAGGAGAGACAACAATCTCTACAAGCTGATAATTTTGAACTCTATGGAGAATACTCTGGCGGAGTCATACAGCAAGACGGACCATGCTAAGGTCGTCTGGGAATCTCTAGAGAAGCATTATCAGGTGGATGAGAACTGCAACAAGATCCATGTGACTGAGAAGGTCTGGAACATGCGATTTGAGGACGACAAGGCGATGTTTCCTCAAGTCAAGGAGTTTCTCAAGTTACGTCAAAAACTTGAGGACGATAGCATGCCACTTATCGATGCTTTTATCGTAGGGGGTATAGTTGCCAAGCTTCCGTCAGGATGGAGCAGTTTTATCTCGGACATGCACATGAAGATGATGCAAATCAGCCTGGATCAACTACTTCACAACATCAATGTTAGAGATGAGTTGATAGCTAAAATAAATTGGACACGTTGTCCAAACAGTTGGCAGAGGCCAACTTGGTGCATGTGGGGGACTCCAAGGGAAAGCATAAGGTTTCTCACAACCAGAAGAAGAAGAAGGACTTCAACCATCTGAAGGTGAAGTCGGCTTCGTTCAAGTCAAAGCCAAAGCCCAAGTCAGATGTGACTTGCTTCAATTATGGAAAGAAGGGCCACTATCGTAGAGACTGCAGATCAAAGTCCAAACAGATAGAGAAAGATGAGCCTAAAAAGGTTGCCATGATTGCGCAGGTTGCCACGACTATTGTTGACACCAACTGGTGGGTGGACACGGTTGCTTCCTGCCATGTTTGCTCTAATAAGGAGTTGTTCATCACATACAACCCTACATCTGAGAAGGTTATGGTGGCAGACCAGACACAAGCTGAAATACTGGGGACATGAATGGTGGTACTGAACCTGACTTTGGAGAAGTCGCTGACGCTTCAAGATGTGAAGCATGTACCGGTGATAGCCAAGAACCTGGTCTCTGGAAGTATGCTATGTAACGCAGGCTTGATGATGGACGTCAATGCTGGGGAGATAGTGATATCCTACAAAGGAACATACTTTGAAAAAGCTTATTGTACCGAAGGGATGTTCAAACTTTAACTTGTATATTCCTGCAAAAATGATTAATGCAGTTTCTTCTTCTGGGTATTCTCTTGAGTTATGGCACAATAGACTATGACATGTTCATTATAAAAGAATAAAAAAAAGTCTAGTCTATGGCTTATCTATAAATATGGGTGATGAACTCAATGCTGTTGACTGCAGGTCTTCCAAACTACTTCTGAGGAGAAGCTGCGTTAACGGCTACGTTCATTCTGAACAGAGTACCGTACGCAAGTTCCGAAGTCACTCCTCATGAACTCTGGTTCAAAGTCAGACCCAACTTGAACGTCATTCGAGTATGGGGGTGCCTGGCATATGTGAAGCTTCCGGACTTGAAGATTCAGAAGTTTAGGACAAGGACTACAAAGACGATCTTCTTGGGGTATGCTGAGAAAAGTAATGCTCGAAGGTTTTTTGATGTTGAAACCAATCAAGGCATTGAATCTCACGACGCCGAATTCTTTGAAAATAAATTTACGAGGCACAAGAACATTGTTATCGTGGACATTCCGGAGAATAATATGCACAGGCGGCTATCACTTCCAAAGAAGATGTAGTCCAAGAAAAAAAATTGTCATACCAGAGACAATTGTTGAACCAGAACTCACAGAATCTAGATCTAAGCGGGTGAGGAGACAGAAGGACTTTGGAGATGAGTTTGTCACTTATCATGTCACTACCAAAATTTCACATATTAGCGGCATAAAGAAACGTCGCTAATACGAAGAAAGACGTCGCTAAAACGGCTCAGCGACGTTTTCTACGACATTCTCACGCTTGTCCTGTTTACGCAAGTCGCTGTCAAGGAAAACGTCGCAAAACGTCGCTGTTGCGACATTTTCCAGCGACATTTTTACGTCGCTTAGACTGTCGACGTTGACCGACCCCACATCGGCAAATTAGCGACGTACATGCAGTCGATAAACGTCACCTGATTAAGCGACGTATAAACGTCGCTGGATAACGTCGACGTATTAAGCGACGTATATGCAGTTAGTAAACGTCGGTAGACATAAGCAGATGTTAGCGACGTTTAGCGACTGCTTTCTGTAATAAATTTCTGCAGATTTTAGCGACATTTTGCGACATTTTGCGACGTCTTTGTAGTCGCTATTCAGCGTCGCTAAACGTTGCTAAAATCTGCAAAAAAAGAAAAAAAAAGGAAACATAATGACATATTCTGCTAGTGTAGTATTCCTGTAGTTTAATGATGAACATTTAATATGAATAGACCCGGAGCAACCCTCTGTTGAATTTCTTGGGTTCGTCGACCCCTTCGGTGGAACACTTAACACCGGTAATGGCTCATACAGTTGAAACGAACAATAAAATAGAATATGATAAAAATTAATAGTTCATTACACACCAATATCCAATGACTACACAACCAAGTCTAATGTATACACATAAATATCCATGGAGGTAGTCTACACAGCCAATCAAACAATGAGATAAGTCTATACAAACCTAATATCATGGGTCAACACAGAAACAAACACTCTACACAAACAAGAAATAAACAGTCCTAACTAGAACTACTGGGGATCTGGAGCAGGAGGGCACCGCCACGCCTAAGGGATAAGAACAGCTCATACTCCTCCCGTGAAATTGATACCGATGCAGGTGGAGTCGGTGACGATGAAGGAGGCAGTAACGTCTGTGATGACGAAGGAGCACCCGGAGGACGTATCTGCTCCAATGCTGCTAGTCGCTGGTTGTATGAATCCATGGTAGATAACAGCCTCGTACTGCTATCAACTATCAAATTCTGCATCAACGTCAGTCTTTCGCCCATGGACAGTTGTGATGCCTGCAGCTCCGTCACGCTGCGCTGTGTCGACGCTCTAAGATCAGTGACGCCACGCTCTGTCCTCTCAGTCATATCCCTGAGCTCCATGATGCTGCAGTCGAGAGCATCTAATCGTGCTAGGAGCGTAGCATCGTCCGTATGCTGCTGCTCCTGGATCCGTCGTAGCATCTCGTCTCGGATAGACGCAACCATCTCCTGGACTCGGGCAGACTCCTACGAGGGCTGTGGACCATGCACACTAGCAGCAGAGGGCGCCCTAGAGGTCTGTGTCGTAACTAGGGCACCATAGGATCCCGTACCGTACTACGTACCCTATGGAGACCACCAGCGGTGGCACCCATAGCTCGTCCGTCGACGGAGCTTGAGCGGGCTGCGAGGAAGTACCGGCCTCTTCCGCAGTAGGTGCACTAGCAGCCGCCCGCTCCTGAAGCTTAAGATAGTTGGCCTAAAAAGTATGGATACTCTATAATTTCTAATGTCTAATGTACTTATTATTACTAACTACATGAATATTTATTTACATGCATATTTACTAAGTTATATTAAAATTAACATGAATTATTAAAATTAATAAATAGTATTGTAATAATTACATAGGTCTGCTCGGCCCCTCGTCAATAAGCTTCCCGCCCTTCCGATGGGTGGCCAGGAAGACGGTCACCATGTTGGCGTCACCACCCTTCCTTACCTGTTAAAAATATATTATTTAGTACTATTTATGAAATTAATCGAACTTACATTAAAATATATTTCTGAAATAAAAAAACATACCAAACGACGAAAATGTTCCGTCATCGGGATCGACCCACCGCACCACTTGGATGCCTTCTGCCTAGCCGCCTTAGCCTTCTCAGACCTTTCTTTGTATCGAGGCGCATCGAACCTAGCCTTCGTCGCAGTCCACTGATCAGGGGTGATCCAACCTTGGATCGGCTTTTCGGCGCGATCACGAGCCTTCTGGTCATTAATAGCATCACGGATCAGCTTGACGGCGACGACAGGAAATATCCCCTCGATCAACTCGGTCCGGTGCGGTGGATAGAAATATGTTTGCTAGAAGAAACAATTTAGTCACTTATATAATATACATAAATAAGATGATTAATATTAGAACCATATATACTTTTACCTTGAACTGCGCAAACCAGAAGTTCTTTCTATCCTCCGGTGCATTAGAGTAGTTTATCTAGGGGCCACCATAATTGTACCTCAGAAAATGGCCCAGGCGTCTCTGTACTGACGAGGGACGATATCTATACAAAGGTAATTAAATTCATAAAAAATGAATTTATTATGAATAAAGAAATAAACGATATATATGATAAACCAAAACACTTACTTTGTACCGTCGGCCCAGATCTTCGTCCTCGTCTCCTCCGGAGGTGCACATGGATCATCTGCCTGATACTGGTTCGGCGTCGGCTCAGTCTCCTCTATATGCTCATCTGTCTCCATCGTCATATCAACAGGAACGCTAGACGAGGGAGCAGTGTCATCATGAGGAACTCTAGACGAGGGAGCAGTGTCAGGCCTGGAACTACTCGTCCCAGAAGATATGCCATGTAACGTCGTAGAAGGCGGAGGTACTGATTGATACACTGGAGTACTCGGCGACGAGGATTCAGAGCCAGTACCAGTAGGAAGTACCGGACGAGAACGCCGTCCCCCACCTCGGGACCTGCCGAACGCTCTGTGTCGTCCTGTCACACCTGATAACAACATATGATGATACAACAAATAACAGAGACTAGATAATAACTAAGTATATTCTACAGTCAGAAATATGAAAATACATTCTACAAGAAACATCTAAGTATATTCTACAGTCAGAAATATGAAAGTACATTCTATAAGAAACATCTAAATCTAGATAGTACATTCTATAAGAAATATCTTAAGTTCAGATAGTACATTCTACAAAAATATCGAAGTCCAGATAATAACCAAGACTATAACCAAGTCTACATAATAAGAAAATAAAAGTACATCTCTCTCAATCATCTTCAGAATATTCATCTTGTTCGTCTTCCTCGACCTCATCTTCCTCTTCCTCTTCATCTTCATTTTCATCTTCGTCTTCGTCGATTTCGCCTTCCTTTTCGGATAATTCTACCTCTTCTACATTATTAGTCGTGTAATGAGTAAATTTCGTGGAGTCCACATCAACAATATTTGTTATAAGAGGTAGCTCGTCCTCCTGAGAAGCTTTCGTCAACGTCAAAGGTATCTCTAGCTTTAGTCTTACATACTGCCCACTATTAAGACCTCGTTGTTTCCCGTCTCGGATAAGCTGTGAAGTACACGAGCTGAGCCTGATTTGATTGAACAAATGGTTCGTAGACTTGATATCTACGCTTGTAGTTTATATCCACAAGACCATGCTTGTCAATTTTCAAACCTTGATTTTCTATCGGATCGAACCATTCACACTTGAACAACACGATCTTAGCAGGTTCTCTGCCATAATTATATGTCAACTCCACAATCTCTTACAAGATGCCAAAGAAATTATTACCTGAATTGACGTCTTTGTGGTTCAAGATTTGATACACAAACAACTGTTTTTGGTAGAATCAAGATCCAGGAAGCTGTCTCTGATCGGAGCATTTGTCGACTTGAACCTAAAATCATTAACATAGTAACTTGGCCATATTTTAATAGCAATAATTGGTCCCTTGGCAAGGGTTCTAATTGATTCAATCTCGGGTGAAATTAAAAGATCGACCTGAATTCCAAAGAAGCGATAGTAAGTTATTTATTGCGCAGTTGCATTAGAAGGGATCAGTAATTACCGAGCTGCTTACATATGCGCTCAACCAGGAAAGAAAATTATGTGTTATTTTTTGTTCTAATGCTTCGTCTGTTATGTAGGGTCTAACCGACCTCAACATTATTATATGTGCTGAAAAATATAAAGCAACCACTGATTAGTACTATAATATTAGCTTATACTATTACACTGAGATAATGTAAACTCATCATTAATTACTTACCCGGCCTCTAGCTTCTCCACTTCATCCTCGTCGTAATTGAGTAATACATACAACTAAGTAGCCCTTAGCTCTTCGTCATTCAAATATCTCTTCTTCATTTTTTCCGAAGGCTTTCCGGATGCATTGAATACTTTCAGTATTCCATCATTAGATTCTTGATATCCGTCTTCATTTTTCGGAGCTCTCGCTCTATTCGTAGCAACATGAGATTTGAAATACGTCGAGCAGAAGTTTGTAATCTCCTCGAGAACATAGGCTTCATAAATAGAAACCTCGACCCGAGCCTTGTTTTTCACCTTTCTCTTTAGGTCGTTCAAATGCCGCTCAAACGGGTACATCCACCGATAATCGGCGGGCCCACCAACACGTGCCTCATAGGAAAGATGAATTGGCAAATGCTCCATGGAGTCAAAGAATCCAGGAGGAAACACCTTCTCGAGCTTGCATAGTGTTACCGCAATATCATTTTCTTGCTTTTCTAGACGATCGATGAGCAACTTAGTAGAACAAAGATCTCTGAAAAATATGCTAAGCTCGGTCAATCGATCCCAAACAACCTGGGGTAAGAATTCCCAAAATGCAATCGGAATTAACCTCTCCATGAATACGTGACAATCATGGCTCTTATACCTGTCAGTTTGTTCTCCTTGAGGTCGACGCATTTTCTCAAGTTCGAAATGTACCCGTCTAAAAATTTTAGGCCTTGAATCCACCTACAAAGTCTCACTTTATCCTCCTTCTCCAATGTGAAAATTGCCTTAGGCTGCTTCAACTTCCCATTATCCTCCTCTATCAAATGTAATGCAGGACGTCTACATATTTCTTCCAAGTCCAATCTAGCCTTTGGATTGTCTTTCGTCTTTCCCTTTACGTCCATTAGAGTATTAATTATGTTGTCAAACACATTCTTCTCGATATGCATGACATCAAGATTATATCTAATCAGATTGGTGCTCCAATATGGCAGATCCCAGAATATACTCCTCTTCGTCCAATTATGAGTGCGACCAAAGCAGGCTCTTCAATAGCTCTTGGTAAATCTTTTACCTTTCTATATCATGTATCTGGGCTACCTTGGAGGTGGATTAACCTTTTCCACAATGCCGGCACGAAAAGTATTTCTGTTCCTTCGGTACGGATGATCCTTCGGCAGAAATTGTCGATGACAATCGAAGAAGCATGGTTTACCTCCGTATTTCAAACGGAAAGCCTTAGTACGGTCCATACAATACGGACATGAAAGACGACCATGCGTGCTCCATCCAGATAAATTCTATAGGCCGAAAAGTCATTGATGGTCCACATAAGTGCTGCCCGTATCTAAAAATTCTGCTTTGTAGAAACATCGTACGTGTTGGAACCTACTTCCCATTGCTGATTCAACTCATCAATCAATGGCTGTAAATACACATCGATGTTCCTTTTCGGATTGTTCGAACCCGGGATAATAACGGTGAGGAACATATACGGAGTCTTCATACACATCCAAGGCGGTAGATTGTACAGAGTGACGATCATAGGCCAACACGAATACTGGGAGCCCGAAAGTTCGAATGGTGTAAAATCGTCGGAGCAGAGCCCCAATCTGATATTATGCGGATCATAAGCAAAATCTGGATACTTTCGATCAAAGTGCTTCCATGCTTCTCCATCAGATGGGTGATCCAACACTCCTTCGATCTGTTCCCACCAATGCCAACTCATGTTTTCTACAGTCTCCTTCACCATAAACAACCGCTGCAACCGCGACGTCAATGACAAGTAGTGCATTGAATCAGTAGGCTTCCTTGTACCGACAGACCTTCCTCTAACATTTTTCTTGTAGCGATCGGCACCACAAAATCTGCAGGCATCTTCATCTTTGGTCTTTGTAGTACAACATGCACCCGTTGTAACATGTATCGATTTTTTGTATCCCATCCAGAGTGATCTCACCATCTTCTTAGACCGGTAGAAGTCTTTAGGCAACTTAGCACCCTCAGACAATATCTCTATAGTCAACTTCATCAGTCGATTGTAGCAATCTTGCGACATGTTAAAATCAGACTTGATGCTCAACAATCTTATAACCACCTCCAACGGTGAATGATCCTCACAACCAGGATATAATGGAGTCCTTGCATTCTCCAGCAACTCCATAAACTTTGCAATATTGGCGTTTGGTGCCTCCTCTGCTGCATCATGATTGTCCGGATCGAAACTAGGTCCCACCGCATCAAAAACCATGTTCATCAACCCATCGTCGTAAGCAACCTCGTTGTGGACATCCACATAAGGCTCCGACTCCGATGCTAAAGACACAAGTTCTCCGTGCGCGGTCCACTGATAGTAATTCGGCGTGAAACCCTTCGAGTACAAATGATATATGACTTTCACTTCTGGATAATATTTCAAGTTGCGACATCTCACACATGGACACTTAATTTTGGTACTGTCCATGTACTGAGAGAAAACGCCTTGGAGAACTGCAGGAACTGTTGTACACCCTCTATAAATTCATCTCGCATACCGTACATGTCATCAGGATGACGGTTGTATATCTATGAACGATTCCGTAGGTAGCAATTCATATCCATTTGAAGATAATTATGCAACGATAGATACACTTATTCGATTATATTGTCCAAATGGATGCATAGACACATGAATATTAAATGAGTGTCGTAACGTGTTCAATGTCAGCCCTTCTCTTTGAAGAAAGTTTACTTCTGCAAGCCTTTTAAGGCTTTCAGAGTTCTACCGAATTTTCGAAAAATAATAAAAAAGGCCAAGTATAATATATATATATAATATAATATATTATATATATATAGTTCTCCAGCTGTCTAAACCTTCTTATGCACGTCCTCCACCTCTCTTCCATGTCTTCCTCTTTTTTTCAAGGAATAATACTAAGTCTATAAACTGTATAAGTAGCACATGATAAACCATCTAAAAATTGTAGCAATTCTCCCGAGCTTTCTATATTATACAATAAACAATCCAAAAATCTTCCAAGAAATATTCAAGAGAAACATCCAAATTATTTTTATTTATTTTAGAGACTTCCCTTAAATAATCCGGCCATGACTTAGTAGGCCTGGGAGTCACCCATCTACACACTTATTGACTGGTATTAAATTAACTGTAAGCAAATCTCTTTAAACTGCCACTTATTGCCACATAAAGCCTAGGATACATACCACACAATGCAAACATATGATCACGGTATATTTCAATCTTCCTTGTCCAACAATATCAACCAAAGCATGCAACATCCAGGAAGTAAATCATATCCACACCGTTTCCTTAAGAATATGTAATCCACCATAATCACCAATTAGCCATTTTTTCAAGAAACAAGTAAAAAAGAGTAACACAAGATAAACCAACAGAAGCCAAGATATCATTGAATAAAATACAATCATCTCAGTAGTAATTTTGAGGTAGCATGCATCATTATCTACTATTGTCAAGAGATAGTTAGCAGAATGAATAAATGCCATCCATATAATCCCCATGCATGGATGATGAAAAACAACTACACAAACAAATGGTTCAGCAGAGTAGATCCTTTACTAGCTAGCTAGCTATACTAATACAATGAGAGAGAGAGAGAGAGAGACATTGAACACGTAAATAATAAAAAAGGCTTTCAAAGTAGATCCTTTCAGTGTACGAATATATATAGTGTATCGTGTCAGTATATCTTGTCATATTTGTGTCTGTGTCGTGTTTAAACTCAGATAGAATATAGGGTTAGGGTTTACCAATTCTTGGGGTTTGTCGAGAAGATGAGGAGGTCGGCGTAGGTGGTTGAGGAGGAGCTCTTAGAGGGGGTCGGTGGAGGAGGAGCCCGGAGAGGAAGGGGAGCTCGCGGTGAAGGAGGAGCTCGCAGTGGAGGAGGATCCCGGAGGAAGGGAAGCTCGCGGAGGGGGGGAGGGATCGGTCGAGGGGGAGAGACGATCGAGGGAGGAGTGGCGATCGAGGAAGGAGTGGCGGTCGAGAGGGGGGAGCGACAGTCGAGGGGGGAGCGACGGTCGAAAGAAGGGAAAAAATTTAGGGTGAAAATTTTAGATTTAGGATAGCGCAGGTCTAGTGTATATTAAACAGTTAGCGACGTCAATTGGTTGACGTTGCTAAACATCGCAAATATTAAAAAGTATGGCGATGTTCAGCGACGCTTAGTGACTTCTAAGCACCATTAAGTTAACTGTAGTCACTAAACTTCGTGGAACGTTGCTATTTTTTAATCAGCGACGTTTAGCGACATATAAATTTTACGTCGCTAATATCAGAAATATTAACGACGTCTTGACAACGCGTCGCTAATTGCGTCGCAAATTTGACTTATTTTGGTAGTGTATGGAAGCTGATCCGCTTACCTATGATGAGGCGATGAAGACCAGAGATGCTGTCTTCTGGAGGGAGGCTATCAATGATGAGTATGATTCTATAATCTCCAACAATACGTGGGTGTTGGTCGATCTGCCTGAAGGAGCTAATCCAATCGGATGCAAGTGGATCTTCAAGAAGAAGATGAATGCCGATGAAACTATTGACAAGTTCAAAGCAAGGCTGGTAGCCAAAGGATTTTCTCAGAAGCAGGGGATCGACTACTTCGACACATATGCTCCAGTAGTACGGATGACAACCATCAGGATGTTGATTGATCTGAGTGCAATTTACAAGCTCGTCATACATCAGATGGATGTGAAGACAACATTCCTGAGTGGAGAGTTGACCGAAGAGATCTACATACAACAACTAGAAGGATTCATCATCAAGGGCCTTGAAGACAAAGTCTGCAAGTTGGTAAGATCTCTATACGGTCTGAAGCAAGCTCTCAAGATATGGCACGAGAAGTTTGACAAAGTCATTAGATCAAACGGCTACATGGTCAGTGAGACGGACAAATGTGTTTACACAAAGTTTGCTGACGGGAGAGGAGTCATCGTTTATCTATACGTGGACGACATGCTGATCCTGGGTACGGATCTAGCACGTGTCACTAAGACAAAGAAGTTCCTCTCATCTAAGTTTAGTATGAAGGACTTAGGGAAAGCTAATGTTATCCTAGGGATAAAGATCATTCGGACAGACACTAGAGTGGCGCTGTTACAGTCTCATTACATTGAGAAGATGCTCACACGCTATGGATATCAAGATCTTCCAGGGATCGATACTTACAGGTGTGACAAGAAGTTGAAGCCAAATCCTAGGGAAAGCGTCAGGCAGCTGGAGTACTCAAGCGTCATCGAAAGTTTGATATATGCAACTACTACCACAAGGCCTGACATAGCTTTTGCCGTGGGGATGCTGAGTCGATTCACGAGCAACCCAGGTGTGGAGCACTGGAAAGTCATGAAGAGAGTTATAAGATATCTCAAGAGGACTCAGAAGTCTGCACTGCACTACAACGGATATCCGACAGTAGTAGAAGGCTTCAGTGATGCAAGGGTGTTCAGAAACAGAGAGCGAAAGGTCCACAGGAGGATACATCTTCTCCATGGGTGGAGCTGTTATACCGTAGAAGTCGAAGAAGCAGACAATGCTCTCTCATTCCTTAATAGAATCTGAGTTCTTTGCACTGGCTGCTGCAACAGAAGAAGCAGAATGGCTTCGAAAGCTCATGTATGATCTTCCAGTAGTTGGTGCGCAGATTCCGACGGTACCGATATACTGCGACAACCAGGTAGCTGCAGCGGTGGCATTAAATGATCTCTTCAATGGTAAGAATAAGACTGTGCGATTGAGGTACAAGGAGGTGAATGATCTGACAAAGACTGGAGTCATTACCGTAATTGATGTTCGGAGTCAGGAAAATCTGGCCGATCCATTCACCAAAGGTCTCAAGTGCCAGCTGGTCGAGGACAGTGATATTCTGTCTTTGTAATTCTACCATAAAGTTTTATGCTATTAGTTCAAAGAAAAATCTACTAGGCATCTAACTTTTGGTTCAAAGAAGGACCACTGACGGAGTAAATATCTGGAAAGTGGATAGTCCTTTGAGACACTGAGGGGTTACGGACCCATAACCACTGTTGTCCACTATCTGTTCTCTTAAAAGAACAAGTCTTATGGGAGGATGGCTTAGACGCCTTAATGAGTTCTCAGGCATTTCGAATGTCTGGTGTGCTCTACAGGAAGCACGGTAGCACAACACTACAAAGGAACGTAAGGTCTCCATGCTACAGGGGGTGACACCACCAAGAGGTTCCTCGGTAAGGGTAATGTCTCGGCTTTGTGAGCCATGTCCCAGCGGCGTAGTACGCATATAGGCAGGTAGCCTAATGTTGTAGAATAAAGAGTGGTAGTCAGCACTACAAAGAGGCCGGTGACCTTATGTTACAGTGGTGTGACACCACCAAGAGGTACCTAGAGTGGGTAAAGCCTCAGCTACGCAAGCTATGTCACAGCGGCATAACACCACAAGGAAGCGCAAGGCTTCATGCTGGGTAGTTTGGCACTACATAGAGGCTGGGACCTCATGCTACTAAGGCGTGACGCCATGATGAGGTGTAGCCTCGGCTTTGGGCCATGTCATAGCGGGGGGGTAGTACCGCAAGGAAGCGCAAGGCTTCATGCCGAAGGACTCTTTAAAAGAACTCACGTAGAATGTATGGAAAGAGATTCAGGCCGTCTCTGAGG
>JANAVB010044036.1:0-111299 GCA_029216955.1 Iris pallida
GGTAATTTTGGACAAAACGATGTCCGCCGTTGGACCCGTTTTGCACCGAAAAGCGTGCCAGAGTCAATGGTCTCTAAAGTCATCAAACTACATGTCTACGGATTCAGTTTTCCGATACGAACCCAACCGTATGTCCAAAGTTGGATTTCGGCGGGCCGTGCACAAAATTGCCCGTTGAGTAGAACCGTGGGGCCCGCAAAACGGTAATTTTGTCAACGGTCTCAGAATTGGACCAAACTTGGTATACATGACCAGAAAAAAGATACGGTTCTGTTGGCGCAAGTTTCGTCTCGATCTGACGAGCGTGCACAAAGTATTGAGAAATTTACAAAGTGCACGATACAGTAAATTTTGACGGATACGCATCAAATTCGTCGCGCACACGCGACCAATTCGAATTCCGTCAAAGGCCACACGACCACGAAACCGTTACACAGCTTTCGATGCTTACGGTGCACGACCACGTCGCCCGGAATGGCGGGACGGACGTGGTATCGAGCGATTTTCAACTTTTCTAATATTTTGAAAACGGGTTTTTACTAACTTTAGAATCAAATAATTCTGAACCTACTCAATAAAATCAGGATTCATAAAAAAGGGTCTTCGAGTCCTATATGTTGTCTTAAAGTGTCTTCAAATAGTTTTTCTAATATGGCATTAGATCGATCAGAATCGATCTTCAAACATGGAGGATTGGACTGCACTAGTGTTCTGTTTTCTACAGGTTTTCGACCAACTTCGGGTCGATCTCGTGGACTGGTCGTGCACCCTATACGAAATCTAATTACTGGAGTTTTGAGGCGGTCATGTTGGCTTGCTAAACTAATTTACGGTTCGCGAAAAGATGGAGTATCGAGATCTGGATCTTACCGGGAAGTCGGTGGTTGCAAATGCTAGTGCTGCTGTCGCCCGCGCCTATGCATGCTGTCCTCGGCGGACCTGGCCGGCGGCGGCCCCGCGCGGCAGCGCCCAGAGCTGGGGGGGTTGTTCGTCCAGGAAAGTAGGTGGTGGCGGCACTATGGTTTACGCGTTGCTTTTTCTCATCTTTCGTTTCGATCTGTTCTTATACATCTATGTTTCAGCGGCTTGAAACGAATCAGGGGGTCGGCCTGGCTCATTGGGAGAGCATTGGTTGGGCGGGTGGGTCCCTGTAAACTGGTTGCTGGGCTGATGGGGGCGGTTTTGATATAAACAATAATTAAAGCCACCCTCGGAAGAAGAATCCGCTCAAATAGTAATTAAATTTATACCCAAATATTACCAGTACAGCGTCCATGTCCTAACCATTCATCCACACTTAAATCAAGGTGTTAACTGGGCCGGTTCGGCCCGGGCCCGCCCGTGGACCGGACCGGCCCGCCCCCCTATAAGCCCGGACCGGCCCGTCTTGGGCCCGAACCGGCCCGGCCCCCCACGCAGTAACGGTTCGGGTCGGGCCCCCCCCCCCACAGCCCGAGCCCGGCCCGGCCCGGACCGACCAAAATTTTTTTTTTTTTTTTTTTTTTAAAAGTAGGCCCGGCCCTGTTGGACCGGCCCGGCCCGGCCCGCTGGGACCGGTCCAGCCTGAGCCGACCGTTGGGAAGTTGTTTTTTTTTTTTTTTTTTTTTTTTTTTTTTTCAAATTTTTGACCGTTTGGGGGGGGGTTCTTTTACCAAAATACCCCTCCCATATAGCCGTTATTAAAACGTTGGGAGGGGTATTTTGGTCCTTTTTGGCCTAAAATTACCAAAATAACCCCAAAAAATTCCTATAAATAGCCCAAAAATCCCATTTTTCATACACAACTCATTCCTCACAAATTCTCTACATCTCTCTACGGTGCTCTGGTGTTCTACGACTTTCCCTCCCCGGTGCTCTACGGCTTCCCGATCTCGCTCCCAACTCCATTCCGGCTCTACGGCTTCCCGATCTTCCTCTCAATCTCTTACTTTCTTCTAACGTAGTTTACTTTATTTTATTTTATATATGGCTGGTGAAGGTTCAAACCCACCTGATCTTGCTGGACAGACATACCACTATTTTAGTTCTTTTTTGACGGTACTGAAATTCCACCTGAACAAATTGCGACTAATCCGATTCCGGAGGGGTGCCAACAATCTCCTCCGGAAGTCGCTAGTACAATCCAACGTCCTGAAAAGAAAAAAAGGTCTAAGTATTGGGATTATTTTACTTTAATTTTTGAAACTAATCCTGATGGTTCTTTGGTTTTAGATGCCAAGGGGGAACCGAAACCGTACAAGGCGCAATGCAAGAAATGTTGCAACCAGTACGCATGGAAGAAGGGCGGTGGCACCGGGACCATATCCAGACACTACGACACTTGCTACGGGAAGGACACACTTCAAGCGTCCCAAACCCAAATTCGAGGATGTTGAGCGATAGGAGGAGCCGCTTGAAGCCCGATATTTTGGAAGCGATCGTGTGCGTACAAGATTGGATGGCTGCCGATAGAAGAACACAAAACCAGAAAGATGGAGAAGATCATGACATCCACGAGCTGGATTTGGAATCGCTTTCATTGCATGAAGGCGAACAACAATGAGGCTACGGTACAAGGTATTAGGTATGTAAATTTAACATTATACATTTCAATTTTAAATTTGAACTTATACTTTCAAAAACTATTTTTTTTTTTTTTACTTATACTATTCAAATTTTTAATTTTAACTTATCCTATTCAAATTTTTAAACTTATACTTTCAAAAACTATTTTTTACTTTCAAAAACTATTTTTTAAAAAAAACATTTTTTAACTCCGCCTATGCCAAACAAGCATTTGCCGGTCCCAAGCCCGGATAAAGGAAGAGGGAGAAATGTTTTTTTTAAATTTTTATAAATTTTTATAAACATTTCTATATATTTGTTTGTATAAAAATTATAAACATTTCTATTTATTTGTATACAAATTATAAACATTTTATAAACATAAAATTATAAACATTTCTATTTATTTGTATACAAATTATAAACATTTCTATTTATTTGTATACAAATTATAAACATTTTATAAACATAAAATTATAAACATTTTATAAATATTTTGTATAAACATTTTATAAACATTTAAGTTACAAATTAAAAAAGAAAATATAAATTTAAAATACAAATTTTTAAAATATAAACATTTTATAAACATTTTATCCTATACAAATTTTTAAATTTAAAATACAAATTTTTAAACATTTAAAATTTAAAATATACATTGTATAAACATTATAAACATTTTGTATAAAAAGAAAATTTTAACTTATCCTATATACATTGTATAAACATTTTGTATAAATATTTTTAATTTTAACTTATCCTATACAAATTTTTAAATTTAAAATACAAAAGAAAATAATTAAAAAACCAAATTTAAAACAAAAACTGAAAAAAAAAAACTGCAAAAAAAAAAAAAAAAAAATTAAAAAACCGGGCCGGTCCGGTTAAACCGGCCCGAACCGGCCCGAACCGTCCAAGCCCGGACCGGCCCGACCCTATAATGTCCGGTCCTCTGGGCCGGGCTGGGTCCAGAGCTACAAAACCGGGCCGGGCTTAGCCCGGACCGTAATTAACGCTGGGCCGGTCCTGGACCGGCCCGAACCCGGTCAGGCCCGCAGCCTTTGGACCGTGGGCCGGCCCGGACCGGCCCGAAAAAACCATGACACTTAAACTTTCATCCACTCACGTTTGTTTGTTTTTTAATAAAAGGAATGTTTAATTCATCAATGATTAGCTAATCATTAAAGAATTCAATGATTAAGAAATCATTAAAACAATCATTAAAGTCAATAATTACTACTTAATAATTAATATGATTATTACCTAATAATAATATAAAAAAATAATAACTATAATCATTAGCTTTATTTATTACTATCTAAATTATTAATTCAACATCTATATACCTAACATATATATATATAATATAAAAAATAGGTAATACACCTTTTATAATATTTCTAGTCCTATGCACATAAAAATAATATTTAAAATCACAAGCATATATATAATTTAATTGTGTCCCAAAATTAATCATATACACAATTTAACATATAATTATTAGTAAAAGAGATAAACTATTTCACAAAAAATTGGGGGTTACAAATCTACCCACCTTAGAAATAAATTCGTCCTCGAATTTCTAATTCATGACTATCCCGTAAAATTCAAAGTCTACTATTATCTAAATATTCTCCAATTTAATCTCTCAAACTATTTTACAACCTTTTCTAGTCTTTTGGTATTTACGAAATCTTGAGGACTTCTACCCACCTTTGGTCACACTACTCCCTTGGAACATAGTTAGCTAAAATCTTATAATCTTCTAACTAGTGGCTAACAGGTCTTTCAACGTATATCTAGGGCATGCGGCATCTATAATCCTCATATATATAAACAACCAATATTCAATAGTCAAGCAATATATACTATAATTTAGGAATCTCTGATGAATCCTAGATAGCACGATCGTTCGTCACCTCGAAATAAAAGGGACGAGAATCAATGGTACGGAAAGCAAGAAAGTATAATCGAGAGCAAATTTGGAGTTTTTAAGAACGTAGGAAATTTTTAGAAGAATTTTCAAGGCAGAGTGGATTGAGATTTCTAAGGTCTAGTCAAGGTCGCAGGCTCGTATCAGTACAGTTACGTAACCTGATACGATATGCTCTGACCTGCATAGGCCACCAAAAAAACTTGTCACGACCCGCACCCGCTTTTCGGACGCGAGCACGTGACAAGCCCAACTACGTATCGATCGGACTGCAGTCCGACTCGAATACGTAAACGCTATCAAGGCTATGGTATACTGCCAAATCATGGCAAACAAATCTATATCTCAACCCACAATAAGAATATTAAACAAGAATGAACAAGTATGGGTCGTGGTCTGCAGCCCACTAGCATATATGTCCGATAAGACTCTAATGATAGTAACAAGAGTCTAAAACAGAATCAGGAAACATGATTGTTTGCCATTAAAATCGTTTGATTGTAAATCTTAATACAAACAGAATAGTGTTACAATACAGGACTTCGATGTAGTCCTAGGAGTACACTTTTGTTTAATCTGGGTCCTAAGTGCCAATGGAGCGAGTGGTAATGCGTTGACTCCGTTGACGGGCTGACGACGGTTATCGGTTCTCTGAAGGTGTAGATTGCTCTGGGTGCTGGAGCTGGCTGAGAGGAGGAAGACGTTGAGTGTCTGTATCTGCCTCTCTGATGATCTCTGTCTGGATTGTTCGTATGTATGTCTCTCTGTGTGTGTTAGGAGGGGATGATTCCTCCATTTATAGCTGGGCAGGTTGGCTGCTCATGCGCGCATATATAGGATGTGCCGGTGCGTGGGGATGCCACGTGGAGATTGCTGATGGAGGCGCATGGATGATGCGCCCTACTCGCGGAGTTGAATTCTTCATACTGCTGTTGTGAGCCGGCACGTAGCAGAGGAGAAGATCTTTCTGTTGCTGAGATCTTGGATGAGTTGAGTCAAAGGACACGTGTCGTCGACCCATGGCTCGGAGATCTCTGATTTGGTGGGGGGAATGATTTGGTGGGATGCGCCTTGGATTGGGCGCATGATGAGATTTTGGCTCGTGACCTTTAGGAGTCACGAGCCGTTCTGGGCGCATGGCTTTTGAGGCGGATACGAGCGACTTTCCTTCTGTCTTTCGGGATCAGAGATCAGTCTGGGGCGCATGGCTTTTGAGGCGCATGCAATGCTTCAACTGGAGACTCTTCTTCTGTCTTTAGGAATCAGTGAAGGGTCTGAGGCGCATGGCTTTCGAGGCGCATGCAGGTTTGGGCGCATGGCCGCGGAGGCGCATGCGGGTGGTCGAGTGGCCATGTGGCAGTAGCCGTCGGGATAGAGTCATGATGATGCTGACGTTATGGACGCTTCATCTTCTGCAAAAGCTGTCAGCCGTTCAGACTTGGGAAGGCATGCTGCCAACTCTGTCAGTTCAGCATTTAATGTTGGTGACATTCGATGGACAGCTGAGTGGGCGCGTCGGTTGACGTTCCACTAGGCGTATGGGGGTGCATCCCCTTTGATGCGCTCGGTACAGGGCGTATCTGTGGGAGGCGCTTGGTGTTTGAAGGGGTGTGATGCGCTGTCCAGCCGGCACATCCGACACGTCTTTAATGATGCGGCTGTTTCGCTTCTCGAGTGCTTTTAAATAGCCGTTTGGCTGAAGTCGAGGCATCCGGTTCATCCATTTAATGTGAGTTCATTGCTCGGAACTCGGAGAGCCATCCACTTGGCGCGTGGGTTTGTTCTGCCCGGCCTATAAATAGTGGCATGGAGAGAAGGTTGGCCTCTCATTCCCTCACGTCTTTCCAATATGAACTCAGGTTCTCGGGTACATTCTGTTGACGAAGTGTTCCCAAGGGTGAAGATGAGACGCCATGTTGTCATTGATGCTCTTGAAGGTGACTGTTACATCCAAAAGACGGAGTCGAGGGCTTCTGAGGCAGGCGAAAGGTGCCTGTTGCATCCAAAGATGGGGATGCTCGGGCCTCGTCTCCGTTGTTCCGGAAGAGCCGTAGATCGGAATGGCGGTGCTAGGCTCTCTCTTCCTTCAAAGTGGGTGTCGCCCGCTCTGACTGTGTTGAAAGCTGTCTTTTGCCGTGATTTCGATCACGGTCTTCCTTGGCCTTTGGAGGCTCTTTCGAAGCCTCCCCTGGCCACAGCTTTGCGGTGCTCTTCTCTTCCTTGGTTCCAGCCAGAGGGTTAAATGCTTTGTGTATCGAAGCATTTATCAGGCGAGCCTGGTTGGAAGAGCGGTACATAACTGGGCTCTGCTCGGCCAGGTGAGCCTGGTTGGAAGAATAACTGGGCTGCTGAAGGGATGCACATAACTGAGCTGCTGAAGAGATGGCAGGATGCGTCTGGTTGGAGGCGCATGACATCTGCTGCGCCTAACTGGCAGCGCATGGTGACTGGCAGCGCATGATGACTGCTGCGCCTATCTGGAGGCGCATGGTGGCCGCTGGCTGTAGACTTAGGATCTTTCCTTTGTAGAAATTCTCCTTTGTACAACCTTTTCTAGACATGTAATAGACTTTTATTAAAGAAGTCCTTCTTCAAATGTATATGGTTATTGACTTTGCTGTGAAGTATTCTGTGCGAGTCCTGGCGCATGTAGTGTCTGGCGCATGGTCTTTCTGGTTGTGAAATTCCATGCTTCTACAAGACCCCCTTCAAAGTTTTCAAAACTTTTAAATAAGTTTTGGAATACTTTGAATAAGAAGCATGGCGATCAGGGCGCATGACTGTTGGGGCGCATGCCTGTTCAGCCGTATGCTCTTCTCAATTAATGAATTTGATAATGTCTCGGTAACCGAAAAGATTAATGATGATCTTTTGTTTTATCTGCTGCTATCTTCACAAGACTCGAGGCGACGGCTGAGATCACTCGTCATCGGTTCACGCGTGCGACCACGGCCTATAAATAGGTGAGAGGTGGAGAGAGAGAGAGAGTTCTTCTTCTCTGTGCCTTTGCCTCCTTTAGAGTTCTTTCTTCAAAACCCTAACTTCTTCCTCTCCGTTAGAATGGCTCCCAAGACTCCTCGCGGCGGTGCCGACAAAGGAAAGGGGAAGGAGCCGGCAGAGTTCGTCGACGAGGATGCTCCTGCCACCATTGCGACTCCGGCCGACGTTCGCCCCGGGATAACGGGTGGGTGTCGACTTTTGCTATCTAATGTGCTCTAACTTTCTGCTGCCGATGCGTATGGGCTTCTGTCCTTGATACGCTGAGGTTTTATCTTGCCGACGTGCATAGGCTTAGGCCTTTATCATGTATCGTGGCTTTAATTGCTGACGCGCATGGGTTTTACACCCTGATGATGCGCCGAAGCCTTCGCTGACGCGCATGGGCTCACGCCTTGATGATGCGCCGAAGCTTTCGCTAACGCGCATGGGCTCACGCCCTGATGATGCGCCGAAGCTCTCATGCTGACGCGCATGGGTTTATGCCCTGCTGATGCGCCGAAGCTCCAATGCCGACGCGCCTGGGTGGTGCGCTGAAGCTGACGCGCATGGGTTCATGCCCTGACGCTGCGTCAATCTACTTTTGTCTTTTTGCCTGACTTCTACTTTTGTTGTGCCAGTGTCGATGACGATTTCTCTGTTGAACGAAGTCCTCTTGGATGCTTCCCTTTGCCAAATGGGGGTTGATTTTGATGAGGCGGTTATCAACCCTGCAAAGGATGCTATCTTACAGAACCAACCCCGGGAGAGAATGCTGCAGATCCAGAACCGGTTGCCACTTTTCCTCCAGAGTATGATGGAGAGTGGTAAACTGAAGTCTGCCGAATCTGAAGATGTGACTTTCTTAAAACCTGCTTTTCTGTTTGGCGACCGACTAGTCTCTTCTGAAGCGAAGATACTGAAGATCAAAGAAGACTGGTTCTTCACTGCCAAAGGCATGGTTCTATACATGAGGCAGGTTGACCGCTAGTTGCCGCTGACGGCTTTTTGTCGTCTGGCTTCGAAGAGAAGGATGGGTTGGGAACTTACTCCTTCTCAAGGAGGGGCCTTGGGAGGTACCCTTTCGATCGATGCCACCTCGAACCAGCGAGATACTTTGGCTGCTTCACGAGCCGGTTCCTCGTTCAGTTATCGAGCCTTGCGTCCCGGGAGCCTCTATAGTGAAGTTCCAAATGACACATTTCCCTTCAGTACCCCGACCTTTGTAAATCGGATGTTGACAGCGAAGGTCACGTATCCGACAGGTGGCTTTAGAGTCGAGGGTTGGTGTCACTATATTCCGAGGTGGGACGAGTTGACCACTTGGGTGCTTTCATGGTTCAAAGTTGAGCTTAAGGAGATCGGGCTGACAGTCGCTATTCGGGCTACGCAGGCGGGCGTGGATCTCAATAAGCCTATGTTCCTTGCGCTCTTGGAATTATTCAACGCCCATACTGGTAGCTTTTTTACTCCGATGGGAGAGCTGGAGTTGGCTCTCCATGAGATGCACGAGGTGTCTAAGCTTCTTTGGGGCTCAGAGCCGTACGAGGAGTATTTTCCGTCAAATGAGGAGATCCAGGTTCTGGAGGATAAGAACCCGGAGATGATGGCTGTGTTCAAAGAGGTGACGAGCCACCATTATCTGATGCACCGGAGGGATAGGGGTAAGACCCAACCTCATGTAACTGCTTGGAGGGACTATGTCTTTAAGCAGGATTTAGGGGATCCTTCGAGGATCCGATTTGTGACTCCGCAGGGACTGAAGCCTGCGGAGGTGACTTCTGAAATAAGTCGACTGGAAGAGAGGACTCCACGTTCGGATGAGAGCGGCAAGGATGCCTATAGCTGCTTCTGGCACTGTGGGCACCGGATGTCATCTAAGGCAGTATTGACAGCCTATTTGATGATATGGCTCTGGGATTGCGTGTTTGCAGGTGGATCCGGTGCCGTGGAACGGGTACATCGGAATCTCATTTTGCCTGCTGTGAAGTTGGCTTTTGGGCGACCCTTAGCTCTCCTCCCCGCGATGGTGTGTAACCTGTTGTGCGGTTTGAGGTCTTTTGCTGATGAGGTGGTCCATGAGAAAGAAAATAATGACAACTTTCCCCGGGCCGAGTTGCCTTTCCATTATCTTATGGGATGGCTGATTTTGCATCATCCGAACGTGATGAGTCCCGGTCCGGAGGAGGATCATGTTGAAGGGGATGCCTTCCTCCGCCGCTTCTACAAGAGGAAGTGGTCATACACCGGCGTCCCTGTTTGCAGGAGAGTCTTGTCCTACCTTCAGGGGTGGGAAATTGTCAAGGTTGGCCCGATTTTCAAAGATTTCGAGGCCGACCAAGATTTAGTTGACTCTGGCGAAGATACAGTCACTTTGCTAAAATGGAGTTTTCGTTGGTTGCAAAGTATCCGGCCTTCTCACCTGGTCTATCGCAACCAGAATAAATGTTATCTGGAGCCATATCTGCCAAGCCGATTTGCTCGTCAATTTGGCTATACTCAGCTGATGTTGCAGAATCCCAGTAGCAGTATAGGCTTCGTCGGAAGTTTGCTGGACGGAGCCCGGGGCTGGCAGTATTATAACGCTGGATGCACTAGCGTTAGTTTTACCACGCCGGTCCGCAACCTTCGGCCGCAGATCCTATATCCGACCGCCAAGCTGTATTGTATTATGAACGCTGCGTCTCCTGGTTATGACAGAGAGACTAGTTTCATTATTGGAACTCAGCTGGAGGCCACGGCGAATATGTTGAGGGTAGCCCGATCATATCGTCCACCAGATTTGGCAGGATATTGGGCTGCTGCTGCAGCGTCAGTGAGAGATCCGTCTGTTGGGAAGAGGCGGGCTGACACAGAAGCTGGTTCTTCTGTACCGAAGAGGTCGAAAAAGACGTCGACTACAAAGGTTACTGAAGTGCCACCCGTAGTGCCAACGGGATCAGCTCCTGCTGAGGTAAGGAGTGCTCCGTAATTCTACTTCATTTTGTCATTGTGGTGACTTATGCTTTTCTTCTTGCAGGGATTGTCGAAGAAGAAGTCCCGTGTTTCAAAACCGGGTGCTAGTACACCGAAGGAGGTGGCAGGCTCTTCTGATGAGCGCATTCCACCGATGATAATGTCTCTCGTGGAGGAGGGTCCCGAAGATGTTCCTGCGGAGGTTTTAGTATCTCCGGTCTTTGAGGTTGCAACAACTTCTGGGAAGGTACAGTCTGCTATGGAGGCCTTGGACGTTGAGGGTCCTGCGGGCTCGAGGCATCCTGATGATGAGGTAGATTGGAGTTCGTCGCCCTCGGGTGACGTTGCTCCAGGGCTGCAAGAGTCTGTTGTGGGGGCGACAGATATGGTTGAGACAGAGGAGAGGTTGATTCCCCTCCTTATCATGATGACGGAAGGTCGGCTGGATCATTGCCGAGTCCTACCCCGGCTTCAACCGTGGAAGTTGAAGCGGCTACCGATCAGGAGGTAGCGACAGATTCTGTCCCAGTGGAGGGACTTGATGACGAGACCCGTCTACCGGTCACAACCGCTGAGGCGGGTCAAGAGACGAGTGATAATTTCCCCATTCTGCCAAGGGAAGTACCAGTTGTCAATAGGACGTTGGGGGTAGATGAGGTGGTCGTTGACGTCGGTGGTTCCTCCGGGCTTGAGAAGGGCGAGGGTGTGGAACCCTCTGTTGCCCCTCCTACTTGGGGTACTATTTCGACGCCTGCGCGGGCTTCCTCTGTTCCTTCGGCTCCTCGGGCTAGCAGTCCAGCCCCCGTTGATAAAGAGCTCGTTGATACTGAGGTTCAAGCCTCGCAGGTTGAGGTTGTCGGATCTTCTTCTGGTCCGTAAACTGCAGTAGCTCCTCCAACTCCTGCTATGACGCCGCAGGTCCTGGCGGATGCAGACGAGTATGTGAAATTCCTCGTCGAGGGGGTATACAAAATGCTGTAGAAGGGTGTATCTGCTGTGATGGATGCCAATAGGAGCTTTGCAACGGCAAGAACTTTGGCAATGCCCTGTATCGAGCTGATCCGTATTCACCAAGGCCACGACCATATGGCCGAAATTCTGGAGGCTTCGGTGATCGAGCTGGACGAGCGGCTTGCGGAACTTCAGTGCATCCAGCGAAACGACCTCTCCGTCTTGATAGATGCGGAGAAGGGGAAGCTGATTGCCGAAATCGAATCTTCATACCAGGCCACTGTGGGCCTTTGGGAGCGCGAGGTGGCTGAGACTGAGGCTGCGGTAGAGCAGTTGTCTCAGTCCATGAAGACGACGGTGGAAACTCGAGCTGCATTGGATGCTAATATCGCGGAGATCGACACCCAGATGCGCCATCTTGAGGACCAACGGGCCCGACTCCAGTTAGATGTCGAGCGTGTCCGGGCTGAACACGCAGCATTCCAGAAGGAAGAGGCGGCCTTTACACAGCGGACTCTTGCCTTGGCGCAGCAGCGACAACAGCTTGATGAGAAGCATGCGAGTAATACTTCTGCTAGGGCTGTTGAATTGATGTGCCAAGAAGCTGAGCGACGAGTCCTGGCGACTGTGGAGGCCCGCGCAGCCGACTTAAGACTTCGAGTCAGGGAGCTCTCAGCCCATCCTAGGGAGGTTCAGGGACCGTAGCTTTTCCCTTTTTTATGTTCTTTTGCAACCCTTTGCTGGGGGATAGTGTAGTTTTTTTTGTACTCTCTCTTTTCAGAAAATAAAGAAGTACGCAACTTTTTTATGATGTGTTCATTTTTTGTTATTATGAACCTGATGATTTGTGTGGACCTATTATCTTTTGCGTACCTTGGTTTTTAGGCACAGATAATAAGTTTGAAGGAACCGACATGTTTGCTCAGAGGTAATGTGGACGTGGCAATCATTAGGGTTCAAATGATAGAATCATCCTACTCAGAGGTATGATGGACGTGGTTGTAGAAGCATGGAATGTCACAACCAGAAAACCCCATGTGCCAGGCATTATATGCGCCAGAACTCAGACAGCTAATCAAATAAGCCATAGACATTCGAAGAAGGACTTTTTATTTATATATATATAAGTCTATTACATGTCTAGAAAAGATTGTACAAAAAAGAATTTCTACAAAGGAAGGATCCTAGATCAACAGCCAACTGCCACCATGCGCCTTCCAGATAGGCGCAGCAACCACCATGCGCCTTCCGATAGGCGCAGCAGTCACCATGCGCTGTCAGCCAGGTGCAGCAGATGTCATGCGCCTCCAGCCAGGCGTATCCTACCATCCCTTCAGTAGCTCAGTTATGTGCAACTCTTCCAACCAGGCTCACCTGGCCGAGCAGAGCCCAGTTATGTACCGCTCTTCCAGCCAGGCTCGCCTGATAAGTGCTTCGCCAAGCAAAGCATTTAACCCTCTGGCTGGAACCAAGGAAGAGAAGAGCACCGCAAATGCTGTGGCCAGGGGAGGCTTCGAAAGAGCCTCCAAAGACCAAGGAAGACCGTGATCGAAATCATGGCACAAGGAGCTTTCAACACAATCAAAGTGGGCGGCACCCACTTTGAAGGAAGAGAGAGCCTAGCACCACCATTCCGATCTACGGCTCTTCCGGAACAACGGAGACGAGGCCCGAACATCCTTATCTTTGAATGCAACAGGCACCTTCTGCCTGCCTCAGAAGCCCTCGACTCCGTCTTTTGGATGTAACAGTCACCTTCAAGTGCATCGAAGACAACACGACGTCTCATCTTTACCTTCGGGAGCACTTCGTCAACAGAATGCACCCACATATCCAAGTTCATGTTGGAAGTACGTGAGGGAATGAAGAGTAAACCTTCTCTCTATGCCACTATTTATAGGCTGGGCAAATCAAACCCACGTGCCAAGTGGATGACTCTCCGAATTCTGTGCAATGAATTTGCATTAAATGGATGAACCGGACGCCTCGAATTCAGCCAAACGGCTATTTATAACACTCGAGGAGCGAGACAGCCGCGTCATTAAAGGACATGTCGGATGCGCCAGCCAAACAGTGCATCACACGGACGCGCCCTCCAGCATCAGGCACATCACACAGACGCGCCCTACAGTACCCGGTGCATCACAGAGGATACGCCCTCCCTCACATCTCCATGCCAAGTGGAATACCAACCAATGTGCCCACTCAGCTGTCCATCGAACATCACAAACATTAAATGCTGAACTGACACCAGAGTTGGCAGCACGCTTCCCAAAGTCTGAACAGTTGACAGCTTTTTCAGAGAACGAAGCGTCGGCAACGTCAGCATCATCATGACTCTATTCCGACGGCTACTGCCACGTGGCCATCCGCATGCGCCTCTACGGCCATGCGTCCAAACCAGCATGCGCCTCAAAAGCCATGCGCCTCAGATCCTTCACTGATCCCTAAAGACAGAAGAAGAGTCTCCAGTTGAAGCTTTGCATGCGCCTCAAAAGCCATGCGCCCCAGACTGATCTCTGATCCCGAAAGACAGAAGGAAGGTCACCTGCATGTGCCTCAAAAGCCATGCGCCCTAAATGGTTTGTAACTCCTAAAGGTTATGAGCCGCAGCCTCCTCCTGCGCCCAGATCCAAGGTGCAGCTCACCAGATCACTGCCCCCCCAAATCCGAGATCTTCGAGCCATGGGTCGATGACACGTGTCCTTTGACTCAACTCGTCCAAGATTTCAGCAACAGAAAGATCTTCTCCTCTGCTACGTGCCGGCTCACAACAGCAGTATGAAGAGTTCTCCTCCTCAATCAGGGCACATCATCTACGTGCCCCCATCAGCAACTTCCACGTGGCGTCCCCACACATCGACGTATTCTACATGCGCGCATGAGCAGCCAACCTGTAAAACTATAAATAGAGGGATCTTCTCCTTCACACACACACAGAATCCACAACGAACATACGAGAAATCACCAGAGAGGCAGATACAGACATTCAACGTCTTCCTCCTCTCAGCAAGCTCCAGCACCCAGAGCAATCCACACCTTCAGAGAACCGATACCGTCGTCAGCCCGTCAACGGAGTCAACGCATTACCACTAGCTCCATTGGCACTAAGGACCCAGCTTAAACAAAAGTGTACTCCTAGGACTACATCTAAGTCCTACATTGTAACACTGTTCTGTTTGTATTAAAGTTTTCAATCAAACAATTTTAATGGCAAACAAGCTGGCGACTCTGCTGGGGACTTCTTTCTCCTCTTCCGAGAAAGTCGTGTCACAGGCCGACGACGTGAAGGTGGGCTCCTCCCATAAGACGCTGGTCGTGTGCCTCAATCAACAGGCGTACGAGGAGTTCATTTCTGAAGGAAGTGCGAGTCCTTCGAAGCGGCTACCAAAGCCGAAGAAGATCCGTACGGCCTGGGTGCGCAAAGTCGACGCCTTGGGCACCACCACTGAAGGGGATGCAGCAATCCAGCCTTCCCTTCCTGCTGACGTTTTCAGCAACCAAGGTGCGCCCGCCGATGCAGTGCATCTTTTGGAGAAGCGCGCGGCCGACCACGTTCCCCAGCCATCTCCCTCTCAGGCGAGAAAGATACGTCGACGGAGCAGGGGCGCAGCCAATGCCCCGCGCATCACCTCTGATGTGCCACAAAAAGCCTCTGTCTTTGACAGACTCACCGCTGTAATGGCGAGGAGAATTTGGATGCTGAGTACTATGCACCCCAGTGGGCTGATACGAAGAAATCTAAGGCGGCACGGGCCATGCGCCACAAACGTGCTATGCCAGCAGCCGGCCAGAGGCACGCGCTCGTCATCACGCGCGCGGCCGATGGCAAGCTGTACAAGGTTGACTCAAGTGCTTCTTCACCAACAACGAGTCGATCTTCAAAGCCCTCATCTCGCTTGGGCGCATCTACTGCGTGCACAACCAAGTCGACAGAGGCAAACTCAGTGGTCTTGAACTCCCGCGCCTCCTCTGGTTGTACGTTTGAGGTCCGTTCAAGTCACTTCAAATGTTGTGGTTCCCCCACTACTGATCGTGATGCCTGCTTGGTATTAGATCAGTGGGCGCAGTACTCACCTGACCACCCCGGCGTTTAGCCTTGCCATACGTCTGAAGGGGGTGTGAAGGCACCACTCTCCTCCAACGACCTGCGCAACGTGATCACTCACAAGCGCCGGTCAGGAGAGTCGACCAACAAGCACGATGCGCCTCTTACGGGGCATACTTGTGCGGTGGTCACCATCAACTGCTATTGCAAGGCGGCAGCTCCACCAAGACAGTCGGTCTTCCAACGACTGCAATCATCGACACCTCTTCGACGTCGCCTTGGGACGAAGGTGTCAGCTGAAGAGGAGCCAAAGGTCGCTTCATGTAACGTGGTCTCCAACTCCTCATCAATCCGGAAGACGACTGCCAATTCCTCGTCTTCATCCAAAAGCCAGCCGAGGAAAACCAAGGCAGCTGTCTCGACCTCTGGAGTGTTTGAAGGCACTCGGTAGAGGAAGAAGTCCTTGGAGGAAGCTGGGGGTGGCCAGACCCTTGTTGAGCCTCCTTCCGAAGACGAAGATGTCCAAAGCACAGCTGCGGCGGATCTTCATCATCAAGGCGAGATTACTCTCCCTGAAGCCCCTCAAAATGAGGATGTCCTCCAAGACACTGCCGGGGGTAGTTCTGGAAACGAAGAGGTCCTTCAAGACGGAGCTGAGGGCAATCAGACCCTTACAGATGCGCCTATCGAAGATGAACTCCAGAATGTGGCTGGGGGTGGCCAAACACCAGGAGAAGTAACTCTCCCGCATGAGAGTGAGGCCGAAAGCGAAGCCTCAACCCATCCATCCACTCCTGGCCGTGTCAGGACAGTGTACATGGCTGAAGATGATGTCGAGTCTGATGCACCATCACAGGACATAGTCCAGCGCATAGACTCATTAGAGGGAGGTCTCAAAACCCTCTTTGCCTCTATGCAAGCACTGACTCAAGCAGTGTTTGAGATGCGGTCGGCCTTGATCAGGACACCTTCAACTGGTCCTGACCCAGGAGCTAATGGGGAGTCGAGTGTGCCCCTCCAACGGGCGCCCTCGGATACAGAAGCACCTCGGACCTCGGAGCCCTCAAACGCTCCAATCCAGATGGTACCTCCTTCCCCGACTCCTAGCTCTACGGAGGATGTGGTCGAAATGATCAAAGACCTGCGGGAGCGCTTCGAGTCCAAGAACAGGAAAGAGGAACGTCAGAAAATGGGCATTCCCCAGCCTTATCCCCTCGAGTGGAACAAGGTGGTTTATCCCCCGAAGTATAAACCACAAACACTCACCCCATACGACGGGAAGGACTCTCCGCGACGGTACCTGACGTACTTCCAGTCACAGACAGGGCATCTTCCGAAGGAGGACGCGCTCCTCACCAGTATCTTTGTCGGGGCCCTGAAAGGAGTGGCGTATGACTGATACTGCAACCTCATCGACAATTCCATATCGTCCTTCGACGACCTGACGCGCCTCTTCCTCGACCGCTTCTACGACGGCGGGAAGGACATGACGATGGCGTCTCTCATAGAGATACGTCAGAAGGAGAAGGAAACGGTTCGGGCGTTCATCGAACGCTTCCGACAGGCTTGCTTCAGGCTACCTCCAGGCATGCCAGAACATGTGCTCCTCTCCGCTTGCAGCATGAACATGTTGCCTGCAGTAAAGCTCTGGC
Source organism: Iris pallida (assembly GCA_029216955.1). Classification (NCBI taxonomy): domain Eukaryota; kingdom Viridiplantae; phylum Streptophyta; class Magnoliopsida; order Asparagales; family Iridaceae; genus Iris; species Iris pallida. Next base: position 17,060 of record JANAVB010044036.1, read on the forward strand.
TCAACTCTACTCCCCCTCCTGACTGGAGCTCCCTGATCATCGAAGCTGAAGCTGCAGAAAAGAAGGCGGCCAATGCACGTCTTCTGGGTGTCAGCTTGTCCGCCTTTGACGATAAAGGGAAAAAGTTCGCAGCTAACAGCTCCGGACGAGAAGCAAAGGGGAAACAGGCATTAACTGTTAATGCCTCAAAAGGCGCATCTGCGCCTACTCAGAAGCCTCCACTGGCACCGAGACCCAAGGAGGTTTATTCATTCAATGATGACGACACCCTGCAACTTTTCGAGATACTGAAGCAGGGTGACAAGATCAAGCTACCGGACCCAAAGCGGCACGATAAAGTTGGGAAAGTGGACAACCCAAGGTACTGTCACTACCATCGGTTTGTCGGACACCCGACCAAGGACTGCTACGTCCTCAAGAATTACATCCAGCGCATGATCAATGCGGATGTAATCTCCGTCGACTATGAAGAGAAGACGGTGTCGGCCAATGTGGTTTCGCTTTAGTTCGGCACCTTGCCGCCAACTACCACACAAGATGGCGTCGTCCCCATCCCTAAGGCGACAATAGAGGTGGTAAACTTACCACCTACTCATGACAATGTGAGTGGACTCACCCCGCTCACCATATCTCGAGGAGAGGTCCTCTGGGTTCACCCCGACCTCGTCTCCGAGGTGACTCAATCGGAGGTACGCCCTACCTCCAAATCAAAAGGCAGGAAGATCAAGTCTTGCCGCACAGTCTCTTCTTCAACAGAAGAGGCACTTCCAGTGCAAACACGTGCACAACAGAACTCCCAGTCCGGCGAAGCCGCCGCCGAGGTGGTGCCTCCTAGCACTATCCCTGAGGAGGGTCCATCTAAGCCCTCAGCAGCCAATAAGCAGAAGCATGTGGAGGCCCGTTTTGACAGACCTCTACGGAAGGAGAATGCTTCGGGGCTGTCCAAGCCTCACAACTTCGACATTCTGGCACAATTAGCCAGTACACCTGCGCGCCTGTCTTTGTTCGAGCTCCTGCGTCTTTCTAAAGATTCCCGAGAAGCTCTTTGCGAAGCTCTGAAGGACACTGAATCCTTTCTCAGTCAGGTCAAGCAGCCTGAAGACCTCCCAACTACTTGTGCACACTGTCATTGTGCGGATGAAGTTATCCCAAACATAACTTTCACCCAACAAGACATGCTGCTCAAGCATCACCGACATAACCGACCGCTCTATTATACAGGATATATTGGCTCGGCCAAGGTGAGCCGGATTCAGATCGATCCTGGGTCTTCCCTAAGCATCATTCCGAAGGCGCTGCTATCAAAGCTGGGGATCCCGATGTACCGGCTGGCGCCCTCCAATACAACCATCAGTGGCTTCAATGCTAGCAAGAGCGAGCCATTGGGCAAGATCCGACTGAAGTATCATATTGGCAGCCTCAAAACTGAGGTGACTTGTTATGTGGTAGATGCCGAGGTCAACTACAACATCCTGCTCGGTCGACCATGGCTGCATGAGTACATGGTGGTGCCCTCCATGCTCCACCAGTACATGAAGTATGTATCCACCAATGGCGTCATCCGGACGGAGTTTGCAGACATCGATCCTTTCAAAGGAATTGAAGCCTACTTCACCGATTCCGATTTGTACAAGCCCATTGACGAGGAGGAAGCCAACGACGCTGATGATGAGGTAGAGACGGCAACAGAGCCGGACATGGAGCCTGAGACGACTCCCGACGCCCCCCTTGAAAATCCGACTGAAGGGGAAACCACCCCAGAAGGCGCCTCCAATGAGCATCAAGCTATCAGGGAAAGCGCCGGCTCGCGAAGCACCCCTGAAGATACGCCTCAAGGGAAAGCCACCTCAAACATCGGCTCCCCTGGTGGCAAAATTACAAGAGAAGGCACCACTCACCAGAGGCGTAGCCGTGGCGCCTCTCAAGGTGCGTCTCAAGGGCAAGCCGCCGCAGTCATCCAAGGTGTCGGAGAAGGCTCGTATAACCCTCTCAGACCCCAAAGCTGTGTTGGACTCTCCTAGTCCGCCCCCGGTTCTTACAGACGAGGAGCTTGGTGATTATATCTCGGCTGACGTAGAGGCACCCTCCTTTGACAATGTAATCCCACGGGATAAGATCTCGTATTTTATCAATAATAGAGTGTCTTTTAATTATTCTTGTCTTCCACACTGAATGCCATGTATACATTAGACAACGCTCTATGGTCGTTGCAAACACAAATAACGACCGTCTACCATAATCGAGTAGTCCCGTCTCAAGGAGTCTTCATAGTCCCTCCACGGAGCCGAGACCAAGGCACCATCATCTCGGGCAAAGTCGAGCGTCATCGGGACCTCCCGTCAATCGAGCCCGAACCTGATACCGGCAGAGTATAAGTCTATCGGTACACGGATGCGGCTAAGCACATCATCCAAAAGATGGGCTACGACCTGAAAAGCAACAAAGGCTTAAACTACGGCAAGGGTCGGCATCTCCCTGTCCGGCTTTCGATGCCCAATGGAAAGCCACAGGACTATTATAATCGGACTGGACGAGGGTTAGGCTATGTCACGCCGCCATCAACCCCAGAGAGTTCAGATGCAGAAGACATAGAACATTCCCACTCGTCCGAAGCATCGACTTAGGATTCCGATACCAGTATCGGATCAGTCTTCAGGAAAGTGCTGTCAGCTAACATGACGTCAGCACAACCTCAAAAAGGTGAAGGCGAAGACCAAGCGCCAGAACCCTTCGAAGAAAAACCCTAGACCCAACGCCTAGGGGAACAATGGGAATCTCGTTTTGAGCTTCGTGAACCCCCCACCGAAGACGAAGTCGAGCAGATCGACCTCGGGGAGGGGTCTTCTTCCAAACCCATCTTCATCAGTAAAAGCCTGGAAGGAGAAGATCGAGAATCTTTAATCCAACTGGCTAAAGAGTATATCGACGTCTTCGCCTGGAGCTATGAAGACATGCCGGGACTCGATCCACAGATCGCAATGCATAGGTTGAACATCTTACCTGATGCCAAACCTATCAAACAACAGCAGCGACGCTTTCGTCCGGACATCATGAATGCCATCGATCAGGAGGTAGACAAACTCTTGACTAGCGGCTTCATCCGTGAGGAACAACACCCGGATTGGGTAGCCGACATCGTTCCTGTCACCAAGAAGAACGGGAAGATACGAGCCTGTATCGACTTCAGGGATCTCAACTCTGCTTGCCCGAAGGACGAATTCCCGCTTCCAATCACTGATGTGATGATCGACAACACATGTGGCTTTGAGCGCATATCCTTCATGGACGGGTATTCAGGCTACAATCAAATTAAGATGTTCCCCGATGACGCAAAACACACGTCATTCAGGACTCCAAAGGGTGTTTTCTGCTACACAGTAATGCCCTTCGGCTTGAAGAACGCCGGTGCGACATACCAGCGAGCTATGAGCACCATCTTCCGTCAACATCTTCGCAAGACAGTCGAATGCTATGTTGACGACATCGCAGTCAAGAGCCGCCTCAAAAGAGATCACCTACAGGACCTGAAGACGGTCTTCGATCTCATGCGGGCGCATCAACTCAAAATGAACCCCGCTAAATCCTTTCTGGGGGTTTCTAGCGGTAAATTCTTGGGCTTCGTCATCACAGCGAAAGGCATTCATGTTGATCCTGAGAAGACCAAAGCCATCCTCAACATGGACCCTCCGAAGAACCTTCGAGAACTTCGAGGCCTACAGGGACGTCTGGCATATATCCGGAGGTTCATAGCAAATCTTTCCGGTAAATGTCAACCCTTCACTCAGCTCATGAAGAAGGGAGTCTCTTATGTCTGGACAGAGGAGTGCCAGAAGGCTTTCGACGACATCAAAGCCTACTTGACGAGCCCACCAGTCCTGGTAGCGCCAGTCACCGGCAAACCATTTCTCCTCTATGTCCGTGCCATGGATCATTCTCTTGGCGCTCTGCTGGCTCAAAACAGCGATACAGGCTACGAGCAAGCAATCTACTACCTTAGTCGAACACTCATCGGGGCCGAACACCGGTACAACCCCGTCGAAAAGGAGTGCTTGGCTTTGGTGTTTAACATCCAGAAGACTCGTCATTATGTCTCGGGTCAGACAATTCATGTCATTTCCTGAGTCAATCCGCTCAGAGTCCTCATGACGAAGCCAGGATCATTGAACTCCCGGCTGGCTACATGGGCGATCTTGCTAACACCGTACAACATGGTATTTGTGCCCCAAAAAGCTGTTAAGGGTCAAGCTCTGGCTGACTTTTTAGCTGCACACCCCATCCCAGAATCCTCAAAACTCTATGAAGATATCCCGGATGAGGTCCAAGAATCCAACGTCACCGAAGGAAGCTCCGTTTGGCGGATGTTCTTCGACGGCGCTTCGAGAACAGGCCCCAAAGGCCAAATCATAGCAGGAGTGGGGGTAGTCTTAGTCTCCCCTGATCAGCTGGTCATCCAGCGTGCATACTCTCTTTCGAAGCCGTGCTCCAACAACGTTGCCGAGTACAACGCACTCGTCATGGGACTCCAGCTCGCACAACAGCTGGGGGTCGACCATCTGGAAGCTTACGGCGACTCAAAACTCGTCGTAAACCAGGTTCAGGGACAATACGAAGTTCGCCATGAAAATTTAATCCCTTATCATGAAGTCGCGTTGAACATCATTTCAACCTTCACCGGGTTCTTCATTTAACATGTCCCCCGTTTATAAAACTTGGAGGCCGATGCTCTGGCCAGCCTCGCAGCCTTATTAGCAGCGCCCTTTGGGACTCAACACTATATCACGGTAACAGGACAAGATCTGATTTGTCCCAGAAACAACCTATGCTTGCGGGTGGCTCACGCCATGCCGACAAATACTGGTGTTAATGTCCGAGACTGGAGGTTCTCGTTCATCGACTTCGCTGTCTACGGAATCCTTCCAGAGGACCCGAAGGAAGCCGTCTCAGCCAGGAGACGCTCTCTTCGATTCTACTACGATACGGCTACCAAAACGCTGTACCGACGCTCCTTCGATGGGCTCCTCCTTCGATGCCTGTCCAACGAAGAAGCTGTAGTGCCCCGACCCGCAAGACGCCTTATGATGGATGGTTGGTTCGATGAAGCCTTGTTGGACTTGGGATTATGCGAAGGATCGCTTGGAAGTCTATACGATCGTGGCGGGAATCGTCCTATGAATGTGAGTAGTGTTGAACCCTTCAAAGATCCTTTAGCTTCACGCTTAAAATAAGGATGAGTATGCTATGTTTCTTATTGTGTTGCTCAATAACACCTTGCATGGAATTTGGAAAGATAATAAAAGATAATAATCACCTGAACGTAAACTGGTGTGGCTAGATGAATTGTATGCTTGTACACTGTTGCGATAAATTACATGACAGGTGATGGCAAAGTCCCAAATACTTGGGCGGTGAGTATATTGAGCTTTGGCTCAATGAATAAATGGTAAAACAGATGCTAAGACCCAAGAACTGGGCAGTGAGTATGCTTGAATTGCATTCAAATGAATGAATGCTAAACAGATGCTAAGTCCCAGGAATTGGGCGGTGAGTACATTGAGTTTGGTTGGAAAGATGTTTGGTATCAAAGATGTGGCAAGGCATTGGGTAACAACATTCTATTATCCTGTCGTCGATGTAGAATGTTGATTACGCCAAGACCCTGGATTGGGCAGATGATAATGTGAGCATTGGCTTAAGGCAAGATGGCTAGATGGCAAGATGGCAATACGAATGAGAATGATGGTTTTGCTTAGTTTTCTTTATCATGCATTATATGTTTTCTTCTTAGATAAGTTGCATATAGTTGCATGGTCATGGACAACTTGTCGATAAGGTGGTTTTTCGAACGGTATTCCAGGGCCATGGAACCCGGTTCGTCCTAGGGGAAACCAATACCGAAGTTGTGGCAGTGCTGAAGTAGTAGCACGGTATACAGGACTTGCAGTGGGGCTAGCTACCTGCACTGGCAAGGGCGCTGTATACCTGTAAGACGGTCCAGGATGGCGTGTCGCCAGTGACCTTCATATAAATAGGTCAGGTGCTAATGATGTCTTATACAGGCAGAGTAAGTTATTACTCAAATATAGGAAAGGATGTCGGCTGTTGGTAAGAATCACCTGAACGGTGATATTCATATTGAATCATGATATTGTTTCTAACAATGTCTTGTGCAGGCAGAGTAAGTATTATAAATGTACAGGGATGGCTACACGACCGTGGGTAAGAATTACCAAAGGGTGATAATAGTATGCTTTAAATTATGTTGGCTATGAGATTTGCATGCTTTACTTCTTGTCGGCTATAACATAAAATTGACCCTAAGGCAACAAGAAAGACCACTGTTAATAATATTCTGTAACATGATTACTTAGTGTTGTCTTCTTAGGTGAGTTGAGCCAGCACCGCTCGCCAGTACATTGATGATGTACTGACCCACGTTATGGGCAATATTACAGGTGTTTGCTTGGAGGAAATCCTGTGAATCAGTACTTGGCATTGATGAATCGGATGGGTGTGCAGAAGCTCTTCTTGCAATACGATGTCTTCTGCTATACGGGACATAATGTATGGAACATGGGAACTCGGTTGTACCAGTGAGATTGTAGCCATATTGGCAAGTTCATTGTAAAGAAGTCGGTATATTCATTTGTAGCCTAAAAGGCAAGTGTATACATTCAGTTGGCTATTCAAAAGTCTTATAAACAGTTGTAAACTCTGTATTCCACTGCAAGTCTTGTAATCCATTTTGATTATCAATAAAGAGATACATTTCTATATAAATTGTGTGACTTCAATTTATCTGTTTGGTTCCGCTGCGTTGTCGATGTTTTCTGAGAATTACCAGGAACTGTAATGGTTTTGCCTTGTACAAGTGCAATCTAGACTTGTACGGCATCACGCCCAGTGGCTAGTTTTTGATCCTCCAGGATCGGAGTGTGACATAATGGTATCAGAGCACGGCTTTACGTCCTTGGATTCCTATTCGATTTGTTTCGAATCAACGTTGCTACTAAGATGATTCTAAGCTGCTTCCGCGATGATTCAAAGATTTGCTTCCGCGATTATTCAAAGTTGCTTCCGCGGTGAATCAAAGTTGCTTCTGCGATGAAATCAAAGTTGCCTCTATGATGACTCATAGTGCTTCTGCGATTATTCTGTGTTGCTTCCAAACTATTCTATGTTGTACCCTTGACTGAAAGTCCGTTGATCATTCTAACCTCTCACTGGGTGTTCTATACAATAAGTCTAAATATGTGGGCTGTGATATGTGTGCTTTGTTGAATTTCTAAAAGATACCAAAAAGAATAACAATGATGCGATGCGTAAGTTTGTGATGTATGCTGGATGTCTTATGTGTAGGATTCTTTGAATCGATTGTTATGCAGCAATCGACAGTGGGTGATGGCATGGTATGCTGGAACAGTATGTGCATGAATTTCAGTGAATGGGAATCGACCGAATTTTGAGTCGGTATTTGTGGTCAGCATAACCACTGCAGGATGGATAGTCCATGTTGGATGTCGGTTTGATGCGAAGGAATATTGTGTTTGGAATGGCTTGAGCTCTGGGTGGTATATTACATATATCCTTGTCGTGATAAGATGTCCCTTGACCCTTGATGTGTCTATAATTTTGTGATTGCTTTACCTATAAGGTAGTGGGTGGTATCGAATCGTAGCTGAGCTTACAATTGATACATGTTGGCTAGGCGTGTTCCTTGATTGTTAAGTTGGATGACCGTTGTGAGATTTTGATGTGTTCGGATGAACCATCGCTAGACCTTGTCGGTTAGCATTAAGTTGGGTAATAAGAGAATTGAGAATATAAAATGATGCCTTGGTTGGAAAAGAAAAGAATTTTAGATTCAGGCGAGTACTTGAATCAGTTTGGTAGAAGGATTGTAGGCTTGGTAACGATAGTGTGGTGTTGCTATCGAATGATTTTGCGGGAATAACTATGGACCGAATATTGAACGATGTTGGAATTGAGTTAAAGAAATTGCATATTGGATATCGATAGAACTGATGGTAATGTTAGACGCTTATCGGGATGTTGCGAATGATTTAGAAGATGCAGAGAGTTGCATCGACGACCGAAAAGTTAGAGAATGGGCTTGTGGAATAGATGATCTTAGCACGTGGTGCAATGTGCTTGAAGGAAATTGACGTCCCGAATTAACAAGTTATGACCCTTGACTATTTTGAGGCATACAGAATGGGTACTTGTCCCTTGATGTACGAAAGAGTAGATGCTCCTTACGAGAGTCGAATAGCTGGAATACAAATAAGTATCGAGGTGCAGCGATATGTAATAGACCCTGTCAATAGATGATGTTGTCGCATGGATAACAAGTTTGGTGGGATATAGAATTGTGGGATTATGACTTAGCTAATTAAGTTATGTTATATGCAATTGGATGATCGAAGTAAGAATGCTAGATGATTGGTGCCATAGAGATTGGATCGGTACATGAATAGTAAATCTTCTTATGGAATCAGAAGGAGATGATACAAAACTAATATTGATGGTTAACGTGAATTGCTAAGAGATGACCGTGTTGGTGTTAGAAAATTTATAAATGATGCCTCGGAAGAAATATGATTATAGTTACCTTATTTTTGTTGGTTAAAAGAGTACGTACGGACCGTATCGATGATCTAAGAGTGTGGAAAACGAATATGTCACGAAGAGACCGTAGAAAAGAGATCATAAGTGATAAAGTATTGAGATAACAATGTCGGATGATGATTCAGAATAGTTGACCCGATTGAATAGACATATGAGTACGATATGAGGATGCAAGTCGGATTGAACAAGTGATGCTATGTCTATGCAAGTTGGAAATTGAAATCTTGGATACTCGATTAAGGAATTTTATATGATAGCTTCGAGATTGGCCCATAGAGTTGTGGGATAGAATTATTGGATAGAATTATCGAATAGATTTTGTCGGTTGCGGGTAAGTCTAGAATGAGACTTCGTTGGGTATGACTCGAGTATGAGTACGGGTGGAAAGACTTGACCCTAGGTTGTCGGTTGGTTGCCTAGATTGTTGACTAGTTGCCTAGATTGTCGGTTGGTTGCCTAGATTGTTGGCTGGTTGCCTAGAGTGTCGGTTTGTTGCCTAGATTGTTGGTTGCTTGATTAAGTCTCAGATTGGTTGGCTATGTTCTTCAGTTGTCCGTGTTGGGTATAAGTTCATAAGATTGGGGTGGTGTTCCATGTCCCTAAGTTGGTCGAACCATAGAGTTGCCCCTATGTTGAGAATTGGTTGCCTCTAAGATAAGAGATAAGTATGTCCCTGATAGCTACTCATCTCATATGGGTTAGCTGAATGTCTGGTTTAGCTTAGATTAGCTGACCGTAGAGACTTGATTGTATGCTAAGTTGACTATTGGAAAACCGTAGGATGTCCCTATTGGTGTTGCGTGAGTATAGTTGGAATGAATAAGATGTGTTGGAAGGTAGGCTTTGGAATTAAATAGATATTTGGGAAATTTTGATGTTATAATGTTGGATGGGATGACGGATCATGTTGGTTTCGGAAATTGAGTTGCCTTGGTTGAAATATTGGGAATTGTTAGAACTGGTTGGATTGGTTGATTGATATTGAGCTGCGAAAATTGTTGGTAGTGCTTTGAGATAGTTGGAATAATTTTATTGACCGGATCAAGATTGAGGATAAGTGTAATGACGGAATTGGATAGTACATGTAGCCGAGATCGGCGAATGTGAATATGAATGACCCTCAGAATTAATGTTGCTGGAATATGATAGTTGCCTATGCGAGAGGATAAATATGTTGGCTTGATCAATAAGAGAAAATGTTGGAGGACAGCAAGAAATGTTGCTAGAGTGAAATTTTGGTACAATTTGAAGGATGGTACGATTTGGAAGATGGATCATGATTGGGAAATTTACAAGTTGCAAACAAAGTATATGGATGCGAACGATGATGAGTACAAGATTTGACCGACGAGAATCGGGGTATCGAAATAGAATGTAGCTATGGGATTTATCAACTTTGGTGGCATGGATGACAATGAACTTGAAAGGAATACTTGATACATCTAAGTTTGAATATTTTGAAATGTTGGATCGGTTGAGAAAAAAAAATTATCGAATTGGAATTGGCGACATCTATCGTCTTAGTAATTGGTTGGGATATTGAATAAACAAAGTGGGATTATACGAGATGCTCAAAAAGAATTACTGATGTTCGAAAAGGAAGGTACACCGTAGCTCGTTCGTTTTCTCTATCACTGAACTTGGCTGAAGTGCATGTATTTCGGGGACGCCTAAAATATGTGTATGATTCCAACTAAGTGGTATGCTGAATTCAAACGAAGCCACGGGAAGGATTATCATGTGCTAAGGATTTGCACGAGTGTCAGAGGAAAGATCAAAGATGGTAAACTATGTCGAATTAATTGGGATGCTGTAACGAGACGGTACATTACTTGAAATCAATCGAGATATTGCGAAGAAATATTAAATGGTGCAAGTTGATCGTTGAGAAGTTTCATGAAAAGTTGGTTGAAGTTTTGGGGATGAGTTTTGTTTTAAGTTTCGAGGACGAAACGTTTTCTGGGTGGTATATATTGTAGTGCCCCGACCCGCAAGATGCCTTATGATGGATGGTTGGTTCGATGAAGCCTTGTTGGACTTGGGATTATGCGAAGGATCGCTTGGAAGTCTATATGATCGTGGCGGAAATCGTCCTATGAATGTGAGTAGTGTTGAACCCTTCAAAGATCCTTTAGCTTCACGCTTAAAATAAGGATGAGTATGCTATGTTTCTTATTGTGTTGCTCAATAACACCTTGCATGGAATTTGGAAAGATAATAAAAGATAATAATCACCTGAACGTAAACTGGTGTGGCTAGATGAATTGTATGCTTGTACACTGTTGCGATAAATTACATGACAGGTGATAGCAAAGTCCCAAATACTTGGGCGGTGAGTATATTGAGCTTTGGCTCAATGAATAAATGGTAAAACAGATGCTAAGACCCAAGAACTGGCAGTGAGTATGCTTGAATTGCATTCAAATGAATGAATGCTAAACAGATGCTAAGTCCCAGGAATTGGGCGGTGAGTACATTGAGTTTGGTTGGAAAGATGTTTGGTATCAAAGATGTGGCAAGGCATTGGGTAACAACATTCTATTATCCTGTCGTCGATGTAGAATGTTGATTACGCCAAGACCCTGGATTGGGCAGATGATAATGTGAGCATTGGCTCAAGGCAAGATGGCTAGATGGCAAGATGGCAATACGAATGAGAATGATGGTTTTGCTTAGTTTTCCTTATCATGCATTATATGTTTTCTTCTTAGATAAGTTGCATATAGTTGCATGGTCATGGACAACTTGTCGACAAGGTGGTTTCTCGAACGGTATTCCTGGGCCATGGAACCCGGTTCGTCCTAGGGGAAACCAATGCCGAAGTAGTGGCAGTGCTGAAGTAGTAGCACGGTATACAGGACTTGCAGTGGGGCTAGCTACCTGCACTGGCAAGGGCGCTGTATACCTGTAAGACGGTCCAGGATGGCGTGTCGCCAGTGACCTTCATATAGATAGGTCAGGTGCTAATGATGTCTTATGCAGGCAGAGTAAGTTATTACTCAAATACAGAAAAGGATGTCGGCTGTTGGTAAGAATCACCTGAACGGTGATATTCATATTGAATCATGATATTGTTTCTAACAATGTCTTGTGCAGGCAGAGTAAGTATTATAAATGTACAGGGATGGCTACACGACCGTGGGTAAGAATCACCAAAGGGTGATAACAGTATGCTTTAAATTATGTTGGCTATGAGATTTGTATGCTTTACTTCTTGTCGGCTATAACATGAAATTGACCCTAAGGCAACAAGAAAGACCACTGTTAATAATGTTCTGTAACATGATTACTTAGTGTTGTCTTCTTAGGTGAGTTGGGCCGGCACCGCTCGCCAGTACATTGATGATGTAATGACCCACGTTGTGGGCAATATTACAGGTGTTTGCTTGGAGGAAATCCTGTGAATCAGTACTTGGCATTGATGAATCGGATGGGTGTGCAGAAGCTCTTCTTGCAAGACGATGTCTTCTGCTATACAGGACATAATGTATGGAACATGGGAACTCAGTTGTACCAGTAAGATTGTAGCCATATTGGCAAGTTCATTGTAAAGAAGTCGGTATATTCATTTGTAGCCTAAAGGGCAAGTGTATATATTCAGTTGGCTATTCAAAAGTCTTGTAAACAGTTGTAAACTCTGTATTCCGCTGCAAGTCTTGTAATCCATTTTGATTATCAATAAAGAGATATATTTCTATACAAATTGTGTGACTTCAATTTATCTGCTTGGTTCCGCTGCGTTGTCGATGTTTTCTGAGAATTACCAGGAACTGTAATGGTTTTGCCTTGTACAAGTGCAATCTAGACTTGTACGGCATCACGCCCAGTGGCTAGTTTTCGATCCTCCGGGATCGGGGCGTGACAGAAGCAGCCGAAGCTCTTCAAGAAGCTCATGACGGAACTTGTGGAGCTCATCAACCCGGTCCTAAGTTGCAAGATCGACTGCGACGTATGGGCTACTACTGGCCAACCATGGTTGCCGATGCTATCGAATATGCCAACAAGTGCCACGCGTGCCAACTTCATGCAGACTTCATACATACACCATCGGAGCCGCTACATCCTACAGTCGCCTCCTGGTCCTTCGAAGCCTGGGACATGGACATTGTAGGGCCAATCACCCCTCCTTCATCGAGAGGACACCGTTTCTTCCTGGCCATCACCGACTACTTCTCCAAATGGGCGGAAGCAGTTCCACTAGCAGAAGTAAAAAGCTCTAGGGTTGTCAGCTTTATCAAATACCATGTCATTTACCGTTTCGGAGTACCCCGACGGATCATCCATGACAATGGTCCTCAGTTTATTAGCCACATTTTTAGCAGGTTCTGTGACAAGAATCGCATTCAGAACGTGGCCTCAACCGCCTACAATCCGGCAGCAAACGGATTTGCTGAGGCATTCAACAAAACTATCGTTAGGCTGCTCAAAAAGGTCGTGTCATCCAACAAACGTGACTGGGACGAAAAGCTTGGCGAATGCCTTTGGGCCTACCGCACAACGGTACGGACCCCAACAGGCAACACTCCATTCTCCCTGGTCTACGGGAGCGAAGCAGTACTGCCTCTCGAGATACAGATACCTTCGCTCCGCGTAGCAATCACAAACGAACTCACAGAAGAGGACAATCAACGTCGTCGTCTGCGGGAACTGGAGGCACTTGACGAAAAGCGTCTCTTAGCTCAACAACGCATCGAGCTCTACCAAGCCCGTATATCACAGGCTTTCAACAAAAAGGTCAAAAAGAGGACTTTCCAAGTTGGCGACCTTGTTTTAGCAGTCAGAAGACCAATGGTTTTGACCCACAAGACACCAGAAAAGTTCGAGCCCAAGTGGGAAGGACCTTTCATCATAGAGACGGTATACTCAAACGGTGCTTACCGCCTCGCCAAACCCAATAGAGACTTGTTCATGATGCCTATCAACGGCAAGTTCCTAAAGAAGTACTATTCTTGACATCCTCCAGACATGTACTTCCCCAAAAAAACCTCTTTCCACAAACTCATACGCTTCCGGAACCCAGCTGTTCCGTGGCATCTTCCAGTAGAAAGATAACCACGTCCATATTACCTCTGAGTTGTCTCTCTACACCCTACAAAGCAGAATCTTACACTTCGTAAGCCTACGCTACCCTTCATGTTTACCACGTCCACATTACCTCTGAGTAAACATCTTGTACAAACAACCCCTGCGTTATTGTACATTTATCGCAGAACTTCCACGTCCATATAACCTCTGAGTTGTTCAGCGTATCCCCCAAGATCATTCCTCCCACGTCCATAATACCTCTGAGTAGGGAGATTCTATCATTTCGAACCCAATGATTGCCATGTCCACATTACCTCTGAGCAAACATAATGGTTCCTTCAAACTTATTATCTGTACCTGAAAACCAAGGTGCACAAAAGATAATAGGTCCACACAAATCATCAAGTTCATGACAACAAAAGATGAACACATCACAAAAAAAGGTTTTAGACTTCTTTATTCTTCTGAAAAACGAGTACAAGAAACTACATCATCCCCCGGTAAGGGTTACAAAAGAACACAAAAGAAAAAGGGAAAAAGCTATGGTCCCTGAATCTCCCCAGGATGGGCTGAGAGCTCCCTGACTCGAAGCTTTTAGTCGACTGCGCGGGCCTCCACCGTCGCCAGGACTCGTCGCTCTGCTTCTTGGCGCATCAATTCAACGGCCCCAGCGGAAGTATCACTTGCATGCTTCTCATCAAGCTGTTGTCGTTGCTGCGCCAAGGCAAGAGTCCGCTGAGTAAAAGTCGCTTCATCCTTCTTAAATGCTGTATGTTCAGCCCGGACACGCTCGACCTCTAACTGGAGTCGGGCCCGTTGGTCTTCAAGGCGGCGCATCTGGGTGTCGATATCCTCGATATTAGCTTCCAATGCAGCTCGAGTTTCCACCGTCGTCTTCATGGACTGAGACAACTGCTCTACCGCAGCCTCAGTCTCAGCCACCTCGCGCTCCCAAACGCCCACGGTGGCCTGGTATGAAGACTCGATCTCGGCAATCAGCTTCCCCTTCTCTGCATCTATCAGGACAGAGAGGTCGTTTCGCTGGATGCGTTGAAGTTCCGCGAGCCGCTTATCCAGCTCAATCACCGAAGCCTCCAGAATTTCGGCCATATGGTCGTGGCCTTGGTGAATACGAATCAGCTCGATGCAGGGCATTGCCAGAGCTTTTGCCGTCGCAAAACTCCCATTGGCTTCCATCACAGCAGATACACCCTTCTGCAATATTTTGTACACCCCCTCGACGAGGAATTTCATATACTCGTCTGCATCCGCCAGGACCTGCGGCGTCATCGCGGGAGTTGGAGGAGCTACTACAGTTTACGGACCGGAAGAAGATCCGCCAACCTCAATCAGCGAGGCTTGAACCTCGGCATCAATGGGCTCTTCATGAACAGGGGCTGGACTTCTAGCCCGAGGAGCCGAAGCAACAGAAGGGGCCGGCACAGGCGTCGAGATGGTCCCCCAAGTAGAAGGAGCGACACAGGGTTCTACACCCTTACCCTTCTCAAGCCCGGAGGAACCTCCGACGTCAACAGCCACCTCTTCTACCCCCAACGTCCTATCAACAGTTGGTACCTCCCTTGGCAGAATAGGGAGATTATCACTTGTCTCTTGACCCGTCGCAGCGGTCTTGACTGGCAGACGGGTCTCATCATCGAGTCCCTCAACATGGACAGAATCTGTCGCTACCTCCTGAGCGGTAGCCGCCTCAACTTCCACGGTTGAAGCCGGGGTAGGACTCGGCAATGATGCAGCCGACCTCCCCTCATCATGATAAAGAGGGGATTCAACCCTCTCCTCTGTCTCAACTACTTCTGTTGCCTCCGCAACCGGCTCTTGCAGCTCTGGAGCAACGTCATCGGAAGACGACGAACTCCATTCTTCTTCACCACCAGGAAACGGCGTGCTTGTTAAACCTTCGGCACTTGTAGCTTCCGTTCTGGCCTTTGCCGTCTCGGAAGCTGCTGCACCCTCAGTTTCCCTCCTGACATAATCTGGGGATACCGGAATCTCCACGTCAACAGCATCCTCCGGATCTTCCTCTATGGAAGACATCATGGTCGGCGGGATACGCACTTCAGACGAGCCCGCCGTCCCTTCTCGCCTGCTCCCACCTGACTTTGGGGTGCAAGGTTTTCTTTTTAACGGTTCTTACAAGAGAAGATGAAGCCTCGTAACTAGTGGAACCAAAATCAGATTATGTGGGACGCCTTTACCTCTGCGGACGTTGAATCCGATGACGCCGTCGGTGATGACGCCTTCTTCTGCTTCTTCGGTACAGGAGATTCAATCCCTTCGTCTGCACATCGCTTTGATCGATCGCCCGAGGGTTCTGCTTGAGAGACGGAAGGGGCACTCCAGTGACCTATCCCTGACGGACGATGCGATCGGGCCTTCACCGGCACGTTCCCGGTCATCGCTAACTGGGTGCCTGCAATAAGACTGGTCTTCCTGTCATATCCGGAGGGCGCAATCCTCCTCTGGGAAACAAGACGACAGAAGGATGTCAAAGGCCATTGACGTTCAAGTTGCTTAACAGTCATATGCACCCTATTCGCTGTAAAGAACCAGTCCTCCTTGACCTTCAATACCGTCGCATCAGTAGAAGTGAGACGGTCTCCGAATAGAAACTCAGGCTTCAAGAAGGTCAATTTATCAGATGTGGAAGATTTTAAAACACCACGTTCCATCATCCGTTTGAGGAACCCATACTATTGCTCACGGATTTGGGTCATTCTCTCGGGAGGCTGATCCAGCATAAGAGCCTCTTGAGCGGGGTTTATCACTTCCTCATCATACTCTACTCCCATCTGGTTGAAGACAGCCTCCAAGAACACTTCATTCAAAGGCGGGATCGCTACTGACACTAGCAAAGATCAAAAAAATGTTAGAAGCAACAAGAGAAAGAAGAGCTTCGGCTCATTCAGGGTTTAAACCCATGCGCGTCAGCAGCCTCGGCGCATCATCAGGGTCTAAGCCCATGCACGTCAGCAGCCTCGGCGCATCATCAGGGTCTAAACCCATGTGCGTCGGCGAACAAAGACCGCGGCACATCATTAAAGACCCAAGGTCTATGTGCGTTGGCGTACGAAAAATGAGACTTACCAACCACCTCCGGCCGAACTTCGACAGGCCGTCGAGGAACGTCGGCCGTTACAACTTTCGCAGGCTCCTTCACTTTCTCCTTCCCCTTGCCGGCACCACCGCGAGGAGTCTTGGGAGCCATTCTCTCAGAGAAGAAAAAGTTAGGGTTTTGAAGAAAAACTCTAAAAAAAGCAAAGGCACAGAACAGCTGAACTCTCTCTCTCTCTCCAACCCTTACCTATTTATAGGGCTTGGTCGCACGCGTGAACCGATGACGTGTAATCTCAGTCGTCGCTTCGAGTTCCGTGAGGAGATAACAACAAATACAACCAAAAGATCATTATTAATCTTTTGGGTTACCAAGGCGTCATCATCATGCGCCCGAACAAGCATGCGCCCAAAAATCATGCGCCCTGACCTCCATGCTTCTTATTCAAAGTATTCCAAAACTTATTCAAAAGTTTTGAAAACTTTGAAGGGGGTCTTGTAGAAACATGGAATTTCACAACCAGAAAGCCCATGCGCCAGGCATTATATGCGCCAGAACTCAGACAGCTAATCAAATAAGCCATAGACATTCGAAGAAGGACTTTTTATTTATATATATATAAGTCTATTACATGTCTAGAAAAGATTGTACAAAGGAGAATTTCTACAAAGGAAGGATCCTAGATCTATAGCCAACAGCCACCATGCGCCTTCCAGATAGGCGCAGCAACCACCATACGCCTTCCGATAGGCGCAGCAGTCACCATGCGCTGTCAGCCAGGCGCAGCAGATATCATGCGCCTCCAGCCAGGCGCATCCTACCATCCCTTCAGCAGCTCAGTTATGTGCAACTCTTCCAACCAGGCTCACCTGGTCGAGCAGAGCCCAGTTATGTGCCGCTCTTCCAGCCAGGCTCGCCTGATAAGTGCTTCGCCAAGCAAAGCATTTAACCCTCTGGCTGGAACCAAGAGAAGAGCACCGCAAATGCTGTGGCCAGGGGAGGCTTCGAAAGAGCCTCCAAAGACCAAGGAAGACCGTGATCGAAATCATGGCACAAGGAGCTTTCAACACAATCAAAGTGGGCGGCACCCACTTTGAAGGAAGAGAGAGCCTAGCACCACCATTCCGATCTACGGCTCTTCCGGAACAACGGAGACGAGGCCCGAACATCCTTATCTTTGGATGCAACAGGCACCTTCCGCCTGCCTCAGAAGCCCTCGACTCCGTCTTTTGGATGTAACAGTCACCTTCAAGTGCATCGAAGACAACACGACGTCTCATCTTTACCCTCGGGAGCACTTCGTCAACAGAATGCACCCACATATCCAAGTTCATGTTGGAAGTACGTGAGGGAATGAGGAGCAAACCTTCTCTCCATGCCACTATTTATAGGCCGGGCAAATCAAACCCACGCGCCAAGTGGATGACTCTCCGAATTCTGTGCAATGAATTTGTATTAAATGGATGAACCGGACGCCTCGAATTCAGCTAAACGGCTATTTATAGCACTCGAGGAGCGAGACAGCCGCGTCATTAAAGGACATGTCGGATGCGCCAGCCAAACAGCGCATCACACGGACGCGCCCTCCAGCATCAGGCACATCACATAGACGCGCCCTACAGTACCCGGCGCATCACAGAGGATGCGCCCTCCCTCACATCTCCATGCCAAGTGGAACACCAACCAATGTGCCCACTCAGCTGTCCATCGAACATCATAAACATTAAATGCTGAACTGACACCAGAGTTGGCAGCACACTTCCCAAAGTCTGAATAGTTGACAGCTTTTTCAGAGAACGAAGCATCGGCAACGTCAGCATCATCATGACTCTATTCCGACGGCTACTGCCACGTGGCCATCCGTATGCGCCTCTACGGCCATGCGTCCAAACCAGCATGTGCCTCAAAAGCCATGTGCCTCAGACCCTTTACTGATCCCTAAAGACAGAAGAAGAGTCTCCAGTTGAAGCTTTGTATGCGCCTCAAAAGCCATACGCCCCAGACTGATCTCTGATCCCGAAAGACAGAAGGAAGGTCACCTGCATGCGCCTCAAAAGCCATGCGCCCTAAATGGTTTGTAACTCCTAAAGGTTATGAGCCGCAGCCTCCTCCTGCGCCCAGATCCAAGGCGCAGCTCACCAGATCACTGCCCCCCAAATCCGAGATCTTCGAGCCATGGGTCGATGACACGTGTCCTTTGACTCAACTCGTCCAAGATTTCAGCAACAGAAAGATCTTCTCCTCTGCTACGTGCCGGCTCACAACAGCAGTATGAAGAGTTCTCCCCCTCAATCAGGGTGCATCATCTACGCGCCCCCATCAGCAACTTCCACGTGGCGTCCCCACACACCGGCGCTTCCTACATGCGCGCATGAGCAGCCAGCCTGCAAAACTATAAATAGAGGGATCTTCTCCTTCACACACACACATAATCCACAACGAACATACGAGGAATCACCAGAGAGGCAGATACAGACATTCAACGTCTTCCTCCTCTCAGCAAGCTCCAGCACCCAGAGCAATCTACACCTTCAGAGAACCGATAACCGTCGTCAGCCCGTCAACGGAGTCAACGCATTACCACTCGCTCCATTGGCACTAAGGACCCAGCTTAAACAAAAGTGTACTCCTAGGACTACATCTAAGTCCTACATTGTAACACTGTTCTGTTTGTATTAAAGTTTTCAATCAAACAATTTTAATGGCAAATAGTGGTAGGAATGATCCTGAGGGATACGCTGAACAACTCAGAGGTGATGTGGACATAGAAGTTCTGCGATCAATGTACGACAACGCAGGGGTTATTTGTACGAGATATTTACTCAGAGGAAATGTGGATGTGGTAAACATGAAGGGTAGCGTCGGCTTACGTTGCGTAAGAGTCCGCTTTGTAGGGTGTAGAGGAACAACTCAGAGGTGATGTGGACGTGGTTGTCTTTCTACCGAAGGATGCCACGGAACAGCTGGGTTCCAAAGGCGTATGAGTTTGTGGAAGGGGATTGTGTGTGAGCCCTGATGATTGGGCCCACAGATCCTCTTTTGGGGAAGTACATGTCTGAAGGATGTCAAGAATAGTACTTTTTTAGGAACTTGCCATTGATGGGCATCATGAACAAGTCTTCATTGGGTTTGGCGAGGCGGTAAGCACCATTTGAGTATACCGTCTCTATGATGAAAGGCCCTTCCCACTTGGGCTCGAACTTTCCTGGTGTCTTGTGAGTTAACACCATCGGCCTCCTGACTGCCAGAACCAGGTCACCAACTTGGAAAGTCCTCTGTTTGACCTTCTTGTTGAAAGCCTGTGATATACGAGCTTGGTAGAGTTCGATGCGTTGTTGAGCTAGGAGACGCTTCTCATCGAGTGCCTCCAGTTCCCGCAGACGATGACGTTGATTGTCCTCTTCTGTGAGTTTGTTTGTTATTGCCACGCGGAGTGAGGGTATCTGGATCTCGAGAGGCAGTACCGCTTCGCTCCCGTAGACCAGAGAGAATGGTGTGTTGTCTGTCGGGGTCCGTACCGTTGTGCGGTAGGCCCAAAGGCATTCGCCAAGCTTTTCATCCCAGTCACGTTTATTGGATGACACGACCTTTTTGAGTAGCCTGACGATGGTTTTGTTGAACGCTTCTGCTAACTCGTTTGCTGCCGGATTATAGGCGGTGGATGCCACATTTTGAATGCGATTCTTGTCACAGAACCTGCTAAAAATGTGGCTGATAAACTGAGGACCGTTGTCATGAATGATCCGCCGGGGTACCCCAAAACGGTAAATAACATGGTGTTTGATAAAGCTGACCACCCTGGAGCTCTTTACTTCCGCCAGTGGGACTGCTTCTGCCCATTTGGAGAAGTAATCGGTGATGGCCAGGATGAAGCAGTGTCCTCTTGATGAAGGAGGGGTGATAGGTCCCACAATATCCATGCCCCAGGCTTCGAAGGACCAGGAGGCGACTGTCGGATGTAGTGGTTCAGACGGTGTATGTATGAAGTCAGCATGGAGTTGGCATGCGTGACACTTCTTAGCATATTCAACATCATCGGCGGCCATGGTTGGCCAGTAGTAGCCCATACGTCGCAGTCGATCCTGTAACTTAGGACCGGGTTGATGAGCTTCGTAAGTTCCGTCATGAGCTTCTCGGAGGGCTTCGACTGCTTCTTCGTTGGACAGGCATCGAAGGAGGAGCCCATCGAAAGAACGTTGGTACAGCATTTTAGTAGCTGTGTCGTAGTAGAATCGAAGAGAGCGTCTCCTGACTGAGACGGATTCCTTCGGGTCCTCTGGAAGAATTCCATAGACAGCAAAGTCGATGAACGGAAACCTCCAGTCTCGGACATTAACACCAGTGTTCGTCGGCATGGCGTGGGCCACTTGCAAGCACAGGTTGTTTCTGGGACAAATCAAGTCTCGGCCTGTCACCGTGACATAGTGTTGAGTCCCAAAGGGCGCTGCCAATGAGGCTGCGAGGCCAGCCAGAGCGTCAGCCTCCAAGTTTTGTAGACGAGGCACGTGTTCGATGAAGAATTCGGTGAAGGTTGAAATGATGTTCAATGCAACTTCATGGTAAGGGATCAGATCTTCATGGCGAACCTCGTACTGCCCTCGAATCTGGTTTACGACGAGTTTTGAGTCACCGTAGGCTTCCAGATGGTCCACCCCCAGCTGTTGTGCGAGTTGGAGTCCCATGACGAGTGCGTTGTACTCGGCAACATTGTTGGAGCACGGCTTCGAAAGGGAGTAAGCACGCTGGATGACCAGCTGATCGGGGGAGACTAAGACTACCCCTACTCCTGCGATGATTTGGCCTTTGGGGCCTGTTCTCGAAGCGCCATCGAAAAACATCCGCCAAACGGAGCTTCCTTCGGTGACGTTGGATTCTTGGACCTCATCTGGGATATCTTCATAGAGTTTTGAGGATTCTGGGATGGGGTGTGCAGCTAAAAAGTCAGCCAGAGCTTGACCTTTAACAACTTTTTGTGGGACAAACACCATATTATATGGTGTTAGCAAAATCGCCCATGTGGCTAGCCGGGAGTTTAATGATCCTGGCTTCGTCATGAGGACTCTGAGTGGATTGACTCGGGAAATGACATGAATTGTCTGGCCCGAGACATAATGACGAGTCTTCTGGATGGCAAACACCAAAGCCAAGCACTCCTTTTCAACGGGGTTGTACCGGTGTTCGGCCCCGATGAGCGTTCGACTGAGGTAGTAGATTGCTTGCTCATAGCCGGTATCGCTATTTTGAGCCAGCAGAGCGCCAAGGGAATGATCCATGGCACGGACGTAAAGAAGAAATGGTTTGCCCGCGACAGGTGCCACCAGGACTGGTGGGCTCGTCAAGTAGGCTTTGATGTCGTCGAAAGCCTTCTGGCACTCCTCTGTCCAGACATAAGAGACTTCCTTCTTCATGAGCTGAGTGAAGGATTGACATTTACCGGAAAGGTTTGCTATGAACCTCCGGATGTATGCCAGACGTCCCTGCAAGCCTCGAAGTTCTCGAAGATTCTTCGGAGGGTCCATGTTGAGGATGGCTTTGGTCTTCTCGGGATCAACATGAATGCCTTTCGCCGTGATGACAAAGCCCAAGAATTTTCCGCTAGAAACCCCCAGAAAAGATTTAGCGGGGTTCATTTTGAGTTGATGTGCCCGCATAAGATCGAAGACTGTCTTCAAATCCTGTAGGTGATCTCCTTTGAGGCGGCTCTTGACTGCGATGTCGTCAACATAACATTCGACTGTTTTACGAAGATGTTGACGGAAGATGGTGCTCATAGCTCGTTGGTATGTTGCACCGGTATTTTTCAAGCCGAAGGGCATTACTGTGTAGCAGAAAACACCCTTTGGAGTCCTGAATGACGTGTGTTTCGCGTCATCGGGGAACATCTTGATTTGATTGTAGCCTGAATATCCATCCATGAAGGACATGCGTTCAAAACCACATGTGTTGTCGATCATTACGTCGGTGATCGGAAGCGGGAATTCGTCCTTCGGGCAAGCAGTTGAGGTCCCTGAAGTCGATACAGACTCGTATCTTCCCATTCTTCTTGGTGACAGGTACGACGTTGGCTACCCAATCTGGGTGTTGTTCCTCACGGATGAAGCCGCTAGTCAAGAGTTTGTCCACCTCCTGATCGATGGCATTCATGATGTCCGGACGGAAATGTCATTGTTGTTGTTTGATAGATTTGGCATCAGATAAGATGTTCAACCTATGCATTGCGATCTGTGGATCGAGTCCTGGCATGTCTTCGTAGCTCCAGGCAAAGACGTCGATATACTCTTTAGCCAGCTGGATTAAAGCCTCTCGGTCTTCTCCTTCTAGGCTTTTGCTGACGAAGATGGGTTTGGAAGAAGATCCGTCCCCAAGGTCGATCTGCTCGACTTCGTCTTCGGTGGGAGGTTCACGTAACTCAAAACGAGACTCCCATTGCTCTCCTAGGCGTTGAGCCCAGGGTTCTTCCGACGTTTGGTCTTCGCCTTCACCTTTTTGAGGTTGTGCTGACGTCATGTTAGCTGACAGCACTATCCTGAAGACTGATCCGATACTAGTATCAGAATCCTAAGTCGACGCTTCGGACGAGTGGGAATGTTCTACGTCTTCTACGTCTGAGCTCTCTGGGGTTGATGGTGGCGTGACATAGCCTATCCCCCGTCGAGTTTTGTTGTAGTAGTTTTGCGGCCTTCCTTTGGGTGTTGAACACTGGAGAGGGAGAGGTCGACCCTTGCCATAGTTTAGGCCTTTGTTGCTTTTCAGATCGTAGCCCATCTTCTGGATGATGTGCTTTGCTGTATCCGTATACCGATAAACTTGTACTCTGCCGGTATCAGGTTCAGGCTCGATTGGCGGGAGGTCTTGATGACGCTCGACTTTGCCAAAAATGGAGGATCTTTCGTCTCGGCTTTGTGGAAGGTTTATGAAACAGACTCCTTGAGACGGAACTACTCGGTTTATATTATGGACGATCGTTATTTGTGTTTGCAACGAGCGTAGAGCGTGATCTAATGTATACATGGCATTCCAATGTGGAAGACAAGAATAATTAAAAGACACTCTATTATTGATGAAGTACGAGATTTTATTCTGCGGGATTACATTGTCTAAGGAGGGTGCATCTACATCAGCAGAGATATATTCGCCAAGCTCCTCATCTGTAAGCACTGGGGCTGGATTAGGAGAGTCCACCACAGCTTTGATCTTGGGGTCTGAGAGGGTTATGTGAGCCCTCTCTGGTATCTTGGATGACTGCGGAGGCTTGCCCTTGAGACGCACCTTCAGAGGTGCCTCAACTGCGCCTCCTGCGAGTGGTGTCTTCCCCTGTAATTTTGCCACCAGGGGAGCCGATGTTTGAGGCGGCTTTCCTTTGAGGCGTATCTTCAGGGGGCCTCAAGAGTCGGTGCTTTCCCGGATAGCTTGATGCTCATTGGAGGCGCCTTCTGGGGTGGTTTGTCCTTCAGTCGGATCCTTAGTGGGGCATCTGGATTCGTCTCAGGCTCCGTGTCCGGCTCAGTTGTCGTCTCAGCTTCATCATCAGCATCGTTGGCTTCCTCCTCGTCAAGTGGCTTGTACAAGTCGGAATCGGTGAAGTAAGCCTCAATCCCTTTGAAAGGATCGATGTCTGCGAACTCCGTCCGGATGACGCCGTTGGTAGATACATATTTCATGCATTGGTGGAGCGTGGAAGGCACCACCATGTACTCATGTAGCCACGGTCGGCCGAGCAGGATGTTGTAATTGACCTCGGCATCCACCACATAACAAGTCACCTCAGTTTTGAGGTTGCCTATGTGACACTTCAGTCGAATCTTGCCCAGTGGCTCGCTTTTGCTAGCGTTGAAGCCACTGATGGTTGTGTTGGAGGGCGCCAGCCGGTACATTGGGATCTCCAGTTTTGACATCAGCGCCTTCGGGATGATGCTGAGGGAAGACCCCGGATCGATCTGAATCCGGCTCACCTTGACTGAACCGATGTACCCCGTGTAATACAGTGGTCGGTTATGTCGGTGGTGCTTGAGCAGCATGTCTTGTTGGGTGAAGGTTATGTTTGGGACAATTTCCTCCGTATAATGACAGTGCGCACAAGTAGTTGGGAGGTCTTCAGGCTGCTTGACCTGACTGAGAAAGGATTCAGCGTCCTTCAGAGCTTCGCAGAGAGCTTCTCGGGAGTCTTTGGAAAGATGCAGGAGCTCAAACAAAGATAAGCGCGCAGGAGTACTGGCCAGTTGTGCCAGTATGTCAAAGTTGTGGGGCTTGGCTAGCCCCGAAGCATTCTCCTTCCGTAGAGGTCTGTCGAAACGAGCCTCCACCTGCTTCTGCTTATTGGCTGCTGAGGGTTTAGACGGGCCCTCCTCAGGGATTGTGCCAGGAGGCACCACCTCGGCGGCAGCTTCGCCTGGCTGAGCGTTCTGTTGTGCACGCGTCTGCACTGGAAGTGCCTCTTCTGTTGAAGAAGAGACCGTACGGCAAGACTTGATCTTTCTGCCTTTTGATTTGGAGGTAGAGCGTACCTCCGGTTGAGTCACCTCGGAGACGAGGTCGGGGTGAACCCAGAGGACCTCTCCTCGAGATGTGGTAAGTGGGATGAGTCCACTCACATTGTCACGGGTAGGTGGCAAGTTCACCACCTCCATTGTCGCCTTAGGGATGGGGACGACGCCATCTTGTGTGGTGGTCGACGGTAAGGTACCGAACTGAAGTGACACCACATTGGCTGATACCGTCTTCTCTTCATAGTCGACGGAGATTACATCGGCATTGATCATGCGCTGGATGTAAGTCTT
This sequence comes from Iris pallida, assembly GCA_029216955.1. NCBI lineage: Eukaryota > Viridiplantae > Streptophyta > Magnoliopsida > Asparagales > Iridaceae > Iris > Iris pallida. The sequence goes on from JANAVB010044036.1 coordinate 42,560, forward strand.
AAGGACGTAGTAGTCCTTGGTCGGGTGTCCGACAAACCGATGGTAGTGAAAGTACCTCGGGTTGTCCACTTTCCCAACTTTATCGGGCCGCTTTGGGTCTGGGAGCTTGATCTTGTCACCCTGCTTCAGTATTTCGAAGAGTTGCAGGGTGTCTTCGTCATTGAATGAATACACCTCCTTGGGTCTCGGCGCTATTGGAGATTTCTGAGTAGGCGCAGATGCGCCCTTCGAGGCATTAACAGTCAATGCCTGTTTCCCCTTTGCTTTTCGCCCGGAGTTGTTGGCTGCTGACTTTTTCCCCTTATCATCAAAGGCGGGAAAGCTGACACCCAGAAGACGTGCATTGGCCGCCTTCTTTTCTGCGGCTTCAGCTTCGATGATCAGGGAGCTCCAGTCGGGAGGGGGAGTAGAGTTGAGCCAGAGCTTCACTGCGGACAGCATGTTCATACTGCAAGAGGAGAGGAGCGCATGTTCTGGCATGCCTGGAGGTAGCCTGAAGCAGGCTTGTCGGAAGCGTTCGATGAACACCCGAACCGTTTCTTTCTCCTTCTGGCGAATCTCTATGAGAGATGCCATCGTCATGTCCTTCCCGCCGTCGTAGAAGCGATCGAGGAAGAGGCGCATCAAGTCGTCGAAGGACGATATAGAATTGTCGGGGAGGCTGCAGTACCAGTCATATGCCACCCCTTTTAGGGCCCGAACAAAGATGCTGGTGAGGAGCACGTCCTCCTTTGGGAGATGCCCTGTTTGTGACTGGAAATATGTCAGGTATCGACGCGGAGAGTCCTTCCCATCGTATGGTGTGAGTGTTTGTGGTTTATATTTTGGAGGATAAACCACCTTGTTCCACTCGAGGGGTTAAGACTGGGGAATGCCCATCTTCTGGCGTTCCTCTTGCCTATTTTTGGACTCGAAGCGCTCCCGCAGGTCCTTGATCATTTCGACCACATCCTCCGTGGAGCTAGGAATCGGGGAAGGTGGCACTATCTGAAGCGGAGCGTTTGAGGGTTCCGATGTCCGAGGTGCTTCTGTGTCGGAGGGTGCCCGTTGAAGGGGTACACTCGACTCCCCATTAACTCCTAGGTCGGGACCGGTTGAAGGTGTTCTGGTCAAGGCCGACCGAATATCAAATACTGCTTGAGTCAGTGCTTGCATAGAGGCAGAGAGGGTTTTGAGTCCTCCCTCTAATGAGTCTATGCGCTGAACAATGTCCTGCGGTGGCGCATCAGACTCGGCATCATCCCCAGCCATGTATACAGTCCTGACACGGCCAGGAGTGGATGGATCGGTTGAGGCTTCGCTCTCGGCCTCACTTTCATGTGGGGGAGTCACCTCTCCTGGTGTTTCACCTTGGTCACCCCCAGTCACGTTCTGGAGGTCATTCTCGACGGGTGCATCTGTCAGGGCCTGATTGTCCTTGACTCCGTCTTGAAGGGCCTCTTCGTCTCTACCCCCAGCTGTGTCCTGAGGGACATCTTCGTTTCGAGGCACTTCTGGGAGGCTGACCTCGCCTCGAGGATGAAGATCCACCGCAGCTGTGCTTTGGACATCTTCATTTTCGGAAGGAAGCTCAACAAGGGTTTGACTACCCCCAGCTTCCTCCAAGAACTTCTTCTTAGTGCCTTCGAACACCCCAGAGGTCGAGACTGCTGTAATGCCCCGCTCTGCACGAGGCATTTGGTTGGCTTATTGGATGGGATCAGAATATTGGATCGTGACTTATGTTGGGAATCAGGAGAATTGAGACTGATGCAGTCTCTCTTAGCTGGCTAGACGGAATGGGTATTGGAACGTGGCTCGCTGGTGGAGCTACGCTTAGTAGAATTATAGGTGAGTGGAACTGTCCTTCCTCCTCCTTACTCCTTCATGCTTAATAAATGAAGTATTGAAATACTATGAATTGTCCCTAAATGTCCCATATGTTTGTTGCTGAATAATAAAGATGCTTTTGCTGAGAATTATTGAAATATACAACACATTGAACTGCTAATGTGATTCGATGCCTGAGATTGAATTGATAACCTTGTTCCTTATGCTTAATGCTGCTGAAACGATAAAACACTTGATTAATGAGATGCCTTGTGAATGATAGAATAAGAAGTGAACTGGTGGTACTATCGACCCAATGAACTGAATGAAACACTAGAATCATGTACTCTCTCTATAACTGTTACAAGAATATGAAATGCTACTTGTCCTTTATAAGAAATGAATGTATGTTAAGTTCCTCTTAAGAAAGGAATGATATGAGATACATTGCAATGAAGCAATGAATGAGATATGATAAAGCTGGGATCGTTGAGATCACCAAATGAAATGATGGTAATGACGAAATGAATAAGTCATTGAATATGACTAATGATGCACTGTTGCCTTTACTTTCCTTAATATATTTTACCATGCGATTTTGTTCACAATCGAGTCGGACACGCATTCGCATGGTCATGGACAACTTGTATACAAGGTTTGAGTAATAATTTCCTTGAACGGTTCCTAGGGCCCTGGGGACCGATTCGGCCTAGGAGGAAATAATGATGAGTGCTATGGGAGCACGGATAAGGCGGGGTGGCATAGAGGCTCGCCACCTACTATGCTGACCGTATTATCTTAAAATGAAATGAAATAAGAAGAGTCCATATGGTTTAACAACACCAGTGACCATGTAGTCAGGATGCATGCTAATGAATGTTTTGTGCAGGCAGAGTAAGTATATCAGATAACCTGTAATTGATACAGGTACGAGGAGTCGGCTATCGGTAAGAAATCACATAATTATGATATTGTATAAGTTGGTTTAACTTGCATGCTTAACATGTTCCATTTAGTATGCTAGAAAGATGCCTTGCTATAATCATTGCTCAAACACAACATAACATCTATGCTAAATGATGCTTGAAGTGAGAATTGCCATAATATGTTTAAGATGTTAATGATAAGAGATGCCTCAATGATGCCTTGTATGATAACACCAAGAATGCTAAAATGATATGTCCACATGAATGCTACTAAGAATATGTTTACATGCTTCACTCTGATTATTGCCCATGAACTGTAAACTGATGCTAGGCCCCAAGTAGAAAGATCACTCTAATAAATGCTTGCTTAAATGATCACCTTAATGTTGGTTTATGCGAGTTGGTTGGATTCTGCTCGCCAGTACATAGATGATGTGCTGACCCACGTTTTGTGGGCAGGTGCTCGTGCTTGGGATATTCTACACACGAAGATTGGCTTTATTGGTCCCACGGCATCGAAGATTTGTTGGGCATACAGAAGCTCTCCTTATTCAAGATGATGTCTTCTGTTTATAAAGGGCATAATGTATGGAGCATTGTAATCAGTAGTACCAGTGAGATTGTAAGCCAAGTCGGTATATCGAGTTGTAATCCAATGTATCCAAATATCAAAAGTAAGCTGTATAGCATTGTTCAGTTGGTTTCTAATGTAAAGTAAGATGTGCTGTAATCATTGTACTTCAATACAAGTCTTGTACTCTTCTTCAATTATCAATAAAGAGAATAAAGTTCTACATATCTCTGTGTGGCTTCAAGTTACTCTTTTTCTCTGTTACTATAAAGAAGTGATGTACTTCTATTCAATAAGAGAGATTGTCCTCATTAAATTCAATTTATCTACTTCTGCCGCTGCGATATGTTCCTATTTGAAGAATAATCGATTATGTACCATCCTTGCCTTGTACAAGTGCAATACCAGACTTGTACGGCATCACGCCCAAGTGAGGACGATCGATTCCAAGAGATAAAATATGTGAATAAATGACTCTATGAATCGGGGCGTGACAACTGCTGCCTTGGTTCTCCCTGATTGGCTTTTGGACGAGGAATTGCCGGTCGCCTTCCGGAGAGATGAGGAGTTGGAGACCACATTGCATGAAGAAACTCTTGGCTCCTCTTCTGTTGACACCTTCTTCCCAAGGCGATGTCGGAGGGGTGTCGATGACTGCAGTCGCTGGAAGACTGACTGCCTTGGTGGTCCCGCCATCTTGCCACAGCAGTTGATAGTGACCACCGCACAAGTATGCCCCGTGAGAGGCTCATCGTGCTTGTTGGTCGACTCTTCTGACCGGCGCTTGTGAGTGATCACATTACGCAGGTCGTTGGAGGAGAGTGCTACCCTCACACCCCCTTCAGGCGCATGGCAAGGCCAAACGCCAGGGCGGACAGGTGAGTGCTGCGCCCCTAATCTAATGCCAAGCAGGCATCATGATCAGTAGTAGGGGAACAACAACATTTGGAGTGACTTGAACGGACCTCAAACGCACAACCAGAGGAGGCGCGGGAGTTCAAGACCACTGAATTTGCCGCACTCGACTTGGTTATGCACACAGTGGATGCGCCCAAATGAGATAAGGACTTTGAAGATCGACTCGTCTTTGGTGCCGAAGCACCTGAGTCGACCTTGTACAGCTTGCTATCGGCACCGCGCGTGATTGTGAGCATGTGCCTCTGGCCTGCTGCTGGCATAGCACGCTTGTGGCGCATGGCCCGTGCCGCCTTGGATCTTTTTGTACTAGCCGCTGGGGCGCATAGTACTCAGCATCCAAATTCTCCTCGCCATTACAGCGAGTGAGTCTGTCAAAGACAGAGACTTTTTATGGCACATCAGAGGTGATACGTGGGGCTTTGGCTGCGCCTCTGCTCCGTTGACGCATCTTCTTCGCCTGAGAGGGAGATGGCTGGAGAATGTGGTCAGCCGCACGTTTCCCCGAAAGATGCGCTGCATCAGCGGGCGCATCTTGGTTGCTGAGAACGTCAGCAGGAAGGGAGGGCTGGATTGGCATATCCCCTTCAGTGGTGGTGCCCGAGGCGTCGACCTTGCGCATCCAGACACGACGGGTCTTCTTCGGCTTCGGCAGCCGCTTCGAAGGACTCGCGCTTCCTTCAGAAATGAACTCCTCATACGCCTGTTGATTGAGGCGCACGACCAGCGTCTTGTGGAAGGAGCCCACCTTCACGTCGTCGGCCTGTGACACGACTTTCTCGGAAGAGGAGAAAGAAGTCCCCAGCAGAGTCGCCAGGTTGTTTGCCATTAAAATCGTTTGATTGCAAATCTTAATACAAACAGAACAGTGTTACAATATAGGACTTCGATGTATTCCTAGGAGTACACTTTTGTTTAATCTTGGTCCTAAGTGCCAATGGAGCGAGTGGTAATGCGTTGACTCCGTAGACGGGCTGACGACGGTTATCGGTTCTCTGAAGGTGTAGATTGCTCTGGGTGCTGGAGCTGGCTGAGAGGAGGAAGACGTTGAGTGTCTGTATCTGCCTCTCTGATGATCTCTGTCTGGATTGTTCGTATGTATGTCTCTCTGTGTGTGTGTAAGGAGGGGATGATTCCTCCATTTATAGCTGGGCAGGTTGGCTGCCCATATGCGCATATGTAGGATGCGCCGGTCCGTGGGAATGCCACGTGGAGATTGCTGATGGAGGCGCACGGATGATGCGCCCTACTCGTGAGGTTGAATTCTTCATACTGCTGTTGTGAGCCGGCACGTAGCAGAGGAGAAGATCTTTCTGTTGCTGAGATCTTGGATGAGTTGAGTCAGAGGACACGTGTCGTCGACCCATGGCTCGGAGATCTCTGATTTGGTGGGGGGAATGATTTGGTGGGATGCGCCTTGGATTGGGCGCATGATGAGATTTTGGCTCGTGACCTATAGGAGTCACGAGCCGTTCTGGGCGCATGGCTTTTGAGGCGCATGCGAGCGACTTTCCTTCTGTCTTTCGGGATCAGAGATCAGTCTGGGGCGCATGGCTTTTGAGGCGCATGCAATGCTTCAACTGGAGACTCTTCTTCTGTCTTTAGGGATCAGTGAAGGGTCTGAGGCGCATGGCTTTTGAGGCGCATGCAGGTTTGGGCGCATGGCCGCGGAGGCGCATGCGGGTGGTCGAGTGGCCACGTGGCAGTAGCTGTCGGGATAAAGTCATGATGATGCTGACGTTGTGGACGCTTCGTTTTCTGTAAAAGCTGTCAGCCGTTCAGACTTGGGAAGGCGTGCTGCCAACTCTGTCAGTTCAGCATTTAATGTTGGTGACATTCGATGGATAGCTGAGTGGGCGCGTCGGTTGACGTTCCACTAGGCGTATGGGGGCGCATCCCCTTTGATGTGCTCGGTACAGGGTGCATCTGTGGGAGGCGCTTGGTGTTTGAAGGGGTGTGATGCGCTGTCCAGCCGGCGCATCCGACACGTCTTTAATGATGCGGCTGTTTCGCTTCTCGAGTGCTTTTAAATAGCCGTTTGGCTGAAGTCGAGGCGTCCGGTTCATCCATTTAATGTGAGTTCATTGCTCGGAACTTGGAGAGCCATCCACTTGGCGCGTGGGTTTGATCTGCCCGGCATATAAATAGTGGCATGGAGAGAAGGTTGGCCTCTCATTCCCTCACGTCTTTCCAATATGAACTCAGGTTCTCGGGTGCATTCTGTTGACGAAGTGTTCCCGAGGGTGAAGATGAGACGCCTTGTCGTCGTTGATGCTCTTGAAGGTGACTGTTACATCCAAATGACGGAGTCGAGGGCTTCTGAGGCAGGCGGAAGGTGCCTGTTGTATCCAAAGATGGGGATGCTCGGGCCTCGTCTCCGTTGTTCCGGAAGAGCCGTAGATCGGAATGGCGGTGCTAGGCTCTCTCTTCCTTCAAAGTGGGTGCTGCCCACTTTGATTGTGTTGAAAGTTGCTCCTTTCGCCGTGATTTCGATCACGGTCTTCCTTGGTCTTTGGAGGCTCTTTCGAAGCCTCCCCTGGCCACAGCTTTGCGGTGCTCTTCTCTTCCTTGGTTCCAGCCAGAGGGTTAAATGCTTTGTGTATCGAAGCATTTATCAGGCGAGCCTGGTTGGAAGAGCGGCACATAACTGGGCTCTGCTCGGCCAGGTGAGCCTGGTTGGAAGAATAACTGGGCTGCTGAAGGGATGCACATAACTGAGCTACTGAAGAGATGGCGGGATGCGCCTGGTTGGAGGCGCATGACATCTGCTGCGCCTAACTGGCAGCGCATGGTGACTGGCAGCGCATGATGACTGCTGCGCCTATCTGGAGGCGCATGGTGGCCGCTGGCTGTAGACTTAGGATATTTCCTTTGTAGAAATTCTCCTTTGTACAACCTTTTCTAGACATGTAATAGACTTTTATATATAAATAAAAAGTCCTTCTTTAAATGTCTATGGTTATTGACTTTGCTGTGAAGTGTTCTGTGCGAGTCCTGGCGCATGTAGTGTCTGGCGCATGGTCTTTCTGGTTGTAAAATTCCATGCTTCTACACCATTCAGAAAAGCACTTTTGACATCCATTTGAAAAAATTTAAAATTCTGAAAGTTTGCAACGACACAAAGCATCCGAATGGATTTAAGTCTTACAACCGGAGCATACGTCTCATCGTAGTCGATACCTTCCTTTTGGTTGTATCCTTGAGCTACTAGACGTGCTTTGTTGCGAGTGACTGAACCATCTTCATTTACTTTGTTACAAAAAACCTATTTAGTACCAATAATCGAATGGTTAGCCAGTTTAGGAACAAGTTCCCAGACCTGGCTACTTTCGAATTGGTTGAGTTCTTCTTGCATAGCGAAAATCCAAAATTTATCATTAAAAGCTTCTAAAACATTTTTAGGCTCAATTTACGAAATAAAAGCAGTGCTAGCAATAGAATCTCTTAAAGATGATCGAGTACTTACTCCGCGTGATACCTCACCTATTACCAATTTTTCTGGGTGTGACGGCTTGAACTCGAACTTCTTCGGTAAGCCCTCCATAGAATTCGTTTCAGGGGTGGTATTCATCGGCGTAGAAGTTGATTGTTCAACGTCATCGTCAGGGATATCTGATGTACTATTTTTCTCATCAAAAGTCACATTAGTAGATTCTTCTACAATTATTGAGCGTTTGTTGAACACTCTATATCCCTTACTCTTTGCAGCATAGCCAAAATAAATACCGTCGTCAGCTTTGGCATCAAACTTGCCTAAGTTATCTTTGATATTTAGGATAAAACAGCGACAACCGAATACTCTAAAATAAGAGACATTTGGAGTCCTACCAAACCAAAGCTCATAGGGTGTTTTCTTCAAAATATGTCGAATAAGCACCCTATTTAAGACATGGCAAGCTGTACTGACAGCTTCTACCCAAAAATATTTCGGAAGTAAAAATTTATTCAACATGACTCTAGCCATATCGCCAAGAGTCCTATTCTTCCGCCCCATAACACCATTTTGTTTAGGAGTTCTAGGACAAGAAAACTCATGATCAAAACCATTTGTTTCGCAAAACCTTTCAAAATCAGAATTTTTGAATTCGCCTCCATGATCACTTCGGATTCGAGTAATCATGTGGTCTTTTTCGTTTTGGACCTTTTTGGCAAAGATTTTGAAAACTGAAATAGTATCGCTTTTGTTTGTAAGGAAGAAAACCCAAGTAAATCTTGAAAAATCATCTACAATAACAAAAGCATAGAGTTTTCCACCAAAACTAGCTACTCTACTGGGACCAAATAAGTCTATGTGTAGTAATTGCAAGGGTCTAGTAGTACTTACAGTGTTTATGGATTTAAATGAAGATTTGGTTGCCTTATTCAGTTCACATTCGGCACATACCGTGTCCTTCTTGAATGTGATGTCGGGTAGACCTCTTACTAGGTTCTTTATCGATAGCCTGGATATAGTCTCCATATTGGCATGACCAAGACGCTGGTGCCATAAGAGTCTTTTATCCTTGTGGGCATAGAGGCATCTTCCTGTACTGTTAGTATTTTTAGATAGATAGAAAATATAAATGTTATCTTCTCTTATCCCTTCAAAAGCAATGTCTCCAGTTGACCTATCATAAATGTAGCATTTTTTCTTTCCAAAGTTAATATCATATCCATGATCAGCAAGATGACTTATGCTGAGCAGGTTATGCTTTAACTCGGTCACTAAGCAGACATCCTTTATTACAGGAGAAGGAGGATAACCAATAGTACCATTACCTATGATGTAGCCCTTTAAATTGTTACCGAAGGATACATATCCTTCCCTCTTCATCGATAGTGATGCAAAAAGATTTGTGTCTCCTGTCATATGTCGCGAGCATCCACTATCGAGAATCCTCTTGCTTTTAGTTGAAAAAGGAAGGTCCACCTACATCACGAGTAGATGTGACCTTTGGTAACCAAGTTCTTGTGGGTCCTGAAATGTTAGTCTTTGGTATCCATGCATATAGATTAATATCAACTAATTTTCTAATTCTACACTATGGTGAGATATGACCATGTAATCCACAGTATATGCAAGTAGCATGCCTATTTGTGTTAGGAGCAGGTTGATAGTGATGTCTATATGCAGTATAGTGATAGTTTTGTGAAACAACAGGATAGTAACTATGTGTAGCAGCAGGATAATAGTTATGTCTATGTGCAGTAGCAGGATAATATTTATGAGTAGATTGAGAATGATATCTACATGCATGTGGTTTACGTGCTGCATGGGAGTACGTGTACATATAAGCATGGTTACGTGCTGCTTGTGGGTGACGTATTTTACTATTATGAGTGGTCTGGTGTTTTGTATGTGTTTTGTGACTGTGTGATTGGGTTTGAGATTGAGCAACCTATTTCCCCAATCTGATCTCTAATTTCTTAGAGACAACATTCAGTTCATTGCACTTAGCATTCAGACCATCAATCTTAGCAATAGAGATCTTGTGTTTGTTCTTTTCTTCAGAAAGCTCTTTGTTAAGTGCTGAGATCTCGCGTGTTTGCTTCTCAATAAGTGTTTTAGCATCATGTAAGATTAATTTAAGCTTGGACACTTCATCAGTGACTTCCGTGGGTGGAGTGTCTCTAACATTATCAAGTACAGAAGAAAGATTATGAATCTCTATTTCATAGCCTTTGATTTTCTCCTTGGCATGCTTATATTTACTAATGACTTTCTTGTGATCATTTAGTAAGTCATTAAAAGCATCGCTAAGTTCATCAAATGTAAAGTCATCAAGAGTTTCGCCAGTTACCTTATCGGATGTTGCCATTAGGCAGACATTAGCAGTGTCTCGAGGAGAGTCATCTTCTTCCTCAGAATCACTGGCTTCACTTTCGTGCCAAATAATAGCATTGGCGTACTTTTGCAAAGAGGGCTTCTTATAGGGCTTCTCATATCTGTTACCTTTCTTTGCAAAGGGACAGTCCTTTCGAACATGTCCAGTCTTTTTGCAGTCGTAGCATGTTGGTTCTTCCTCATCGTCTTCTTGTAGTTCCTTCTTCTTTCGATTGAAATGAAGGAACTTTTTGAAGTTTCGGACTAGAAGAGCTTGATCATCACCTTCTGAATTGTCGTCGTCAGTCTCTTCAAGATCAGCCCTTCGACGATGAGCTTTTAGGGTAATCTCTTTTGCCTTTGGAGCAGGTTCGTCGAAGTCTTTGAGCTCGAGCTCGTGGGTCATCAGCTTTTCTATTAAAGTTTCCATAGACATTTTGGTGAGATCATTGCCTTCTATAATTGCCGTTACCTTAGGGTTCCAGATCTTCGGTAGCCCCCTAAGTAACTTGCGGATCTTCTCATGATTGGAGTATTGTTTGCCAATAGATGACAGAGGATTAATGACGTCAAGGAACCTTATGAACATTTGAGTGATCGTCTCATTCGGCTTCATCTTGAATGCCTTGTATTCTTGAGTCAGACGACTGATCTTAGATTCCTTGACTTGAGTGGTTCCTTTATGCGTCACTTCCAGAAGCTTCCATACTTCGTGCGAGGTAGTGCATGTTGAGACCCTGTTAAATTCATTCCTGTCTATTGTACATAAAAGAGTAATAATAGCTCTAGCATCTAGACTCGTTTGTTTCTTTTTCTCGTCAGAATATTTGTCGTTGAGTTTTTCGATGATATCTCCCTCGACAACTATTCTGGCGGGCTTTTTGTAACCATCAATGACAATGGTCCACAGGGCAAAGTCTAGAGACTTGAGATAGAAACTCATCCTAGTTTTCCAATAGGTGTAGTTGGTTCCATCAAATAGGGGTGGCCTATGAGTGGACTGTCCCTCACCATGGTCGAAAAACATAGGTTATGTGGTTGCCATGGATCAGCTCTAGGATGTTAGTCCTTGTTAAGAGAACAGAGCTCTGATACCAATTAAAGAACAGATAGACAACTCTAGAGGGGGGTGAATAGAGTTTATAACAATAATGACCAAATAAAAATTAACTCTTTTCACCAACAGTAAATAATCAGAGAGTAAATGCGAAAATAAAAAAGATCAAGAGAGCATACGCAAACACAGTCGTTTTAACCTGGTTTCCCTCGTGGAGGACTAGTCCAGGCCTGAGAACTCTAGCTTAGGATTAAATCCACTATTTGTGAAATAGTAGTTACACCCCGTACCTTTTCTTCAGAAGAGCACGCCAACTTCTTAAAAAGATCGCTGTGGCGATGCTTGGAATTTTCCAAGCGACTTTCTTGACTCTTGCACAAACTTCTAACTGAATAGCACTGAGCACTTTTAGGCTTAGAAAGCTTGTGGCTAGAAGATGGAAAGGTTAAGGCTTGTATGAGGCTTATAGAGAAGAGAAGAAGAGGTAATTGGATGAATGGAAATGAAAGAATTCAAGGCCTATTTATACTAGTTGGGATAGGCAGAATTCGGCCAGAATTCTGTGTCATGAATTCAAATTTTTGGCCATTGGACAACTAGCATACAACAAACCCTAAAAATTAGGGTAATGGAAATCAGGGGACAGAGTTCGGCCCGAACTCTGTGTGGAGGCAGAGTTCGGCCCGAACTCTGTCTCCATGCTGACAGAAAGTTCAGTTGGGCCTTTGTGTGCTAAGTTTGGCTTGGTGGAGCTTTGGGTTTGTTTGGAGATAAGGTTTAAGCCAAGAATACCCAGTGCTACTCAGTTTACATTTTGCTAGACTCAATAAATGTAAAATAGTACAGACTCTGAAAACGAGTACGCTGCAGGAGAGAGACGACATTCGTCTTGCACTGAGTTCTGTCTTGATGTGTCATATTGAATTATGACAAGTATCATATTATCAATTTGTCAATATTTGGTTGACTGTGATCCAGTTTGGGTCAACAAAAGTCGGTTTCGTTACATCCTTCATGGCTTCAGACGAGCTAACCGGCCCAGCAGGACTCCCAACCAAGGTCAGAGCTGAAGATAGCTTCCCCAGAGATAAAGATATCGGCACAATCGTCTGACCCTCGCTGGCTGACGATGTAGCCGGAGTGGAGGCCAAAGATTAAAGCGCTCCCGAGGCAGAAGAAGATCGTCGAAGTGGTGACTTGAAAAGAATCTTCAGCGAACCCTTTGGCTGAACTGCCGCCCTAACCAAATGAGGGAGAGTACCCCTAGTTCGGCAGTCTCAATGGTCTGTGTCATCTCGGGGTCGGCCTGTAGTGGCGCATCGCCACCTTCAGCTATGGTGGATGGAAGCTCGGGTATTGGCTCTTCGGCGGCCTCAGGAATAAAATCTCCAATCATCAGGTGAACGATTGTCTCTTCCCCGGTTCTGTCACCAGCAAGAACCGTCAAAGAGGAAGGCTCAGCTCTTTCTCCCTCAGGATTGGTCTGCATAACAACTTCAAGTGGGGCTTCTGCATCAGCACCTCGGGATTTCATCGGTGCGTGGAGCTAACGTCTCCTTCTCAACTCCAGACGTTGTACTAGTTTCGGGTTCAGATGGCCTTCCTATAAGGAAAGTCTCATTAAATCGGTAACTGAAGAATGAAAAGACCACTCACGAGTAAAATGCCCTACCCGAAGAACTCGCTCGTGCTTACGCTTTGTTTAGAGCAGCCAGCAGATCACTGATGTGCCCTTAAGTGAAGTCTAACGAGGAAGTTATGACTTCCAGGTTCTCCTCGTCATTAGTCCAAGAGACTATATCATCTACATCTTCCTTGTCTGGGGGTGGGGGAGGATTAGCTACTCCTTCAACATCCTCACAAGCAGTCTGCAAAAAGAGAGAAAAATCGAGAAAAGATCTTCCTTATAATTCATCTACAAAAGGACAAGAAGAATTTCCTTACTGAAAGGAACACTTTAGAAGCAACCTTCTTTTGCTTTAAGCGAGGGGACGAACGCGTAAGGGCATCCTCCCTTTTTGTTCCACTGGACAGAGAAGTGGCCCTGGTCCTTTTTTGATTTAGGGCAAACATCGTCCCCTTTATGAAGCTCTTCTCGCGATCATAATTTAGAGGAGTGTTCGCCTAGCAATAGAAGTCCACCGCGGAGAGTAGGATATGTACCATGGGGGTCTACGTAGGAGCCACAAAATATATACGGGTACAGCCAGCATTGTAGTATTGCCAAGCCTGTGTACCGTCAAGCAGGCCACCCATATGTCCTAGATAGTCACTGGCATTGATATGCAAGAGTTGACTGTACCCAAATTGACGCACAAAGTGACTTGGTAAGTAGGGCTCCAGATATACGTCGTTCTTGCTTTGGCAGACCAAGTGGGAAGGACGGATGGACTACAGCCAGTAAAATGTGTCCTGGGGCGAATCGGTAGAGTACGTGCCTGAATCCACCAATTTACTCTCTTCGCTAAAGTCTTTGTAAGTTAGGGGCACCTTGAAAGGCTCGTATCCCTTCAAATATGCCACCGCCTTTCTGCAACGAGGAACATCTTTGTGCATCTAGGACTGCTACCTGTAATGTCGAAGGAAGGCATCCCCTGGCTGGACAGCAAACGCCATGCCTGGGCCCATCAAAGCTGGATAATGTAACACCCGCCAGCCCATCAAGTAGTGATAAAGCAACTCCGGGCGAGGGAATTCCCCCTTACTCCCCTCGTAAACCAAGATTTTTCCATAAACTGCCTAAGGCCCCGTTGAAGACCACAAATCCTCGCTGGAATGAGGGCTAGCTTCATCCCAAACACTAATTATACCGTAGGGAAAACAAGAGTCCGGCTCAGGCTTTCAAGGGAACCAGAACTGCCGAAAACCACACAATCCTGAAGCCACAACATGATATATGCCGCTAACTGGGCCTTCGACGACAGGAAAAAGGTCATGGTAGAAATAGTGATAGATAGAGTCTTTCTGCAATCCGACATCACTCTCGCGAGGGTTTTTCTCCCCTATCACCGCTGCGACTTTGGTAATCACGTCGGCCGTCGAGTACTAACGAAGGCCAAAAGCGGTCTTTCCTTTCGTAGCCTTCCCTTGCATGAAGACATGATGTTTCCAGTCATGAGTATGGGGAGTGGACTTGGAATGCTCGAAACGTTGGACTATCATATGATGGCACATCAATTCTTTATAAACCTCCATCATCTTAGAGTCTTTAACTTCCAAACCCCCAATCTCCACGAAAGTGGGGGATATATTCTTCATAGGGTTCGTAACCCCAGGGTAGCTTCGAGACCCAGTGCATCTCGTGTAAAGCAAACCCCATCTCTCCGCCCGACATGAAGAAAGTACCCATTTCTGGGTTGTACATCTCGACCAGCGCTAAGAATAGCTGTTTGTTTACCTCCACCCTATACTAGGTTGCCCTAATAGCATAAAACAAACCTAACTTCTTTAACAAATCCTCATATTCCATGAGGATCCACTCGGTAATAGTATCCTAGTCCTTTGAATGGTGTACACACCCGGCGATATGATAAACGCCCGAGGGATAGGAGACATTCTTTTCCAACATCCGGTTGGCGGATGTGGGAAAACGGAAAGGCATCGACTCATGCTCTACTCCAGCTATCAGCTTACCCGGTTGCAGTACTCGAGCAGAAAAAGGAAAGGCCATCCCTCCCAGCCTCGAAAATATTTCGGGCCGTGGAACCAGACTTCAATTTGAAATAGCTGTCATGACTCCTGTTTGAGTAGGGGTTAGGTTCTAGTCCATTCTCCTCTTTGAGGCAAGGCATGTAAAAGCTGAGAGAGGCATATGTCGGTCCATGAAAGGAAGATATATGTTTATTCTGTTGGTTATGAAGTACCAGTCATCTTTCAACTTTAGAATCTCGTCAGCATGAGACGCCACGCGATCACCAAACAGGAAAGACGACCTCAAGTACAAACCCTGCGTGCCATCTCCCTTCGGGATCTTCCCCAGATTTAGCATATGCACTAAGAACTCCCGGGAATGCTCCTCAATGACAGCCTTACGTGCAATAGATTGACCTGTCCTAATAGTGGCCCTGCTAGGCTCTGCCACATCCTCTATGAAGTTCAAGCCAAACGGGCAGAAGGAAGGACCGACGAGGACTTCACCCAAGGGAGGCACTGCCATAGATACTGCAAAAAGACAGACAAAATGAGTTAGAAAATACAGTGTAAAAGGATGAAGAAACATAGCATATGTATCTATCTTTTGGAAGGCAACCCAAAAGAATCAACATGCACCTATTTGCACACAAACTCAATTAGGTGCACAGACTAAATAAGGGATGAACGAAAGTAACCTCCATACGTCTGTGACTCAATAGGCACATGGAATAACAAGCGCATGATCCTCATGCGCCTGCTGGAAATACAGGCATACAGTTCGTACGTGCTTGCCAAAAACATGAATTTCATACGCCTGTCAAAAAATAGGCGCATAATGATCATGCACCCACAAAGAAAGGCACGTCAGCCGTGAGCGTGTGGCCGCTCGAAAGAAAGCACAGACATGGCAGTCGAACTCGAACTCATGGCCGACCAAAAGGCTCAAACGAAGGTGTCGTACCCTCAACTTCAACGCGAACATCGAAGTAAGTTCAGTATTCAAAGGGGACAGAAGCGGCCGCCTTAGCCTTTCCCTTTTTTTTTTGCAGCTGCTGACACGGCGTGGGGTTGGTAAGAAGTTGGCAAAAAAGTCAGAGAAAAAAGAGTTTTGAGAAAAAAGGATAAAATAAGAAAGTAAAAAATCTCTTTCTTAATCCCAACACCTATTTATAAACATTTGAGCATATGCGTTCTGAGATGGAAGTGAAGTGCCAACCGCGATTCGCCAAGATCGAAGCAAAAATCAATTGAGCTCTTATCACGAAGAAGATCTTGCTAACGTCATTTTTAGTACGGGCGTAATGTCTCTGTTCAAAGTATTTCTAGCTCCATCTATGAGCTAAAAAACTTTGAAGGGGGTCTTGTAGAGACATGCGCCCAATGTCTGTGCCTTGTAAGGCAATTGGATTACCCGCACCTCAAATTTAGACAGTTGAACAAGCGTATAAGCCATGTTCACACTCAGGCACGGAGTTGCTTACGCCCCTAACACTCGAAACATGAGTGTACATTTCGTTCCCCGTTCCAAAGACAGCTAAAGACACTAAAATCCAGGAGCCATGATAAGCGACGTCACCCATGCCTCACTCTGACAGGCACGTCTTATCAAACATTTCGATCCCTGTGCTGAGAAGATGGCCATGATACGAAAATCGAAGAGTCATAATACAGGCACACCCCTTCTACACACGCCTCAGCAAGGTGCGCCTCTTTGCCCACCCATATAGGCGCGTCCTATACGCCTACATCAATGATTATCAACCACTCATCCCGAAGCTACATTTAATGGGCATGGCTCTCTCGAGCCCCCCCCCCCCCCCCCCCCCCTCCCCGTTCGACGTTTCGGTTCTTGAGCAAACGAATACTGAAGTCAAGGTTCACTCCCCTCGGGAATAATACAGATAGGAGCGTGTGCTTCTACCCCCGCGCCTACGTACTACGCGCTACCAAGGATAGTGATTCCTGGACGCATGTGTAACCCAGGCACGTGCCACATGTCCAAATGCCCGGTCACGCCAAAGAACGAGTTTGGTATATTTCAAGATTTTGTCTAACAGCATATCTACTACGTGGTGGTCGGCTATGGTCTCCTCACCAGTAAAGTGTGCGCCTAGTCGTAACCAACCCCTGTTTAGGGGCGCCGCATGGCAGGATGAAGCTCACGCTTGTCTACTCTTAGGCGCGGGTACTACTCCCTCCATTAACTATAAATAGGAGGAGTTCGCCTCCATTTAAATGGTCGATTCCCTCCGATTCCTGAATTCCTCAAGAGGTTCCCGAGTAAGCCAGAGAGAGTCCTTGCTGCTCCCCTCAGCTAGTGAAGTTGAGCCCAGCAATACTCTCTCACAGTCAGATCGTCAATGGAGTAAAGAAACAACCCTCTACCATCACAACCCAGATCAGAAACAAAGTGCGATCAGGGATTCCTGTTCAGGAGTTTCTCTTTGCATTCTCATTTGCAGTACTTCACAAGCAGCTTGTTTTCAAGCTTGAAAGCGATGTCGAACACCGTTGGGTATAGATGCTCATCTGGATCTAGAAAGGAACCAAGTCTTCGTATGGACATAACAAGAAACAAAATGAACATGCCATAAAATAAATATTGAATAAACATAACGATAACCTAACCAGCTAAGTGAATACACTTTAAAGACAACTTTGGTGCATATGGGTAGGTAAATAAGGATATGTCATCGAATCACGGGCCGATGTCGGATCACGAGTTGATGAGTTTATGTATACTATCATACCTTCTGACCGTACCTAACTCGCAGCTAGTGGCCGCTGGCAGATATATCCACTAGTATAAGTATATGCCCATAACCGGGTAATAATGAGGCTGACGTAACTATCTGTCCCATACGCCTACTGATCATCTTTCCTGCCCCAGGAGATGTATAAGTCATATCGACGACCCGAACATCTTCTCTCAATGTAAGGTCATAATTAACTAGAACCATCACAACTACATATGTACTATCACACGCGCTACTCGCACTGATGTCCAGTCGAGAGCGTCAGCTCGTGCTATATCATGACTCACTCAGTGTCATGTCGTAAAACGCATCCAGGTCATGGGAGTCATAATAATAAATTCGCAACTTTAGGGTGCGTCACCAAGGACTAGGTCAAGTACGCATATCTCGATGACGATGCCATCATCGACTGTACTCGAGGAATATTCGGACTTACATAACTATGTCCACTCTAGCAAGAACACATAACCATAACATAATAAATTATACCAATAATAAAAGGCAAGGTATACTTGCCCGCAACTTCGAAATGTGCAAGCAAGGCTCCGGACCATCCTGTCACGATCGTATCGTCACGGGCACCTACAAATATATAAGTACAATATGTTACTTACTACGCTATGATACATTAACTAATATTATTTCAAAATTACACATGATCACAACTTGATCATGAAACCTTCTAAATTATTCCACTAACTTACATATGCTACGGTTAATCATTCTATGGCTCATTTACATAAGGGATTTCACATACCCATCCTTGGAATCATTGGTGACCTAGGAGTCAACATTCCTAGGGTGGTTAACAAATCATCCTTGTGTCGAGCTAAATAATCTAGCCACATAAATGGTCATGAAATATATTACACAACTTTGACTTAGCAACTTGAGTCACACACATGTCTACCGTTACCATAAAAGACTATTTTGACAACAGCAGGAATATTCACATGTGCATGGTTCCTGCTTCCACTTGGGTTATATATGGGTTAATTAGTTGTACCCTCTATGATTTGTACATATTTTGGTAACTGTCCCTGTTGTTTCAAAAATAAAGAACACCCCCCTAGCTGCTTAATTTTTCACTCATTTTCTTCTCTGCACCAGGGGGGTACAACTAATTAACTTTATAAACCAGGGGGGTGTTCTTTATTTTTAAAACAACAGGGACAGTTACCAAAATACATACAAACCATAGGGGGGTACAACTAATTAACCCGTTATATATACACATGTTGACTAGCATGTATCATTACGAACACTTTCATGTGTTACAACTTAGACACATCGCTAGGTGTAGTATCATTATGTCTAATATACAATCCTTGACTTATATCACATGGCTAACTTTGATCTAAAACTAGATATTAATCGAGCATGTTAAATTTTACCATGACAAATATGACATATGCTACTTGTCAAGTGTGCGTATGATCCCTAGTCCATACACAAACGTATCATGATACTAGGCATGACTAACATATATAATAATAGCTAAATGTTCACACACATTTTAGATATTACTCTAAACATGTCAACCTAGCAATTCATTCATGCTATGGCATTTGTGACACTCCTCTAATGTAGCATAGCAAGTGTGTTGCATGGTTTATATGTGTGTGCATGGTGTCATTCATGACCATGTGCTCGGTTATGAGGGTGCACAAGCAAAGGAAATGGAAAAACTAGTGAAAGAATTATACCAAACGGGTTCTTGGTCTTTCTTGGGTATGGGAGCCCTCAAGAGATCTTCCTCGCTGTCGTAGGAGGTGTTTGCGCCTCGAGGAGGTGTCGTACGATGCTGCAATGGGGAGGGGACTCGAGCAACATCAGTAACAGCTCCTCATAGCAGCAATGCTGCTCGGAACAATAGCAACAGCAGCAGTTTTTGTTGTTGTCCTTATTGGACTTAGTATGAAAAAAAACCAAGTCAGTTCCCTATTCCTTGGCTTTGTTAACGTTGGGGAATAGGATTCTCCCCATAACCGGATATATTGCCTATTATTAGCATATGTTTGATGCTACATAAAGGAACAATTTTTTACTTGAAAGTCACACTCCACTCTCTCATACTCTCACTTTGATTACAAGGCAATAAATCTCCATAAGTATATTTTCTTTCGTGTTTCTGGGCAACGCTAAGTTCGGTTCACTCTCTCCAAGTTTTGTGCGACGACGAGAAGCCGATGGCACAAAAGTTTTACCACTAATAGTATTTGAAAATAGTCCATACATAGACCTCAAATCAACTCTTAGGGCAGTGCGTTCATCACGACTTCCCCAGAGACCGGTAATACTAAATTTTGTTTATTTTATATGCAAATTAAAGAGAAAAATATTATTTTGCCAACAATCTAAGAGTTGACATGGACATCACTTTCTTAATTATGATTCGGATTATTTTTTACTATAGTTACTTGCTAACATTATAAACAGTTAGCTAAAGTTCCTATTGTTGACATTTTAGCCATCAAGTCATTATATATATAAGACAATTTTACTACTGCTGGTTAACACCATTTTTACATAACTTGTTTGAGAACATAAGTTTTGTTTCTACAAGGTCATCATAGACATTTTTAGACATTTTGCTACTGTTACTCATTAAAGACGTTTTTGTTCATACAAAGCCATCATGGTCATTTTCTTTGCTACTGCCCATTAATATATTTCAATACTTGATTGTGAACAAACACATATACATATATTTGTTACACATAAGTCATTGTTAGTTTACTTGTTTCCTCAGCATACAATTTTTAATAGAACAGTTTTGCTTATATATCTGTTTGCATAAGTACTTTGTAAACTTAGGCATATTTTTTTAACAAGACAATTCTCATGAATTGGTTGTTAATAAACCAATTGAACAAGAACATTCTTTCTTAATTACTGTTATATTGCGAGTAACAATAGTGTTTTCATAACAATATCAAGATAATTAAAAATTGTGGTGCTAGATATTGCTTTTGGTTATTTAAATTATTTAGTTAAAGAAATAGTTAGTAATATTGCAAACACCTTTGAATCTAAAATTCTAAAAAGTAGAGAAATTTGGGAACAAGTCGAAATAGTCCTTCTGTCAACCGGACGTAAATAGCTCTAAACGATACGGTATTTAATCGTTTCCAGTAGACCTCTGCTGGCTGGGAGTCGGCCCCTACAGCTAACCCAAGTTGATCAAAACTTGAAAGAATTAACAATATCACTTAAACTATTATTTTTAGTACCTTAGTCACCCTTATTGAGTTAATTCAATTTTCTGCAGACATTTTGATTATCTCAGTAGACAACATGACTGGTAAAGAAGAGACTGCCACTGCTAAGCCAACTAAATTTGATGGCTCCTTCTTCAAAAGGTGGCAAAGTCAGATAAAATTTTGGCTCACCACTTTAGGTCTGATCTCAACCATTGTTGGATCCACCCCCATCGCAAATGACTCCGATGATACCGAGTCTGACGTAGGAGTGTACAAATCCTTTGGCTCCTTAAAATCTAAAACTTCTAAGGAAATTGACTACCACTGCTTCCATAGAATGCTTAGCGCTCTATCTGAATCTCTTTATGATATATTCTTTGAATATAAGAGTGCTAAAGAATTTCGGAATGCTATGGATGAAGAATATGGTTGTGATGATGCTGGAATTGAAAGATTTAATTCCTCCACCTTGAATAGGTATTTTATGGTAGATGACAAGCCTATGAGTGATCTGTAACTCCTTTTCCCGTATTTTCAAAAAATATTTATTTATTTATTTTAATTATTGTGTTTAAAGGCAACTTTTGTCAATACTTTGTGAATAGTATTTTATGATTAATTCTTTTATCAAACAAATAGTTTTAATTAAACATTTTAAAAGTGCTAAAAAAATTTAATAAAATATTTTATTAAATTATATTATTTGAATTATGAAATAAGTTGGTTATTATTTTGGTCTTTATTAAATTGGATTCAAAAGTAATTTTTGGAAATCATAAGTAGTTTTCAATAATAAAAATGATTGTCTATTGATTTTTTTTTTAAATTAAGTTTGGATTTATCAAAATATATATTTTATGTTTCTTTATTATTATGATAATCAAATTATTTGATGTTGGTTTTGAAATTATATGATCTGATATACTTAGTTTTGAAATATTTATTCATATCCTTGTTTGGTAATTTATTTTTAAATAAAGATTTGAATACTTTGCAATATTTGATGATTTCGAATACTATTTTAAAATTACTAGGATAATCCATTTTTTGTTGTGAATTTGAATTTATGATTTAAATTAGTTGATAATATTAAATTGTATGATTTAAATTATTGGATAATATTGAATACTAGTTTAAAATAATATTTGTAATCAATATAAGATTTCGATTGAATTAAACCTGTTTTAAATAGCTTATTTGATTTAAATAAAGGGAAGGTTTTATCTATTATGAATTTTACTCCTTATCTAATTAGGAGTACTCCTCCTTTATAAGGAGATCAAGGTGCATTGTGGGCCGGGTGGCCCGAAGCCCGGTCCGGCCCGCACGGAAGCCAGGCCACAGGCAGCCCGGCACGGCCCGGCCCCCCCACCCTACACGGTTCGGGTCGGGCCTCCCCCGCCCAGCCCGAGACCGGCCCGGTGAATTTTTTTTTAAAAATAAACGGCCTACTGGCCCGGCCCGGTTGGACCGGCCCGAAAACCGGCCCGAAATTGGCCGGTTCAACTTTTTTTTTAATCTAAACGTTAGGGGGGTCTTTTACCCAAATTCCCCCAAATGTATCCGTTATATATACGTTGGGAGGGGCATTTTGGTCATTTTTGGACCAAAATGACCAAAATAACCCTAAAAAATTCCTATAAATAGGCAAAAAAATTTATTTCTCAAAAACAACTCATTTCAAACATTTCTCTACAATTCTCTACTTCTAAGTAATCTAAGAAAATTTTCTTCAAGCCTCCCCGGTGCTCTACGGCTTCCCGATCTCCCTCTCAACCCCATTCCGGTGCTCTACAGCTTCCCGATCTCCCTCCCAATCCCTTCCTTTCTTCTAACAAAGTTTTAATTTATTTTATTTTCTAAATTTGTACTTTTTTTTATAAATGGCTGGTGAAGGTTCAAACCCACCTAATCTTGCTGGACAGACTTACGAAATTTTTAATTCTTTTTTTGAGGGAACTCAAAATCCACCTGAGCAAATAGCAACCAATCCGGAGGGATGCCTTCCATCTCCTCCGGAAGTCGCTAGTTCTACACAACTTCCTGAAAATAGAAAAAAAATCTATGTATTAGAATTTTTACTTTGATTTATGAAACTAATCCTGATGGTTCGCTTGTTTTAGATGCCAAGGGTGAACCAATACCGTACAAGGCGCAATGCAAGAAATGTTTGAACCAGTACGCATGGAAGAAGGGCGGTGGCACCGAGACCATATCCAGACACTACGACACTTGCTACGGGAAGGACACACTTCAAACGTCCCAAACCCAAATAAGCTTTGGAGGTGCCACCGATTCTTCAATGGGTAACTTTACTTACTCAGCTGCGCGTCATAAAACGGAATTAACTAAATATATTATTCGTGATGAACTTCCTTTCACTTCGGGCGAAAGTGAATCTTTACGCGATTATGCAACATTGTCTCTAAACCCCTCCTTTACTAGAGTTAGTAGACAACAAGCTCGAAATGAGGCTATTCGTCTCTTTAAGGAGCAGAGAGCCGCTTTGAAAGCGGTTTTACAAAATGTTAGTAAGTTGTCTATTACTTCTGATATTTGGACTAGTAAGCAAAATTATGCTTACATTTGTATTACTGCACACTATATAGTTGTACAATGGATGTTGCAAAAATGCATCATCTGTCTTAAAATTATAGAATATCCACATACGGGCACTGTAATTTCAAGTGCCATTTCAAAACACGTGCGTGAATATGATATTCACCACAAAAATTTTTCTGTCTCTTTGGATAATGCTTCAAACAATAATGTTGCTACGTCTTCTTTGTCATTGATTTTTTAGCCTATTTTAGAAGGTAGACTTTTGCATGTTAGGAGTGCTTGCCATATTATTAACTTAGTTGTTAAAGAATGTTTAGAATTTTTTGGTCGCCATTTAGACACTCTGCGACAATGCTTGCACACTTTGAACACGTCTCCAAGTAGACAACAAAGTTTTGCATGTACATGCGCACATTTTGGTATTACTTTTAGAAGATTTGGGAAGGATATACGACATAGGTGGAACTCCACCTACTTGATGTTGAAATCTGTAATTCCTTTTAAGGATGCTATTACGTATTATTGTAATGCGGATCTCACCTTTGACTTTCAAGTTACTGCTAATGATTGGGTAGTAGCTGAAAGTGTTTGTGAATTTTTAGAAATTTTTTACAATGCTACATGTATTCTTTCTGGTGTTTATTATCCCACATCTTGCTTAGCTTTACGTGAACTTTGTAACATTTCTTATTTATTTTCTAGATATAGAGATCTTCCAAATTTTGAATATGTGGTGAGAAATATGGAAGCCAAATTCAAGAAATATTAGGGTGAAGTACCTCTTTTATATTGTTTGGCTTCCATATTTGATCCTACAATCAAATTGGATGGCGTAGAGGCTTTATTAGATGGATTTGGAGAATATATGGATATAGATGTTACTGACATGAAAGTAGAAGTTAAACTTGCGTTGGACAGGATAGTTATACTGTACGAAGAAAGAGCAGCGTCGACCCGACCAACTCAGGGGGGCTAGTAGTAGCTCCGGCTTGGCGTCTAAGCTATCAACAGCCGGTCGCATACTACAAAGGAAGAAACCAAAGCAATCCTCCCAACCTACTCAAGAGTTGTCTCTGTACCTTAGTTCTTATGAAGACGAAGAAGAGATTCCAGATCACTTCGCCGTTTTAGAATGGTGGAAGAGACACGACAAAAGATTTCCTGTTCTTTCTACCATAGCACGTGATCTACTAATGGTCCCGGTGTCTACAGTAGCATCGGAGTCCTGTTTTAGTGCAGGATCAAGGATGTTGAGCAGAAAGAGAGGCCGCTTGAAGCCCGATATCTTGGAAGCAATAATGTGCGTACAAGATTGGATTAAAGCTGAGAGAAGAACCTAAAACCAGATAGATGAAGGTCTTGATGTCAACGAGCTGGACTTGGAATCGCTTTCGGTGCATGTCGCGCCCCAGTACCGAAATACGGAGACGGACTAGGCCAGCTACTCCATATGAGGTACGTAACGTCATACGGCGATCGTGGCTGTCGAGAGACTAGGGGGTACATGCTACAATCAAGTCTTCTATGGTCCCACAGAGTTCTATGTCTCAATCAATCAAATCACATCAGCAAATAAATGAACATTAAAGATAAAGCAGTAAGGCGTCCCTGACGCTTCATCAAAATGATCATGAGAGACTAGCTTTATAATTTAGCTATCTCAGAGAGTCAGGAGTACAAAATTATACACAGCTGCAGTCTGTTTAATTACAATTATGTACTGACACAAAATATCAAGTAATCCGGCTAACAGGTGCCGGTGGCTAAATGCCGCACAAAATATAAACAGGAGTGGTAGAGAAAAAACCCACTCGAGTCCCCGAACTGCCATGCTCCTAGTATGCACCATGGATGTCAGGGAGGAAGATCGTGTCCTCTGGCTCTGCTACGGGATCTGGCCAAACAAAACCAGCGGGGTCAGCCCCGAATAGCAAGTACCGCCAAAGGGGCACAAGAGTTAAGACTAAAAACCCAGTTAATAGAATGATTGATAATAGTAATACTTATGCTACCATTATAGGATAACGCCACATCCTCGAACCCATATGGCACCCTTACAACCAAACAAGGACAAAAGGTGCCGCATGGAGTCGGGACGCGTCGTACTCTATAACTTTCGCATAAGTTAAAGGGTATAAACAATAAAATCTCCTGATCGTGACTTCGGTCGATAGCCTATCGCAGCACAATAACCAACCCAACAATCAAACAAGAACATGGGTTGGATCATGTACCATGATAGACCATGTTCCTCAGTCATTCACAGAAGTAGCACTTCACAACCAGAATAAGTCTTCCGTTCATAACTTCGGTCCACAGCCTATCATAGTACGATAACCAACCCAACAATCAAACAAGAACATGGGTTGGATCACGTACCATGACAGTCCGCTTCCCTCAGTTACTCACGGAAGGTAATAGGATACAAGCAAGTCGTTTTCACGGCCAATCAAGTCTACGAGTTTCTAGTGGGACGAGGTTATCCTCGCATCATGTTATTAGAAAATCCTCAGATCGTATCTTTCCAGCAAGGCTAGCCAACCCAGGGGTTCGCGTAGACAGGTATGATTTAGCACAGGTCCCTCGCAAGGCCACCTTGCTAAAACATATAATATATAGCAGGAATTAATCGGATACAGTCATCCACTCGTTGCAGATGACACAGTATCCGTGGAGACCAGCCGGCGCGTCAAGACAGTATCTCAAGGCGGCTGGTGTAACACGATCTCGGGATTTTGCCCTCCCCATGCATCTAGTATATTTAGTTGCCTAATTTAACCCTAGGTGAAATCTTGGATTTTCATGCTGTGGCCTGCATGATTATCCTCCTAAAGTCGTACTTGAGTACGAGTACCCCAAAGAGGATCCATGTCAATCAGTATGTCAACATGTTCTACCCTCCTTAGTGTAATGCATCATTGCAAATATGCCACGTGGAGTTACGAGTCATTTGTCGAGCATGAACAAGAACTGGGACATTCAGGTACATGTATCAAGGAGGAACACTTTGTTCTCCGGGGTCACATTAGTGCTCATATCATGCTCGGGACAAAAGGCGTAAGGATATAAAATGGGCATATAATATATATATATATAATAATAATAATAGTAATAAGGTAACAATATAGGGCACAAAAGTCCATGCGGCCCAAGGGGAGTGAGTCCATGCGGCCGGGTCAATACTGGTTCATACGGCTGGGACTACACGCTCATGCGGCTCAGAGAGCCCCAAGGCGCATACGGCTGGAAGGGCGGGTTCATGCGGACGAAGGGGTGTCAGCGTATGCGGCTGGTGTGGGCGATACATATGCGGCTGGATGATGGATGGGCCTTATGCGGCCCAAAACAATAGCGCATATGCGACTGGATACAAAAGAACTCATGCGGCTCGAAGGCTAGCCGCATGAAGTCCATGCGGCTCAGATAACAGGGGCTCATGCGGCTGAGTCTGAATCAAGGCTATGCGGCTCAATTACTTGCCGCATGAGGATTCATGCGGTCAAGTACTCAAGCAAGTCTTATGCGGCTAGGAAGGACTTTCCATGCGGCTGAGCTCGAACGAGTCTCATGCGGCTGGAAAGGCCATGCGGCCAGAGACTTGCCGCATGAAGATTCATGCGGTCAAGTACTGCTCTTCTTCTCCACTTGTCCGAGAAGAGGAGCCAAGCAACCATGGCTTCCAAACTACACAAAACCTTCATCCGGAGCCCAAATCGGAACTTCCTTAGGTCAAAATGGGGTAGAACAAAATTCTCTACAACATGGAACTATCAAAACTTAAAAATAATGAAGTTTGCTAGATCAAAACCAAAAAAAATCCAAAAATGGTTAAAACCTAGATCTACAAAGATTAAAGCTTCAAAATGGAAAACTTCAAGTTCTAAACTAGTATAGAATAAGGAGAAGAACATATTTTGACAAATAATTTTGTAAGAAAACATCAACAACATTTATGGATCCATCTCTTGAGTAAGTTGGTACTTGCCTTGGTTGGTGGAGGAAAGTAAATGAGAGAAAATAAATGAGAGGAGAGAGAATGAGTTGAGTTATTATATAGAATCTTGAACCCATGGGTTCATGATGAACCAAGGTAAACCAAGAATAGGTTACCCAAATGAGCCAAAACTGTAGGCCCAAATACAGAAAATAAATTACGAAATAATATTTTATCGAATATTTTTTAGGAAATACATGAAGAAATACAGCATATAAATATCGTATAAATACAAAGTAAATACAATTTATCGGTTTACGTATTAAAATACGTATTCCAGGATCGGGGAGTGACATCTCTACCCTTCTTAGAAAAATTCCGTCCTCGAAATTCCAGCCAAGACAGGATAGTGAAATCAGGGCAAGCAAGGCACAATCATATACAAGTTAACTATCATAGCAGTTATTATCATACATCACAAGGTGCAAAACAAGCAGGTGCAGATAAGCATGGAATCGTGTCAATAAGGTGCAAAAATATACCTTATCAGTCAAACAAATACGGATACCGAGATCTGATCTCGTCCTCGCGCTCCCAGGTTGACTCTTCCGGAGAGTGATGGTTCCAAGAAACACGGACAAGGCTGATCGTCTGATTCTTGAGTACCTTCTCTCGCCGGTCTAAAATAGATACGGGTTGTTCCTCGTAACTTAGGTCGGTACCAACGACTAACTCAGAATGATCGAGGATATGACTCGGATCTGGGACATACCCACGTAACTGGGACACATGAAACACATCATGTATGCCAGTTAACGAAGGCGGAAGGGCAAGTCGATAAGCCACATCGCCTACCCGAGCGAGAATCTTAAAAGGACCAACGTATCTTGGACTAAGCTTTCCTCTGGTTCCAAATCTGATGATACCCCGAGTAGGTAAAATTCGCAGAAATACTTGGTCGCCCGCTCTGAACTCTAGAGGCCTACGATGCTGATCTGCCCAATGACGATGTCGGTCCTGGGCAACTCGAAGGCGCTCTCTGACCAACTTAACTATCTCCACAGTCTGTGTGATCATCTCTGGTCCCAACAACTTTCGTTCTCCGACGTCGTCCTATGCCAAAGGGGACCTGCACTTTCTTCCGTATATTGCTTCGAACGGGGCCATCTGAATGCTAGCCTGATAGCTGTTGTTATAGGAGAACTCCACTAGATGAAGGTGATCCTTCCAAGATCCGCCAAAATCCAAGGTACACGTCCGTAGCATATCTTCTAACGTCTGAATGGTTCTTTCTGATTGCCCGTCGGTTTGTGGATGATAAGCAGTACTGAATCTTAACTTGGTTCCCAAACTTTGGTGTAAGCTCCGCCAGAAATGGGAAGTAAACTGCGTATCCCGATCTGATACTATACTAACTGGAACACCGTGCTGCCTTACTATCTGCTTCATGTACATTTCTGCTAACTACTCAGTAGTCTGTCCAACTCGGAAGGGAAGGAAAGGAGCGACCTTCGTGAGTCGATCTACTATTACCCAGATTCCATTCTTGCCAGCCGGGGATCTAGGTAAACCGGTCACAAAATCCATCGTGATGTGCTCCCATTTCCATTCTGGGATAGGAAGCGGCTGTAGCAATCCTGCTGGTCTCTGCTGCTCGGCTTTCACCTGCTGACATACCAGACACTTGGATACAAATCTCGTTATCTCTCTTTTCATGCCATTCCACCAAAAGAACTGCCTGATATCTCGATACATTTTCGTTCCTCCTGGATGAATGGAGTAAATAGAACTATGAGCTTCGGACATAACTTCTTGCCGAAGGTCCCCACTCGGTACACAGAGTCTGTTTCCAAACCTGAGCGTACCATCTTCATAAATCACTAACTCCTTCCTACGGCCTGATTCACACTCCGACCGCAACTTCTGAATCTGTGGATCTCCTGTTTGTGCTGCCCTTATCCTCTCTACTAAGGTTGACTGAATCTGCATACTGGTCATTCTTTCTATATCCCTTGGCAAAACTACTTCGATTCCCATACTCTGAAGGTCTTCTAAAATATGCTTCTACGAGGTCAAGATAAAGGTACTGTCTCTCCTACTCAGTGCATCTGCAACTATATTCGCCTTGCCTGGATGATACTGAAGATCTAAGTCAAAATCCTTCAGTAGTTCTAACCATCTTCTTTGCCTCATGTTCAAATCTCGCTGCGTGAACACGTATTTCAAACTCTTATGATCAGTATAGATCTCTACCCGATCCCCGTACAAATAATGCCTCCACAACTTGAGTGAAAACACCACGGCTGCTAACTCCAAATCGTGAGTCGGGTAATTCTTCTCATGGTCTCGAAGCTGTCGAGACGCATATGCTATCACCTTTCCATGCTGCATCAATACACATCCAAGACCCTTCCCTGATGCGTCACAATATACTGTAAAGCCTCCCGCTCCTACTGGAAGCGTCAAGATCGGGGCTGAGATCAATCTCTTCTTCAATTCTTCAAATGATGCCTGACAGCTAGCTGACCAAACAAACTCCACGTCCTTGTGCGTCAAACGCGTTAAGGGCGCAGAGATCTTGGCAAAGTCCGCCACGAACCTTCTGTAGTAACCAGCTAATCCCAAGAAACTTCGCACTTCTGCAACCATTCTCGGGACTGGCCAATGCTCTACGGCCTCAATCTTCTTCGGATCCACTGACACTCCTGCCCCAGAAATTACATGCCCCAGGAACGAAATGTGATCTAACCAGAATTCACACTTGTCGAGCTTCGCATAAAGTTGATGCTCCCTCAATGTCTGCAAGACAGTCCTAAGATGTTTCTCATGCTCCTCTTCACTGCTAGAATAGACAAGAATGTCATCTATGAACACCACCACAAATTTATCCAAGTACGGCAGAAAGATGCGGTTCATTAAATCCATGAATACTGCGGGGGCGTTGGTTAGTCCAAAGGACATTACTAAAAACTCATAATGCCCGTATCTAGATCTGAATGCTATCCTCGGTATGTCTTGCTCCCGGACTCTTACTTGATAGTATTCCGACCGAAGATCGATCTTGGAAAAGACACTGGCCTTACTCAACTGGTCAAACAGGTCATCAATCCTTGGTAGCGGGTACTTATTCTTCACTGTTACTGCATTCAGCTTGCGGTAGTCGATGCACATCCTCGTCGACCCATCCTTCTTGGGAACTAGAATCACTGGCGCGGCCCAGGGCGATTTACTGTCTCGGATGAATCCCTTAGACTTCAACTCTTCTTCATGTTGATACAACTTATCCTATTCTGACGGTGACATTCTGTAAACTCTGTCTGCAATAGGCCTCGTTCCAGGGTTCAACTCAATGCTAAATCCTACCTCTCTGACTGAGGGTATCCCTGGGAGCTCATCAGGGAAGACGTCGAGAAAATCTTCGACCACTCTCGGAATCTGTCCTGGCTCTGACACTACTGCTGAGATGACACCTCCGGCCTGATTCTTCAAGGTTCGAGTAAAGATGAACTGCTCCATCCCAGGAATGCTGAATATGACCCTACCTCCTCTACAATCAATGGTCGCATGACTGTCTCTCAACCAGTCCATGCCAAGAACAATATCAAAATTCCCCATAGGAAATTCAATCAATGATGCGGGCAATAAATGCCCACACACCTCTACCGAACATGAAAAACGCACTCTGCTCACTTCTACGAGCCCATTGCCGGTGAGTATATCCATCCTCTCCGGCAATACCTCAAACATTAGTCCAATCCGTGTAGCATATTGTGCAGAGATGAATGAATGAGTAGCGCCTGAATCAAATAATGCTACAGCGGGAAATGAGGTGACGAGAATTTTACCTGCCACCACGTCACTAGACGCTAGAGCCTCTTCCAATGTCAATGTGAGAGCCTGGCCCCGCGGAGCCCCTTGTTGCGGCCTTCCTCGACCATGCTGTTGCTGCCTCTGAGGGCCTTCGGCTTCCTGTGCCTGGCGGAACATCTGAGCCTGCGTTGGTAGACGCTGGGCTAGGGGCCTTACTGCTAATACTGGCCCTCCACTCGGGGTTGCCATCGGAGCTGGCAATGCTGGAAACTGCTGAGCTGGCCCTCCTGGCCTCTGCATCATAGGATAAGTGGAAATACGGTGGTCGGAACTACCACACCTCAAGTATAAGCCATTCGCTGACCGGCACACCTTCCTCGTGTGCCCTGCCTTCCCACAGAATGTACAGCCCTGGGGTGCTCCCTGACGCTGTTGCTGGTTTCTCGGCTGCTGATGTCGAACTGGCGCTGTATTAGTTGACACGGCCGTCCTCCGCGGCGCTCCTGCATCATGAATACGTACACCGGGTGCTGGTGCCGATGTTCGCTGTATTGCTCCTCCTCCAACCTAGAAATGAGATCTCTTCT
This sequence comes from Iris pallida, assembly GCA_029216955.1. Classification (NCBI taxonomy): domain Eukaryota; kingdom Viridiplantae; phylum Streptophyta; class Magnoliopsida; order Asparagales; family Iridaceae; genus Iris; species Iris pallida. The sequence continues at coordinate 74,126 of JANAVB010044036.1, forward strand.
GACCTTCTGCCCTCGATGCCAACCTCTGCTGGGTAAGCTCGTGCCTCCGGGCTGCCGTCAAGACAGCGTCAAACGTCTGGTAGTCGTGTCCTTCCATAAGCTGCAGTAATTCCAAATGAAGTCCCTGCTGGAACCTCATAGCTTTCTCTGGCTCCGTTGCCACCATTGCTGGCACGAAATGGCACAATCTGCAGAACTCTGCTGCATACCCATCTACGGTCTTGCCTGCTTGCTTGAGACTGATGAACTTCTGCTGGAGCTCATATCGAGCTACTACGCCAAAATACTTGGCCTTGAATCTGTCACTGAAGGTGGTCCAACGAACAGGGCGTCTTGTACCAACTTCTTCTGATGCCCACCAGTCGCGGGCAAGATCCTGAAGTACCAGTTTGACCTGATCAACCTTATCATCATCTGGAACCTTGGCTGCCACAAGAATGGCTTCGATGTCTTGAATCCATGCATCCGCAGTGATGGCATCCTCCGTGCCATCAAAATACCTCGGGTTCAAGCGACGGAACCTTCCTGATGCTCCCGAGTCAACCCCGGCACTCCTCTCAAGAGCTAACTGAATCCCTTGGTTCAGCAACACGTTCTGCTCCTGCTGCCGAGTCTGTTGCTGTTGGTTAGTGACAAAAAACCCCCGGATGATCTCCAGGAGTGCTACGGCGTCTGGTACTGCCGTCGCTGCTGGTGCTGCAGGAGTTTCAATAACCTGCGGCTGTACTGCCTCTGGTTCCATTTCTGCTCGTGCCTGTACTGGAGAAGGTTCTCTCCCCTGTTGCTGCCCAGTTGAGCCATGCTTGCTGCTCTTCCTCATGGGCCTCTTCTGCTACTGAGAATGAAGCACCCCGATAGAGAAGAATATAAGATTATCAAGTCCAGACGATAAAGATTTCGAGGATGCAAGTCAGGTTAGAGATCAAGGCAAGGACAGAGAATTCGAAACAGAATTTCAAGGGGAACAAGTTTTGATTGAGACTCCTAATAATTCGCAATACCCCACAAGTCTGAAAATCAGACCTGCATGGGCCACCACTAAAACCTTGTCACGCCCCAGTACCGAAATACGGAGACGGACTAGGCCAGCTACTCCATATGAGGTACGTAACGTCATACGGCGATCGTGGCTGTCGAGAGACTAGGGGGTACATGCTACAATCAAGTCTTCTATGGTCCCACAGAGTTCTATGTCTCAATCAATCAAATCACATCAGCAAATAAATGAACATTAAAGATAAAGCAGTAAGGCGTCCCTGACGCTTCATCAAAATGATCATGAGAGACTAGCTTTATAATTTAGCTATCTCAGAGAGTCAGGAGTACAAAATTATACACAGCTGCAGTCTGTTTAATTACAATTATGTACTGACACAAAATATTAAGTAATCCGGCTAACAGGTGCCGGTGGCTAAATGCCGCACAAAATATAAACAGGAGTGGTGGAGAAGAAACCCACTCGAGTCCCCGAACTGCCATGCTCCTAGTATGCACCATGGATGTCAGGAAGGAAGATCGTGTCCTCTGGCTCAGCTACGGGATCTGGCCAAACAAAACCAGCGGGGTCAGCCCCGAATAGCAAGTACCGCCAAAGGGGCACAAGAGTTAAGACTAAAAACCCAGTTAATAGAATGATTGATAATAGTAATACTTATGCTACCATTATAGGGTAACGCCACATCCTCGAACCCATATGGCACCCTTACAACCAAACAAGGACAAAAAGGTGCCGCATGGAGTCGGGACGCGTCGTACTCTATAACTTTCGCATAAGTTAAAGGGTATAAACAATAAAATCTTCTGATCGTGACTTCGGTCGATAGCCTATCGCAGCACAATAACCAACCCAACAATCAAACAAGAACATGGGTTGGATCATGTACCATGATAGACCATGTTCCTTAGTCATTCACAGAAGTAGCACTTCACAACCAGAATAAGTCTTCCGTTCATAACTTCGGTCCACAGCCTATCATAGTACGATAACCAACCCAACAATCAAACAAGAACATGGGTTGGATCACGTACCATGACAGTCCGCTTCCCTCAGTTACTCACGGAAGGTAATAGGATACAAGCAAGTCGTTTTCACGGCCAATCAAGTCTACGAGTTTCTAGTGGGACGAGGTTATCCTCGCATCATGTTATTAGAAAATCCTCAGATCGTATCTTTCCAGCAAGGCTAGCCAACCCAGGGGTTCGCGTAGACAGGTATGATTTAGCACAGGTCCCTCGCAAGGCCACCTTGCTAAAACATATAATATATAGCAGGAATTAATCGGATACAGTCATCCACTCGTTGCAGATGACACAGTATCCGTGGAGACCAGCCGGCGCGTCAAGACAGTATCTCAAGGCGGCTGGTGTAACACGATCTCGGGATTTTGCCCTCCCCATGCATCTAGTATATTTAGTTGCCTAATTTAACCCTAGGTGAAATCTTAGATTTTCATGCTGTGGCCTGCATGATTATCCTCCTAAAGTCGTACTTTAGTACGAGTACCCCAAAGAGGATCCATGTCAATTAGTATGTCAACATGTTCTACCCTCCTTAGTGTAATGCATCATTGCAAGTACGCCACGTGGAGTTACGAGTCATTTATCGAGCATGAACAAGAACTGGGACATTCAGGTACATGTATCAAGGAGGAACACTTTGTTCTCCGGGGTCACATTAGTGCTCATATCATGCTCGGGACAAAAGGCGTAAGGATATAAAATGGGCATATAATATATATATATATATATAATAATAATAATAGTAATAAGGTAACAATATAGGGCACAAAAGTCCATGCGGCCCAAGGGGAGTGAGTCCATGCGGCCGGGTCAATACTGGTTCATGCGGCTGGGACTACACGCTCATGCGGCTCAGAGAGCCCCAAGGCGCATACGGCTGGAAGGGCGGGTTCATGCGGACGAAGGGGTGTCAGCGTATGCGGCTGGTGTGGGCGATACATATGCGGCTGGATGATGGATGGGCCTTATGCGGCCCAAAACAGTAGCGCATATGCGGCTGGATACAAAAGAACTCATGCGGCTCGAAGGCTAGCCGCATGAAGTCCATGCGGCTCAGATAACAGGGGCTCATGCGGCTGAGTCTGAATCAAGGCTATGCGGCTCAATTACTTGCCGCATGAGGATTCATGCGGTCAAGTACTCAAGCAAGTCTTATGCGGCTAGGAAGGACTTTCCATGCGGCTGAGCTCGAACGAGTCTCATGCGGCTGGAAAGGCCATGCGGCCAGAGACTTGCCGCATGAAGATTCATGCGGTCAAGTACTGCTCTTCTTCTCCACTTGTCCGAGAAGAGGAGCCAAGCAACCATGGCTTCCAAACTACACAAAACCTTCATCCGGAGCCCAAATCGGAACTTCCTTAGGTCAAAATGGGGTAGAACAAAATTCTCTACAACATGGAACCATCAAAACTTAAAAATAATGAAGTTTGCTAGATCAAAACCAAGAAAATCCGAAAATAGTTAAAACCTAGATCTACAAAGATTAAAGCTTCAAAATGGAAAACTTCAAGTTCTAAACTAGTATAGAATAAGGAGAAGAACATATTTTGACAAATAATTTTGTAAGAAAACATCAACAACATTTATGGATCCATCTCTTGAGTAAGTTGGTACTTGCCTTGGTTGGTGGAGGAAAGTAAATGAGAGAAAATAAATGAGAGGAGAGAGAATGAGTTAAGTTATAATATAGAATCTTGAACCCATGGGTTCATGATGAACCAAGGTGAACCAAGAATAGGTTACCCTAATGAGCCAAAACTGTAGGCCCAAATGCAGAAAATAAATTACGAAATAATATTTTATCGAATATTTTTTGGGAAATACATGAAGAAATACAGCATATAAATATCGTATAAATACAAAGTAAATACAATTTATCGATTTACGTATTAAAATACGTATTCCAAGATCGGAGAGTGATAGTGCATGAAGGCGAACAAGAATGAGGCTACGGTGCAAGGTATGTACATTTAATTTTTTATAATTTTTTTACAAATTTTTTACAAATTTTTTACAAATTTACAAATTTCAAAATTTTAACTTATATTTTTAATTTTTAACTTATACTTTCAAAATTTAAATTTTAAATTATAACTTACAAAATTTCAAATTTTTAACTTATACTTTTAAATTTTTAACTTATACTTTCAAAATTACAATTTTAAATTATAACTTACAAAACTTCAAAATTTTAAATTATACTTTCAAATTTTTAAATTTCAAAAACTAATTTTTACTTTTAAATTAAAAAAAACATTTTCTAACTCCGTCTTTGCCAAGCAAGCATTGCCGGTCCCAAGCCCGAATAAAGGAAGAGGGAGAAATATTTTTTTTTCAACTCTTACAAATGTTTCTTTTAAAATTACATTACAAACATTTTTTCAAAATAATTTAACCAAAAAATAAATAAACAAAAATAATAGAAAAAAAAATGAACCGAGCCGGCCCGGTTCAGCCTGGCTGAACCGGCCCGCACTAAACCGGAGCCCGACCCGGCCCGTGGACCGCTCCGGCCCGGCCTGACCACCCTCTGGTCCGGTTCACTGGGCCGGGCTGAGCCCATCCATATCAAACCGGGCCAGGCCAGGCCCGGCCCGCTTGGTTGCTCGGTCCGGTTCGGACCCGGCCCGTGCCCGGTCTGAACTGCCGGTTTTCGGACTGCGGGCCGGCCCGGCCCGGCCCACGAACACCTTGATAAGGAGAGTTCCTCCATCTTTTCCTCACAATCTATCTCAACATATTCTTAAACCCTTCTCAAACTCCACGCCATAAACAAATCATCCTACAGCCACTATCTCCAAACATCCAACCGCTATGTCGTGAATCGTGTCCGTGTCTACCAATTCTTATTCTATTATTTTACATGTATATTTTCTCTCCCTCTATCTATCTCTCTCTCTCTCTCTCTCGTGCCCGACAATCCCAGAGGCATCGACATAATTACTACCAAAACACATCTAACCCTAACTCGACCAGTCCCGGGCCGCCCCATGGCTTAACCTTTCCAGCCGCAGCACCACCATTCTCACCTCCCGTCACCATCGGTTACCAACGCCATCATCGACACCACAGCTGACCACCCCCTCTGTAAACAGAACCCTTCCATCACCACCATCATTGTCCCCTCGCCTCCTAGTCTGCAGTGGCTAAAACCCGACCACCCGAGTCGCCCCGTCTCCAACGGCCAACAAATCCTCGCCACCACCACATCCCTTCGGTCACCAGTCGCACCCCTCCCGAAACCCCTCGTCCGTCGACTCGGTCGTCACCGCACCTCCACACCATTACCAACCATCACTGTCGTCCCCAACTCCCCTGTTCCGGCGACTCAACTTAGCACCACCGTCGCATTTGCCCACACTCCCCGCCCTCAGCCAACTCAAGCAAAAACTACGCCATCACTACCATCGTTACCGCCATCAAAACAAAAATAGAAATAAGGGACAACTCTCACGACCAAGTCCTCCCCGGAGAAGCCCCCGTCTCCGCCTTGTAGCGCTGACTCATGGACCCGCCGCCGCACCCTAGTTACCAGCGATCGCGGCCCTCTTCTTGATTCCAACTGTTTCTCTCTCGACGCACAACAGCGCCGCTTCTGCGGCTGCTCCACAGAACCACCGGAGAATACCAACTCTGACGTCGCCAGCAGCTGCGTCGACATCTAGCCGCGCCGGAGCTGCACCATCGCCAACGACCGGCCTTGCGCCACCGAGTAGCGAGCCCCAAAGCTCGAGCTCCCTCCCTCTCCAGCTTTCATCTCTCCCGCGCTCTCTGGAACTTGCTATCACTCTCTCTTCCTTCTTTTGTTCTCTCTTTCTTCCTCCCCTTTTCTTCTTTCTCTCTATTTTACTCTCTTTTTAATCCCTCCAGTTCCGTCTTCCTTCTCTTTACTCTCTTTTTAATCCCTCCAGTTCCGTCTTCCTTCTCTTTCTCTCTTTTGATCTTTTAGTCCTCTTTGATTCTTCAATCTCCTCTCCCACTGTTCTTGTTCATCTGTTTCTTTTTCCTTTTGTTTCCTTCCTCTTTGTCTCTATGTATATAGAAAACGAGAAAGGAAAAGAAAAGGAATATTAATATTTTTATTATTGTTACGAAAATCAAATAAGGAAGAACAACAGCAGCAGTGTTGCAGTAGTGGGATATTAGTAATTTTATTGTTATTATTTATTATTAATTATATTCAGCATATATATATATATATATATATATATATATATATATATATATATATATATATATATATATATATATATATATATATATATATATATATATATGTATATGTATATATGTATTTTTGTATATATGTATTTTATTATAGGTAGTATTCTATTGTTGTTATGATTGTTATTGTTACTATTATTAGTTATTATTATTATTTTTGTTATTAAGAATAGTTATTATTGTATTATTATTACTATAGTTGTATAAATAAATATCTTGGGCTTTAAAATATTAGTAAAGTTGTTCTGTATAGTTACTCTAATAAAATCATTTTGGGCTTGATGTTTAGTTAGTTAGGCTTTATTATGTTCAAATTAGATTTGGGCTTTATATATATATATATATATATATATATATATATATATATATATATATATATATAGGGAGCGGATCAAAAGCCTCCCATAGAAAATCCCCTAAAAATCTTCCTCACTCTCATCCGTAATTTAATATTAATATTAATTTTAATATTAATATTAATGTTAATATTAATGTTAATATTAATGTTAATGTTAATATTAATTTTTATTTTATTTTTATTTTTATATTAATATTAATGTTAATGTTAATATTAATATTAATATTAATTTTTATTTTTATATTAATGTTAATATTAATGTTAATGTTAACATTAATTTTAATGTTAAGTTTAATGTTAATTTTTGTATTTAATGTTAATATTAACATTAATATTAACATTAACATTAATATTAACATTAAATTACGGCTGAGAGTGAGGGAGGTTTTTAGGGGGTTTTCTAATGGGGACTTTTGATCCGCTTCTATATATATATATATATATATATATATATATATATATATATATATATATATATATATATATATATATATATATATATATATAAAATATATATATATATATATATATATATATATATATATATATATATATATATTATATATATATATATATATATATTTTATATATATATATATTTTATATATATATATATATATATATATATATATATATATATATATATATATGGGAGACTCCGAGAGAAAGTAGGATATATATATATATATATATATATATATATATATATATATATATATATATATATATATATATATATATATATATATATGGGAGACTCCGAGAGAAAGTAGGATAAAAGACCTGTGGAACCCGTCCACTGACGAGTGGAACTGGGATAAAATAAGGGAATGGTCCGGTAATGATACCGCCGATATCATCCGTCGGAGCGGATTACGCATCGGCAGGGAGGCCGACGCGCTGAGGTGGTCTGTCGAAGCCTCGGGAGAATTCTCGGTACGATCTGCGAGAGTCGCCGTTCGGGGTAACGGTAGTCCGCACCATCCCATTGCGCCCTATTGGCAATCCTGCATTCCTAAGAAGTGGTCATTCCAGATGTGGAGAGTCTTCAGACTAAAATTGCCTACTGACGATATCCTAAACACCATCGAAATCAGCTTAGCCTCAGCATGCACTTGCTGCTCTGAGCGTCAGATTGAGACTATTGACCACATCTGTCACGTCCCAGAACCAGAATACTGGAGAGCGAGGGAATGACTCAGCCAGCTACGTATTACGGGTAGATGAATACCGTATAATATGATCAATGCTGTCTAAAAGACAAGGGGGTGCATACTACATGAAAGTCTCGCTATGGTCACTTCACATCTATTGTCTCAATCATTCAAACAAGAAACAATAACAGAGAATATTTAAGATAAAGCAATAAGGCGTCCAAAACGCTTAGTCAAAATGTTTTTGAGATCTGGCTTTACAAAACATAGCCAGATGATATAGCAACATATACACAATTGTTATCAGCTGCAGTCTGACTTAATTACAATTATGTAAAAGTAAGTGCAAGACTATCCGACTAACATGTCGGTGCCAAGCGGCAAAATGTAAAGTAATTAACAAAACGAGCGGGGAAGTAAGGAACCCACTCGAGTCCTCCTACGATCATTCCTCTAGTATTGACCATCTTGGAGGTAGAAGTAAGCTGAGTCCTCGGGAACCGGCTCTAAATCTGGCCATGCAAAACCAGAGAGGTTAGACCTCTAATAGCAAGTACCGCAAGGAAGCACGATATGAGGGGTTAAAACTAGTAATAAGAGAATAGGATATATAGATCTCTGCTTGCTACTAGGATTCACTTAATGTCACGACACTTCGAACCAACCTTCCAACCAAACAAGGACAGAAGTTGGCCCGTCATGTCCTGACGCTCTGATCATCTCAGTTAGGTAACAGAGTAGGTACAGTACACAAACAAATCAACTTAAACGACCATCCAACTCTTACGGCTTACTACTGTGAGTCCCAAGTTATCCTGGAATTATGCAATAAGGATTTCTCAGTTCTTACTATGGGCAAGCAAGGCTAGTCTATCTAATCAATCAATTGCGCCAATCATGAATTAGACGAGTCCCAACGGGACGCCCGTCATCAATATACAATATACAATAATATAAGCAGATACCGCTCCCTGCCCGTGTAGCAGACTTGCAGTATCTGTGGGAACCAGCGGCCTGTCGGGCACTAATTGTCCCAAAGAGGGCTGCCATGTAAGAACTCGGAAATCCATACTCTCCATGCAATCATTATTTTATTTAACTTAGTAGCCTCTATGTTAAGTGAAATCTCATGCCGTGGATCATGGTCATTCAGAATGAGTACTTCCGTACAAAGTACGATATGCCCAACTGTACAATGATACCCGTGCGGTTAGGTTGTAGGTCTTACATAGCGTAATACAACAATTAAAACTAACCACGAAAAAATCATGCCTTGACCATAAAGTACACATGTTGCTTTCGTGAAATAAATAAATAAATTGTAGCCTGCATGTATCTATATGTCAATATTCGGAATTGGCCAATCGATTGCAAATATGAACGTATCTTATTCCATTTAATTCAATAAGACGACTAGCCAGTCTCTTAGTTCCATCTAGGAACGCATGATCAATAATTAATAAAGATAACAATCAATGTTAATTAATGCCAAATTCGGGAAATAAAAATTGGGAAATAAATAATGATTGGGAAATAAATGATCTCATGTGCTGTGGGAAATGATTAGGAAATAAATAATCTCATGCGCTGTGGGAAATGATTGGGAAATAAATAATCTCATGCGCCTGAGGAATGAAGATTCATGCGGCTGTGGAAAATAAATCTCATACGCTGTGGGAAATGATTGAAAAATAAATAATATCATGCGCCTGAGGAAGAAAGATTCATGCGGCTGAGGAAAATAAATCTCATGCGCTGTAAAAAATGATTGGGAAATAAATAATATCGTGCGCCTGAGAAAGAAAGATTCATGCGGCTGTGGAAAATAAATTTCATGCGCTGTGGGAAATGATTGGGAAATAAGTAATCTCATGCGCCTGTGGGAAATGATCGGGAAATAAATAATCTCATGCGCTGTGGAAAATGATTGGGAAATAAATAATCTCATGCGCTGTGGAAAATGATTGGAAAATAAATAATCTCATGCGCCTGTGGGAAATGATCGGGAAATAAATAATCTCATGCGCTGTGGGAAATAATTGGGAAATAAATAATCTCATGCGCTGTGGGAAATGATTGGAAAATAAATAAGCTCATGCGCCTGAGGAATGAAGATTCATGCGGCTGTGAAAATAAAGTCTCATGCGCTGTGGGAAAGGTTGGGAAATAAATAATCTCATGCGCTGTGGGAAAGGTTGGGGAATAAATAATCTCATGCGCCTGAGGAATGAAGATTCATGCGGCTGTGGAAAATAAATATCACGCGCTGTGGGAAAGGTTGGGGAATAAATAATCTCATGCGCTGTGGGAAATGATTGGGAAATAAATAAGCTCATGCGCCTGAGGAATGCGGCTGTGGGAAATAAATATCATGCACTGTGGAATTATTGGTAAATAATTAAGCTCATGCGCTGAGGAATGATTGGGAAATAAATAAGCTCATGCGCCTGAGGAATGAAGATTCATGCGGCTGGGACTGTTCTTCTTCTCCAAATTTTTGAGAACAGAACCATGGAAGAGAACCATGGAAGCCATTGCTTCCAAGCTCCATAAATCCTTCATCCCAAGCCCAAATATGGACTTCCATAGGTCAAAATTGGGTAGAACGAAATTCTCTACAACATGGAACCATCAAAACTTGAAGATAACAAAGTTTACTAGATCAAAACCTAAGAAATCCAAAAAATGTATCAAACTTAGATCTACAACAAATAAGCCATGGAAATTGGAAATGCTAAGTACTAAAAGACTTAGAATCAAATAAGGAAGATGATGGAACAATAATAATGGGGATCCATCATGAAGCAAGTTGGCACTTGCCTTGCTCTCCTAGGTTGGTGGGAGAGTTAGGAGGAAGAAGAAGTGTAATAGTGAAGTAATGAAGAGAGAGAAAGGAGATGGGCTTTAAATGAAGGAGTGGTGGTAGGTGGGGGTTTATTTCGGTTCATGATGAACCAACATAATTAAACCAATCTGAGCCGAACCCATAGCAAAGCTAAAGCAGAGTATAAAAGCAGAAAGTAAAGTGCAGAAATAAAATTAAAGAAATTAATTAACAGAAAATTAAAGGAATTTAAATACAGAACAATACATGATAAATATTAAATGAATACATTCTAGCAGTACATGTATTTAGAATACATATTCTGGGAACGGGAAGTGACATCTCTACCCTCCTTAGAAAAATTTTGTCCTCGAAATTCAGATCCAAGCATGATAGAAACGTCAAAGCTAAACTAATCTAAATACAAGTAAATTGAGTAAGCAATCATTCTACAATGATAATAGCAAGTAATGTATTTACATCTAACAATCTACAATATTAAGTAATTCTACTCATAAGGTAACAAGCATGAGGAGTTAAGACAATCAAGGTATACAGAAAGAAATATACCTTGTGAGTCAAACAGGTGCGGATACCGTGATCGGATATCATCCTCACGTTCCCACGTTGACTCCCCATAAGAGTGATGACCCCAAGCAACCCGGGCAAGGTTAATTGTCCGGTTCTTGAGTATCTTCTCTCTTCGGTCCAAAATAGACACAGGCTGTTCCTCGTAAGACAGGTTGGTACCAACAACCAGCTCAGAATGATCAAGGACATAGCTTGGGTCCGATATATACCTTCGCAACTGAGATACATGAAACACATCATGCACCTCTCGTAACGAAGGTAGAAGGGATTAACGATAAGCAACATCGCCTACCCGATCAAGGATAACAAATGGGCCCACATATCGGGGACTCAACTTACTGCGAATGCCAAATCTTATGACCCCACGGGTAGGTGAGATCCGCAAGAATACGTGGTCCCCAACAGAAAACTCTAACGGCCTACGATGCTGGTCCACCCAATGACGATGCCGATCATGTGCAACTCGAAGTCGCTCTCTAACTTTTTTAATCACTTCCACTGTCTGAACAATCATCTCCGGGCCTAACATCTTTCTCTCTCCAATATCGTCCCACGCTAGTGGCGACCTACACTTCTTACCATATAGTGCTTCAAATGGCGCCATCTGGATACTGGCTTGATAACTGTTGTTATATGAGAACTCGACCAAGTGTAAGTGGCTCTCCCAAGATCCTCCAAAATCTAGGGTGCAAGCTCGCAACATGTCTTCTAAAGTCTGAATTGTTCTTTCTGATTGCTCATCCGTCTATGGATGGTAAGCCCTGTTAAATCTTAATTTGGTACCCAAGCTATGATGTAAGCTCTTCCAAAAATATGATATAAAATGGGTATCTCTGTCTGACACAATACTGACTGGGACCCCATGCTGCCTGACTATCTGTTGCATATACAATTCTGCCAACTTCTCCGTAGATTGACCCACTCTAAAAGGAAGAAAATGTGCCACCTTCGCAAGCCGATCTACGATTACCCAAATAGCATCCTTACCACTTGGTGATCTCGGTAAACCGGTCACAAAGTCCATTGTAATATGTTCCCACTTTCATTCCGGGATAGGAAGCGGTTGCAATAACCCAGCTGGCCTCTGCTGTTCTGCCTTCACTTGCTGACATACCAAGCAACGGGAAACAAATCTAGCTATCTCCCTCTTCATCCCGTTCCACCAGAAGTGTTGCTTGATATCTTGGTACATCTTGGTCCCTCCAGGGTGTATGGAATACTGAGAGCTGTGAGCTTCTGCCATAACCTCATATCCGATATCTCCACTAGGCACACATAGACGTGACCCAAACCTAAGGGTACCATCTTCATGAATTTGCATCTCCTTTCTGAGTCCTGACTCATATTCTGCCCTAAGCTTCTAAATCCTTGGGTCTTGTGCCTGAGCTATCTTGATCCTGTCTACCAAGTCGGATTGAACTTGTAAACTCGCCAGAACTCCTACATCACAAGGAAGTATAACCTCAATGCCCATCTCCTGAAGGTCTTCTAAAATATGCCTCTGTGTTGTCAACATAAATGTGCCGCCTCTCCTGCTGAGAGCGTCTGCTACCATATTAGCCTTGCCTGGATGATACTGAAGCTCTACGTCATAATCCTTGATCAGCTCTAACCATCTTCTCTGCCTCATGTTCAGCTCCTTCTGAGTAAAGATGTACTTCAGACTTTTGTGGTCCGTGTACATGTCCACTCGATCACCATATAAGTAATGCCTCCATAGCTTCAAAGCAAATACTACTGCTGCCAACTCCAAGTCATGAGTTGGGTAATTCTTCTCGTGGTCTCGAAGTTGCCTAGATGCATACACTATCACCTTTCCATGTTGCATAAGGACACATCCAAGTCCTTTACCTGACGTATCACAATAAACAGTAAAACCTCCGGATCCAACTGGTAATGTAAGAATAGGTGCTGATATCAACTTCTGCTTCAAATTTTCAAATGATGCCTGGCATTCTGCCGACCAGACGAATGGTACATCTTTCCGTGTCAAGCGGGTCATGGGTGCTGAAAGCCTCGCAAAGTCTGATACAAACCTTCTGTAATATCCTTCCAATCCCAAGAAACTCTGCACATCTGCTACGGTCTTGGGTACTGGCCAACTTTCTACTGCTTCTACCTTCTTGGAATCCACTGCTACTCCAGCTCCTGATATGATATGACCCAAAAATGAAATATGATCCGACCAAAACTCACACTTGCTGAGATTGGCATACAACTGGTTCTCTCTCAGAACTTGTAACACCTTCCGGAGGTGGTCTTCATGCTCCTCTTCACTAGTTGAATATACAAGAATGTCGTCGAGAAACACAACGACAAATTGATCCAAGTACGGCATAAAGATGCGATTCATCAAATACATAAAGATTGCTGGAGCATTGGTCAAACCAAACGGCATTACTAAGAATTCATAATGCCCATACTTCGACCTGAATGCTGTCTTGGGAATGTCCTCCTTCCGAACCCTCACTTGATGATACCCTGAACGAAGATCTATCTTGGAGAAAACTCTAGCTTTGCTCAACTGATCAAATAAGTCGTCGATCCTGGGTAGTGGGTACTTGTTCTTCACTGTTGCCGCGTTAAGCTTCCTGTAATCGATGCACAATCTGGATGACCCATCCTTCTTCCCCACAAGTACCGCCGGTGCTGCCCATGGTGATATGCTATCTTGGATAAACTTCTTCTCCTTCAGTTCCTCTATGTGCTGATATACCTTGGCCTGCTCGGAATCCGCCATTCTATAAACTCGATCTGATATCGGTTTAGTTCCAGGTGCCAATTCTATACTGAACTCAATATCTCTAACCGGTGGTAGACCTAGAAGTTCTTAGGGAAATACGTCCAGAAATTCTTCAACTACCTTCGGAACTTGAACTTCTTCCATTGCCGTCACTACTCCCTGCTCTTGTTGAGTTGCTACTGATCTGACTAAGGTGAACCGCTTTATGCCTGGAATGTCAAAAAATACACTCCCTCTACGACAATCTATTGTCACATGACTGTCTTTCAGCCACTCCATGCCTAAGATAACGTCGAAATTTCCAACAAGAAATTCTATCAACCGGGCGGGTAAGGAATGCCCGCAAACTACAACGCTACATGCTAGGATAACTCTACTAACTTCTACGAGCCCATTACCAGTGAGTATATTTAACCTCCCTGGCAATGCCTCGAATTCCATTCCTAGCCGTGTTGCAAATTGTGCAGATATAAATGAGTGTGATGCTCCTGAATCAAACAATGCTACTGTGGAATAAGAGGCGACGAGAATGTTACCTGCCACAACATCTCCCGATGCCAATGCCTCTTCCAAGGACAGAGTGAATGCCTGCCCTCGACCTCCTTGTTGGTTTCCATGCTGCGACCTAGCCTGGTGCTGCTGCTAGCCCCTTCCTTGATGATGCTGGGGTGGTCTATGCTGGTGCTGCTGTATCGGCGGTCCCTGCTGCCGAAACATCTGAGCCTGTGTCATGAACGGGCGCTGTGCCAACGGTCTTACTGCTACCGCTGGTCCTCGATACTGTCCTGCCCCTGGTGCTGGCAGAGCAGGAAATTGTTGCCCTGGTCCTCCTGACCTCGAATTCATGGGACATGTGGTAACCCGATGATCTGGATTCCCACATATCAAATACTGCCCATTCAATGTCCGACACACATCTCTAGTATGTCCTATCTTCTCGCAATAAGTACAGCCCGCTGGAGGTTGCTGGTTCTTCCTTTGTTGCTGTTGCTGCTGCCTGGGTGGTGGTGCTGGCCCTCGCATTGCCACATCGTGAATGCGAATGCCAAAGGATGGTACTGTTGTTCGAGGCGCTGCTCCCCCTCCTCCTTCAATCTGACTGTGAGATCTCTTCTGACCTCCAGTCCTCGCCGTGATCCTCTGAGTGGTGATCTCATGCCTCCGAGTGGCCGTCAATATCTCATCGAAAGTCTGGTAATTGTGCCCCTCTATCAACTGCAAGAGCTCAAGATGAAACCCTTGCTGAAACCTCATAGCCCTCTGGCTCTCTGTGGCTACCATCTTCGGGGCGAACCTACTCAATATGCAGAACTCCGCTGCATAAGCATCTACCGTCTTGCCAGCCTGTCTAAGGTTGATAAACTTCTGTTTTAGCTCAAACTGTGCCACAACTCCATAATACTTCGTCTTAAATCTTGCGGTAAAATCGTCCCAAGCAACAGGACGTCTGATGCCTACCTCCTCTGATTCCCACCAATCACGTGCGAGATCCTGAAGTAACAACTTTACCTGATCCACACGTTCTTCTGCCGGCATCTTAGCGGCTGTCAAAATAGCCTCAATGTCCTTAAGACATGCATCTGCTGAGATGGCATCCTCCGTGCCTTCGAAACGACGGGGGTTGTACTTGCAAAACCTGGCTGACGCTCCTGAATCTGTCCTTGCCCCTCTTTCTAAAGCCGTCTGCAATCCTTGGTTGAGTAATACATTCTTCTCTTGTAACTGAGCGTGCATGCGCTGCTGGGCTAATATCTGGTGTTGCTGAGTAGCCATCATCCCTCTCATAATCTCCAGAAGGGCTGGTGTATCCACTTCCACTGGGGTAGGTGGAACTATGGGTGGTGTAGGAACCTCCGGATACTGCGGTCCAGCTGCTGGTTCCACTATTACTTCTTCTTGGATGGTCTCTTGAGTTAGTACCGGCCCTTGTTGCTGACCAACATGGTCAGGTTGTCCGTGTTGCCCTTGTTGTTGTTGCCCAGTCCTGACAGATGCGGACGAGGTACCCCTAAGAAAAGGGACAAGAGAACAATCAAACGACCGGACAGGAAAGATCAATGAAGTCAAAGGATACCGGAATGTCAAGCTAGAATCGAGAATAACGAATCAGGAGATCAAGGGGAAACATGTGTGATTGAGACATCCTATAAATTAAAACACCCCACAAGTCTGAAATCAGACCTGCATGGGCCACCACTAAAACCTTGTCACGCCCTAGAACCAGAATACTGGAGAGCGGGGGAATGACTCAGCCAGCTACGTATTACGGGTAGATGAATACCGTATAATACGATCAATGCTGTCTAAAAGATAAGGGGGTGCATACTACATGAAAGTCTCGCTATGGTCACCTCACATCTATTGTCTCAATCATTCAAACAAGAAGCAATAACAGAGAACATTTAAGATAAAGCAATAAGGCGTCCCAAACGCCTAGTCAAAATGTTCTTGAGATCTGGCTTTACAAAACATAGCCAGATGATATAACAACATATACATAATTGTTATCAGCTGCAGTCTGACTTAATTACAATTATGTAAAAGTAAGTGCAAGACTATCCGACTAACATGTCGGTGCTGTCACGACCCGCACCCGGATATACGGGTACGAATACGTAGACGACGCCCAGCCTACGCCGTACTATCGGCGGTAGAACGCTGTCTAGTACCCAATAAATATACACTACGTCTAGAAGGCCTATAACTACAAATATACTCTAGTCACATCACAACAGCTAGGGATGATAAGACAAGAAAGATAACTAAAGCACAAGAACAACTAGAAACTACTAGAAGGAAACATAAGACAGGAAAATAAAGAAGGAAAAACAAGACGAACTAAGGATAACTAACAGGCAACTCACATAGAAGAATAATGAGATCCACCTCAGCTAGCAACATCATGAAGTCCACTAATGGCACAACTACTCCTAAAATATTATCAACGGTATCCTGTCAGAAAAATGAGCAAGTACAAACACTAACAGCAGTTCCATGTGAATTGACAAATTCTATAAGAGACAGTATAATGAACTACAAGACAAAGATATATGAAGACTTGGGAACCATTCGAAAGCCAAGTTACAACCCTTAAACCAAACAAGGACCGGGATTGTAACTCTTCTTCCGAGCAGAACTTAGTCTCCAATCAAGGTACAATGTAAAGGCATGTAGAGCATGTGAGTAAATGAAATCATAGCATGGTGAGAAGTACAGAAAGTAAAACTGAACTGGAATATAAGATACGACAATAAATGTAAAATGTGATTTGAATTATTTGAGCAAAATATGATCGGCTAGGGAGTCATGGTAGGGTTATCCACTTGGCCCGACAATCACAGGAAAATCTCTGGAAAGGGTCATGCCGGCCAACCTGGATAACCCGGCAAGGGGTGTCTGCTACACCCTACGTGAGGTGAGGGTGGCGCTAGCAAAATAGTGACAGGGAGGCTTTGATCACATAACCCCTAATAATTCCCTATCCCTGAATAGTATAATGGACCTGGACATGACACGTCATGACACGGGATTCCCTAAGAGGATAGCTACTCCCTCTCAGGAATCGGTGTCTATACAAGTACATGGAACAAGGCAGGAAATGTACATATATACCAAGAAAATCTAGGAACAACATCTCATGTCATGATCCAACACATACTAGTCCGTGTACTATCGTGACTGAGAATCAAGTAAGACACTACGACTGAATCGAATATAGCAGATATCAAGACAATGAAAACTATCAGTGAATGTACTCGCCTGCGGTCCTGAGCTGTCAAATGGGGTCGATGCTCAGAGTGATGCCACATACCTAAAGATAAGATATATATAAACTAATTAGGATTCAACAGTGTTAGGCTTGATTCTATAGTATAAGCTATGTAATCTAGGTCAATCTCAGTCCAACTAAGTCAAACTAGGTCACACTGAGTCACACCAGGTCACAGGAAGTCAAACCTAGTCAAACTAGGCTATTGTTGACTAACAGTTGACTTTTGGTCAACTGGTCAACTCTGGTCAAGTTCTAGACATTTCTAGGCCAAGTGTTGACTGATAGTTGACTTTTGGTCAAAGCAGTCAAACTTGGTCAACCGAGGTCAAAACTAGCCTAAGCATACTATTCCTAAACATTATCAACCAAGATACCATATATCTTGATCAAACAGGGTCAACATATTCAGTTTCAGTGATTGTGAAATCACCGGAATCGATGGAACTTAAAATACCACAAAAAGGAGAAGGATTATAATAATAGGATGAAAACCTACAGATATTGTCGGATGATAAAATAAATATCACCAACGCGCCTAGAATGGACAAATCAGCTAGGATAGCCTGTCCAAAAGTCCAATTTGGACACAGGGGAAAACGGTAATTTCGGGCCAAAATAATGTCCGCCGTTGGACACACTTTGTACCGAAAAATATGTCAAAATAAAAGTGCACAAAATCTAACAAATTATATGTCCACGAATCCAGAATAACGATACGAACCCAACGGTATATCCAGAATTGGATTCCGTTGACCCGATCTCAAATTGGTCCGTTAACCAGGACATTAGAAACCGACTTGCACGGAAAAGCGTGTCGGAGCTAATGTCCTCAAAACTCAGCAAATTATATGTCAACGAGTCCAGAATGACGATACGAACTCAACGGTATATCCGAAATTGGATTTCGATGAGCCGAACTCAAAATGATCCGCTGACCCGGATTTTGGTATCCAACTTGCACCGAAATACGTGCCGAAATCAATATCCACTAAAACCTAGCAAATTATATGTCAACGAGTCCAGAATGATGATACGAACTCAACGGTATATCCGGAGTTGGATTCCGATGAGCCGAACTCAAAATGACCCGTTGACCCAGAAAGTGGGACCCGCTTTGCACCGAAATGCGTGCCAGGGCCCATGTTCTCCAAATCAAGCAAACTTTATATGAAAATATGCCAGAACGATGCCACGAGTCTATTGGTGGTGTCAAAAATTGAATCCGGAGTCCCAGGTTCAAAAATAGAATTTTACAAGTGCAACACTAAGAATTCGAACGGCCAACTTTGGCGTTGAATTCGACCGACCTAACAAGCTCAAACTGAAATAAAATCTAAAGGGGGCAGGAAGAGGGTTATACCAGCTTCGCACAGGAACTGGTAGCGCGTCAACCGGAGCTGCAACGGAGGAGATATGAGTCGACAAAATCGACTCCACAAAACTGTCCAAAAATAACACAATTTAAAGTGTCAACTTGGTGGCCGGTTTTGATCTATCAAACGACGAAATTAATGGGTGAAATTTGAGAGGAGTGAAGGTGGATATACCGAGATTGCGACGGAGTAAGAAGTTCGCCGATCCAACGGTCGGATCTCCCAGAAAATACGCGCGAAGTCGCTGTCCCGAGACGCGAATTCTGAAGTTCAAAACTCGCGCGTCACGGCGGGATTCCGTTCAAAACGCACGAATAGCCCGTGCGTCGTGCCGGAGAAGGAGGCGCTGCCCGGGGGTTCGTCGGAGTGCTCGTGCGTACGACAGGGGCGGCCACAATGGCCGTGCGGCGGCACGGCGGCGCACGATGGCGGCCCGAGCGCGCGCGCACGTGGCGCCGCTGCTGCTGCATGCTGCCACTGCCGCGGCTGTTATTTGTAGCGCACGCGCGCGGCTGCGACGGCGCGGCGGTAGCCGGCGATGGCCTCGGCGTGGTGGGGTGCGGAGTGGTGGAGGAGATGGTGGCGGTGGTGGTGTTGTAATGGTTGGTGGTGACGACCATGGTGATGGTGGTGACAACCATGGTGATGGTGGTGACATTGATGATGAAGATCGGTAAAGAAGGAGGAGGAGCTGGAGGAGCTCGGCCTGGTTGGCCAAGTGGCCGACGGCGAAGCTACGCCGGAGGGGGAAGGTCGGGCCAGGGGAGGAAGAGGGGGCGGCTGTGGAGTGTGTGTGTGTGTGTGTGTGTGTTTGTTGAGAGAGAGAAAATTTTGTGTGTGTGTATAAAGAGAGTGAGAGAGAGTTTGATATTTTAAAGAGAGAGAGAGAGAGAGATGTATGAGATGAGAGAGAGGGATGTCGGCACACATGGGGGGGTGTTCCTGATGGGATAGGGGGTGTAGGTATGATGTGTGGGGAGAGAAGAGAGAGAAAGAGAGATATGATTATATATATATATATGTATATAGAAGGAGAGAGAGAGAGAGAGAAAGAAAGAGATATTTAGAGAGAGGGAGAGAAAAAATATAGAGAGAGGGGGTTCGGCCAGGAATAGGGGGAAGGGGAGTGATGTGAGGATAGAGAGAGGATTATTTAAATGAAGAGAGAGAGATATATATTTTATATATGTATATATATATAATAGATAGAGAAATAGATATTTCCATGTAAAGAGATATTTAGAGTAGAGGAAAAATATCAATGGGGTATATGGGCAGTCATGATAGAGGGTAACATGGAGCTGGAGTTGCGTTCAGTGGAGCCGGGTTGGGCCAAAATCGGACAGGGGGCAATATTCGAATTAAAATGGGTGTTTATAATCATGGATAAATAAGTAGCATGTGGGGACTCAAATAAGTGGGACAGAAGCGTCATGCGGGTAGTAGGCTTCGTGTGGGCCATGTTCCTATTTGGGGTCGACTAGGTTGGGTCGATGTCGGGTCCCGAAATTAAATGGAAAATTAAATCAGGTTTCACGGTAGATAATTAATTGGCCTAAATTGAACCGAAAGTTGTGCGAAGAAAATGGAGCACAAAATGGAGTGTCTGAGTGGGACACGAAGGTTATGGGTGAAGAGCGTCTCGAGTAGATCAGACATGACAAGTTGGTTCTGAGAAAATGACTGGTCTGGTGCTCCTAAATTAAAAGTCACGGTAACGTACAAACGATGATCAAGGAAAGGAGTGGGAAATCAATTATTAATTAAATGGTCTAAATTGACCCGAACTTGCGCGAAGCAAAAAGAGTACAAGGGAACAAGTTCGAGTGGGACACGAAATATTACTGTGAAGATAATCTCGTCTACTACAAACTCCAAGAAGGAAGTTTCCAGAGACTGGCGTCCCTGATGCTCTAGAATTCCAAGTCACGGTAAAGAGCATTTAAAGATCAAAATTAATTATATAGAAATGAATTATTGAAAATAATTTATTAGAAATTTTTGAAAAATAATTCAAGAAATTCAGGGGGCTTACAGGTGCCAAGCGGCAAAATGTAAAGTAATTAACAAAACGAGCAGAGAAGTAAGGAACCCACTCGAGTCCTCCTGCGATCATTCCTCTAGTATTGACCATCTTGGAGGTAGAAGTAAGCTGAGTCCTCGGGAACCGGCTCTAAATCTGGCCATGCAAAACCAGAGAGGTTAGACCTCTAATAGCAAGTACCGCAAGGAAGCACGATATGAGGGGTTAAAACTAGTAATAAAAGAATATGATATATAGATCTCTGCTTGCTACTAGGATTCACATAATGTCACGACACTTCGAACCAACCTCCCAACCAAACAAGGACAGAAGTTGGCCCGTAATGTCCTGACGCTCTAATCATCTCAGTTAGGTAACAGAGTAGGTACAGTACACAAACAAATCAACTTAAACGGCCATCCAACTCCTACGGCTTACTACTGTGAGTCCCAAGTTATCCTGGAATTATGCAATAAGGATTTCTCAGTTCTTACTATGGGCAAGCAAGGCTAGTCTATCCAATCAATCAATTGCGCCAATCATGAATTAGACGAGTCCCAGCGGGACGCCCGTCATCAATATATAATATACAATAATATAAGCAGATACCGCTCCCTGCCCCTGTAGCAGACTTGCAGTATCTGTGGGAACCAGCCGGCCTGTCGGGCACTAATAGTCCCAAAGAGGGCTGCCATGTAAGAACTCGGAAATCCATACTCTCCATGCAATCATTATTTTATTTAACTTAGTAGCCTCTATGTTAAGTGAAATTCTACGCCGTGGATCATGGTCATTCAGAATGAGTACTTCCGTACAAAATACGATATGCCAAACTCTACAACGATACCCATACGGTTAGGTTGTAGGTCTTACATAGCGTAATGCAACAATTAAAACTAACCACGAAAAAATCATGCCTTAACCATAAAGTACACATGCTATTTTCGTAAAATAAATAAATAAATTGTAGCCTGCATGTATCTATATGTCAATATTCGGGATTGGCCAATCGATTGCAAATATGAACGTGTCTTATTCTATTTAATTCAATAAGACGACTAGCCAGTCTCTTAGTTCCATCTAGGAATGCATGATCAATAATTAATCAAGATAACAATCAATGTTAATTAATGCCAAATTCGGGAAATAAAAATTGGGAAATAAATAATGATTGGGAAATAAATGATCTCATGCGCTGTGGGAAATGATTGGAAAATAAATAATCTCATGCGTTGTGGAAAATGATTGGGAAATAAATAATCTCATGCGCTGTGAGAAATGATTGGGAAATAAATAATCTCATGCGCCTGAGGAATGAAGATTCATGCGGCTGTGGAAAATAAATCTTATGTGCTGTAGGAAATGATTAGGAAATAAATAATATCATGCGCCTGAGGAAGAAAGATTCATGCGGCTGAGGGAAATAAATCTCATGCGCTGTGGAAAATGATTGGGAAATAAATAATATCGTGCGCCTGAGAAAGAAAGATTCATGCGGCTGTGGGAAATAAATCTCGTGCGCTGTGGGAAATGATTGGGAAATAAGTAATCTCATGCGCCTGTGGGAAATGATCGGGAAATAAATAATCTCATGCGCTGTGGAAAATGATTGGGAAATAAATAATCTCATGCGCTGTGGGAAATGATTGGGAAATAAATAAGCTCATGCGCCTGAGGAATGAAGATTCATGCGGCTGTGAAAATAAAGTCTCATACGCTGTGGGAAAGGTTGGGAAATAAATAATCTCATGCGCTGTGGGAAAGGTTGGGGAATAAATAATCTCATGCGCCTGAGGAATGAAGATTCATGCGGCTGTGGGAAATAAATATCACGCGCTGTGGGAAAGGTTGGGGAATAAATAATCTCATGCACTGTGGAAAATGATTGGGAAATAAATACGCTCATGCGCCTGAGGAATGCGGCTGTGGGAAATAAATATCATGCGCTGAGGAATGATTGGGAAATAAATAAGCTCATGCGCTGAGGA
Organism: Iris pallida; assembly: GCA_029216955.1. Taxonomy (NCBI): domain Eukaryota; kingdom Viridiplantae; phylum Streptophyta; class Magnoliopsida; order Asparagales; family Iridaceae; genus Iris; species Iris pallida. Next base: position 97,195 of record JANAVB010044036.1, read on the forward strand.
ATGATTGGGAAATAAATAAGCTCATGCGCCTGAGGAATGAAGATTCATGCGGCTGGGACTGTTCTTCTTCTCCAAATTTCTGAGAACAGAACCATGGAAGAGAACCATGGAAGCCATTGCTTCCAAGCTCCATAAATCCTTCATCCCAAGCCCAAATATGGACTTTCATAGGTCAAAATTGGGTAGAACGAAATTCTCTACAACATGAAACCATCAAAACTTGAAGATAACAAAATTTACTAGATCAAAACCTAAGAAATCCGAAAAATGTATCAAACTTAGATCTACAACAAATAAGCCATGGAAATTGGAAATGCTAAGTACTCAAGAGACTTAGAATCAAATAAGGAAGATGATGGAACAATAATAATGGAGATCCATCATGAAGCAAGTTGGCACTTGCCTTGCTCTCCTAGGTTGGTGGAAGAGTTAGGAGGAAGAAGAAGAGTAATAGTGAAGTAATGAAGAGAGAGAAAGGAGATGGGCTTTAAATAAAGGAGTGGTGGTAGGTGGGGGTTTATTTCGGTTCATGATGAACCAACATAATTAAACCAATCTGAGCCGAACCCATAGCAAAGCTAAAGCAGAGTATAAAAGCAGAAAGTAAAGTGCAGAAATAAAATTGCATAAAATTAATTAACATAAAATTAAAGGAATTTAAATACAGAACAATACATGATAAATATTAAATGAATACATTCTAGCAGTACATGTATTTAGAATACGTATTCTGGGAACGGGAAGTGACAACACCTTTTGCCATGGTAACTTGCCTGGCAGTATCTGGAGGACCCTTAACCAGCTCTTCAGTATGGAGCCGAGTGGGGGACGCTTCCACGATCTACTGGTCTCCTGGGGATCAGCCTTCCATGGCTACCAGATCGTCGCAGCGGCCGCCACATGGACTATTTGGAAGAATCGCAACAAAGCGAAATACGAAGGGCACCAATACACAACCGACCAGCTCATCAGAGAAGTCATCCGCCAATGTCGCAAAAGGAGCACCAGGTGCTCCCACAGCACGACATCATTCTGGTCGAAGCTAGACCTCTACTCCCAGTCCTCCTTTGGGCTTAGTCGACCGTAGGTTTTGGGATGCTCTCCAAAATATTGGCGTCTTACCTTCCGAAACTCGGCCTTGCAGCCATTTTTTGGGCAGCATTTTCAGTTTTTACCTCCTCTTTTCTGGTTCGCGCGTGGCGCGTTTACTTGTATAGGCTTCGGCATTGGTCTCTTCTTAATATATATATATATATATATATATATATATATATATATATATATATATATATATATATATATATATATATTTATATATATATATATATATATATATCAAAGTTATGGGTTAATTTATTAATTTTGGGCCTACACATAATTTGGGTTGATATTGTGATTAAATCACATATAGGCTTTATATATATATATATATATATATATATATATATATATATATATATATATATCTATATATATATATATATATATATATATATATATATGTATATATATATATATATATATATATATATATATATATATATATATATATATATATATATATATATATGTATATATATATATATATTTATAAAGAAAAGCAAACTTTATTGAAGTAGTAGGCGCAAAATGTCGAAGCCTATACAAGAAAGCGCGCTCAACGCGTCAAAAGGAAGGAAAAAAAAAACAAACCGCGCTCGACGCGCACAAAATGGAGTCGTGCCTCAACAGCAGCCGACAGTCGAGGCACGAGGAACCCGTAAAATGGCCTAAGCAAGGGCCTCCCAAAAAGTGTAGGAGGTGTGGGAGCAGCGCCTCCTGGCTTTGTGAATTTGTCGGATGACTTCTCTGAACAATTGTGGTGAAGAAAGTTGGCATCCTTCATATCTGAATTTGTTATTGTTCTTCCGTAGTACCCAGATACAAGCGGCTACGACGATCTGATGGTCATAGGATCCGCTCCAGCTGACCAGGATATCGTGGAAGCCCCCAGTCGGGGGGACAAGTCTCAGCCTATCGTGTAGAAGGAGCTAAATTTGAGTTACCAACTCACCAGATAGGAGGAATTGCTCTGCTGATTTCGATGAGTGGTCTATGCAGCAGTGGCATCTGGATGCGAGGCTAAATTCGATAGAAGTGATTTGATCATCCGTCGGAAGCTTCCGGCATAGAGCTCTCCAAATAAGGATAGACCATTTGATGGAAATGTAAGACTGCCAGAACTTGGCGCACGTGTTATTCGGCACACCTCTGCCTCTGGCCACAATTTTGGCGATGACTAGCGTGAAAGATCCCCCGGGTTAGGAGACCAAGTCCACGTGTCGGGCAAGTCAGTGACCCGAAGATTGGCAGCGAGAACACCGTCGGCCGCCGGCTGCCCAAACCAATCAATAATTCTCCTTCAATTCCATCCGGAACTGTCCTCCCATAGGTCCCTGATAACGCAGCCCTGAGGAGCTCTGGCGTTGTGCTGTAAGGTGTCTTCTCCTAACCACCGTTCCTGACAGGCCGAAGATCGACCGTCACCCAACCGGAGGCGGATTAAAGGTTCTGCAATGTTGTGACCCCGAATTATGCGACGCCAAGACGTCGAAGATTGTTGTTAGTTATCGCCTCCGACAGATGGGAGAATCTGGAGTATCTGGCTCGCATAAATCTCGTCCATAGCGAGGTCTCCGTGCGTAACTTCCACCACAGCTTCATGGAGCAGGCGTCCACGATGTGGGCAAGTCTGCAGAAGCCCATGCCTCCTTCTTCAGTGGGTTTGGCCATGGTGTCCCATCCAGCCCAATGATGTTTGTCCTTGTCGTCGCTCTGCCCCCAGAAGAACTTGGTGAAGAGGGATTCGAGATCATGAAGGACCTTCTTGGGAGGGGAACAGACGGCTAGGGTGTACAACGGGATGGAGGAAAGGACGTGTTTGAGTAGGATCATCTTACCCCGTGGTGATAAGGTTGCGTTGTGCCATCCTGCGATCAGTTTGCGGATCTTGTCGACCAGGTGATCGAATATCCCTGAGTTGGACTTAACGTACACCAGCGGACAGCCCAAGTAAAGAAAAAGTAGGTAGGTCGTTCCCCAGGAGGTTAAGTTGGAGAGCAGGTCCGAGCGGGTTCTATCAGCTTTGTGGTGGGTGTAGATGACGCTCTTATTATTGTTAACCCGCTAGCCGAAGCATGCAGTGTATCTCATAATTGTTCTCAGGACCACCTCGATCGATCCGTTGTCTCCAGAAAAGAAGATCAGGATGTCGTCCGTGTACGCCAGGTGTGTGATCAATGGGCAACTAGTCGTGGTGTAGAAGTGGTGGAAACCGGGCATTCTGGGCATGCTATTGAGGCTTCTGCTGAGAGCTTCTGCCACGATGATAAAAATAGTGGAGGAGAGGGGGTCCCCCTGTCTAACCCCGCGGGTAGATCGGAAGAACCCCGCCGCTTGGCCGTTGATGACGGTGGAGAACCAGGCATTGCTGATGGATCTGAAAATGATGTCGATCCAGGATTCGGAGAAGCCGAAGGCCCTGAAGACCCAGATCGTGAATTGCTAGTCTAGGCGGTCGTATGCCTTCTCCATGTCCAGTTTGATGGCGGTGTTAATGTCACACTCACTTTTTAATTTCAAGGGTATTTTAGTAATTGAGATTTATTTGAATTTTTATAATTTTTATTTGAATTTTTATCTATTTATTAATTAGATTGATTGCAGTGTGATTTGATTGATTGTAGACTGGTGACTTGGTAGTTTGACCTTAGTCAACCTTCACTGGAAGCCTAATAATGTATTTAGAATTCACATTTTTGTTTTTAAAATTTTATTTAGATTTAAATCTCTATTTTTGGAGTGGTTTAGATGATTTTAGTCTTTTAGCCATTTTTGGCCTTTATGTGATTCTCTGAATATGTTGACTCTTGTTTGTGCTAGCAACTGGTTTAACCTTAGTGGACTTGTATAGGGGCCTAACCATGCATTATAATTGTTATTTTTATTTTTAGAATTTATTTTGTGCATTAGATTATTTTTAAGACTTTTATTTATTTATTTAGCCTTTTTGCATATAGGCCTTTAAGCTTTTTGACTTGGTCCCATTTCTAATTGAGAAGGAGTTGGCCCAAGTGAAACCCTAACCCCTAGAGACCCCTCTTGGCCGCCCAACACAGCAGCACCCCCTCCTCTTTTCATTATTTATGAAAATTGTGAGCCTCCACAAAGAAACCCTAAAAGATCCATCTCTCCAAAACACCTATTTTCTTCATCCGGAGTCCGTTTCTTCCCAAATAAACTCCGTTGCGCTCGTCGAGGAGAGGAGGATCTGCTAGAGCATTTCTGGAGTGGAGATGGAGGATTTTGCTGGAGGGAAATCGGCCGACACGACAACCGAGGAGCCCCGATCATTAAGTTTTGACACTCAGTAGGTAACATCCTAATCTACCATTGCAAATCTAGTTTTTTTCTTCATTTTTGAATCCATATAGCTGCCCTAGCCTTGCCCACGAAATTTGGTGGGATTTCGACTCCGTTTGATGGAGGTATCGAGCCCGTGTCGGTCCCTTACGGCACGTGTTCGACGAAATACCGCTTAGGATAGAAAGTTGTTGTTTTTCATTTCTATCTTCGTGGATGTTTAGATAATATGATTTTGATAAACTTTCGTGAAGACGGTTTTGGGTTTGACATCGTTTCAGCGGCGTTTCGGGCAACGGACGCACGTGCACGGATCCCGTGCACGAGGCCGTGCGTGCCCTGCTGTCCGCGTGTGATTGCGTGATGCACAGAGCGTATTTTTGTCTAAAAATTTGTGAGCACGTGGGGGCAACCTCTGCCCTCATGCTCGTAAAATTTCACGACTGTTTGTTGAGCGAGCGCAGAGATATCGCGCGTGCACCGCTCAGCCACTGTGCATTCAGCCTGTCGTTTTTGTCGCGGAAACAGACTTCGTGCGCGCACACAACGCAGCGAAGACCTATTCCAGGACCTGAAACATGTTGATCTAGACCTAGACGACCCGTAGGACGAACCCCAAGTCGCGGCGTGGCCCGACGAGGGAGCAGCGAGGCCGGCGCGCGCAGCAGGCCGCGCGGGTGCGGGTGCTGCGTGTGCCGCTTTGGCGCATCGTGTCACCATGTCATCGTGTCCTAGACCTACCCCAGGACCCCCCCAGCTATGTTCATAAGCATGTGGCGTTTCGTTGCGTGTGCGGCGCTCAAACGAGCGAGAACGCACGCGTACCACGCGGTATCGGGAAATTCCGATACGCGTTCTGTGGACACGACACGGACACGATTTTGAACCCAAGAGTATACGAATGCATCACGTGGGTCGAGACCAACATGTATGCCCAGTTTCGCGGGTTCATTTGGTGTATTTTGCATTTTGGGTCGTTGTGTGAAATGGTTGAGTTTTCTTTAAATTTTGATTTTTGAAGTTAAATACGATATTTTGATTTCCAGTTTCTTTTTGTTTATAAATTCTGAGTTTTCAGGACTTATATGAGGTTTCAGATTTGTGGGAACCAACCTTTGGTTTTGTTTCATAATTTTTCATCAATTATGAGTATATATGCTTGCTATATAGTTTTGCATACATATATTCAATTATATATATATATATATATATATATATATATATATATATATATATATAAAAATATATATATATATATATATATATATATATATATATATATATATAATTCCGTTGAAACCCATTCCTAATGTATATATGTCGCGAATGGGTCGAGGGAGATATATTTCCATATTTTAGACTCTTTATTTATCTCGCATCATTGCGTATCTTTCCATTTAAACGTTTGTGTATATAGATATATATATATATAGTTTCTTACTTTGTATATATGTATATAAATGGTATATTATTTTGAGTAATTCCATGGTTGCGTTTTACTGTTTTTAATCTCAGATTTTACCTTATTTCAGTAAGCACCAGTACACGCACACGCCACTTTTTGTTAGATTTGGGTTTTGTTTGTATTGTATATACACATGTGTGTGTATATATATATATATATAAAAAAAAAAAAAAAAAAAAAAAAATATATATATATATATATATATATATATATATATATATATATATATATATATATATATATATATATATATATATATATATATGCTTGTTATTTCTCTTAGATTAGATTGTAGTTGTGTATATGACTATAGGTGCCCTAGGACAGATTTGGTTTGTCATTTCGAGCTTAGTTTAGTCGAATTGGCCGACAAGTTGACCAAGTTGACAAAAGTCAACTTTGGGTCAAAATTGATCCAATTCAACTCAAACGAACTCCAAATGACCTAGAATTTTGTGTGTATGACCTAGAAATTAGTAGATGGACTAGTTGACCTAGGTTTGACCAGGTTTGACCAGCATTGACCAGGTTTGACTAGAGTTGACCGAGGGTTGACTTTGACCAAAATGGACCTAGAAGCATGTAGTCTTGCATTGTAGCTATTTCTCTTGATATTGTAGACTTGGTTGTGACATATGTGTATTTTAAATAGGTTTACATTGCCCCAATTTAGTTACACCTCATCATCAGCAGTTCGATTTGCCAGGCGAGTACATTCTCTGATCTTTTCATACTTCTTTGGATATGTTCTCTTTTTATAGACTAGTATACTTGATGCTGACACGATGTTCACACGAATTAGTACCCTCTGGATCTTTTCATGCGATGTTATCCTCTCGGATACATCGAGTATGTCATGTTCATGCACTTTATCATGGCCATCATGTACTCCATGTATTTATATTTATCCATGTGCACTCATATGTTATTCATGTACACTCATGACCATATGAGCTCCATGTATACAGTAGTTGTTATCCATGTGCAATAATATAACATGCATTGATCCTTGTGTATTGATTGGGGACAGGGAGAGTGTAGTTGGTTATGTGATCATTATCCCCAGTAGGTATCCATGTGCACTCCATAGCTGTATCCATGTGCAACCCAGACCGTTTACATAACCAATTCATGCTCTGAATCACGTAGAAGGTTATATTTCTCTATTTATTATATTATATCTCAGTTTATATTTTCTCTCTTGTTGATTTTCTTTACAGCGATTTATGTATAGTTTTCTATAGCTTGCTTTATATGTCCATTCCTGTTATGAACTGTTGTGAGAGGTATGTGCTCGTTCCGTCCTGACTGGGCATGTTGAAAATTTTACAGGTAATGATGAGGAGTACTGCCCTACTTATTATGGCATTGGCTTAGATGACACTGGCGACGTGGACCCTCAAGAGGATCCAACAGTCGCTGAAGACTTGCCCATAGTCTAGCTGAGACTTTAGTATTTTTATTGTTTATCTATTTGAGACTTTATGAGTTGTACTTGAGATTTATTCTGGTGGTTTACACCTAGACTTTTTATCTGTGACTCTCTTAAAATTCATTCTTCTATTCCATCTTAGTATTGTGATTGAGTTACTTATTATTTACTCTCCATTCGGAGTTTATTTTAGACTGTGTTAGATATTGTGACTCAGGACAGCGTTCTACCGTCGACACTGCGGCGTAGGCTGGACGTTCGTCACTTCTCGTGCCTTTGCACTGGGTGCGGGTCGTGACACGTTTTTAGTGGTGGCCCATGCAGGTCGACAATCACAACTAGTGTGATTTCGTAGTGGTACTCGAATTAGAGTATCATTATAGCCTGCAGTAGGATATAAGATATAATTTAAGGTACTCAATCACATTAGGAAAACACTTATCAAATTCTTGCTGTTAATTGTCTCCTTTTGAAAACAACTGCCCTTCTTTGATAATTTTGCTTCTTTTTCAGTAATTGATTCCTTGTTCGATATGTCTTCAAGATAGTTAAGGAGACACGATTTCATCTCTTCGGTCCATGCAGGACCACATTCGCATTAGTGCGATGTCGTGGTTGTACGACAATTTAGTTGTATTGCTACGAGCCTGCTATAGAATATAGAAAGTAAGGTGTTAGAATGAGAGGATACTCAATCACCATTAGAATTTCCTGAGAGATTCCTGGGACAACCCTTGAGAATCTCATTTGAGCTTCAATTTATATTCCCTTTCCCTTATTTTAATCCACCTTCCTCCCTTGATTCTTGCATCTTGTTTGAACTCTTTTCACCAATACCCTTACTTTCTTGTGCTTAATAATGGTTAGGAAGATGGCTACACTGCTATATACTCATTGGTCAAATACATGACTAGAAGGATTACATTAAGGAATTGGAATACACGGAGACTTTGACTAAGTTATAAGGGCATTTTTCTAAGTGGATGATTTAATGATTAGTAGTTTGTAAGTTGGGATATTACCAAGGAAATTTATCTTGAAGATTCTAAGTAGTAATCACTAGAGGATTATAAAATTATATTTTGATACTGGAGAAAAATAGTTAGAATCTATATAAATCTATTTCAGGAATTGATGTGATTCATGAATTATTGGATTATGATTATACATCTTTGAACGTATATAGAGTGGTTTGATAATGGAAAAAAAGGGTGGCAGTACGAACTATTAAATTGAGTCGTACAAGTTGCGATGTATATATTTATTGAATTTAAGTGGAAGCAATGATATTAAAATTTTGGTTTAAAAAGATTGGGAAGATATAAAAACGATTGTTTTGGAAAAAAAAATCTTAAATTTGGAATCGTGTCAATTGATTGAAGATTTAAAAATCTATTTAGATTTTTATTTAAGAAGTAGTGATTATGTTTCAATGACTTAGAAAGAGAAATTATGGTTGATAAGTGCGTTAAAATACTGAGTTGTAATGCTAGATTGTCGTAATATGCTGAGTGTCTATTTTGAGGATTATTTGAGACCACTTTGGGAGTTTTTAAAGTTATGAAGTGATATATAATTTTATGGATTCATGATTCATTAACTCTGGAGTTTAAAGTTGGATAGAAATGTTAAATTTTGGAAAGGTTAGTAGTAATATGATAAAAGTTATTATGAGATTTATGAAAAGGATTTAAATGTTAGTCATGATTAGATTGGAAGGCTTAGAGTGAATACAAATTGAGGTAGTTATTTTGAATTTTTTTTTAAAGGAATATAATGGTAGGCCACCAAGGTAACCTTAATGAGATAGAAGTGTTCCACACTAATTGCCATATCACTCATGACTATGATAGTAGTATATACTCCAGTGTTGTTAGTCGTCTGCCAAACTATGGAACTGTATTTCAATCTTGACTTACTCAACCTTTCCTCAAATCTAGATCTTTCATTGTGACCTTCTAACTGTTTGTATTTGATCGTTTCTTAACAGTATTCGCCTTTAGAACTGTGTCCCTAAATTATTTTACTGGATTCTTAATTAAATTTATTTCATGCTTCAACTTGATTTCCTTTATTCTTGAATTAGTTGTCACCTCTTGAACCCTTACCATGATACTAAATTACTTTCTGACTTAAATTCGAGATCCAACCATGACTCAACTCTTTCGACCCGACATGTGATGGTGTTCTTCTTATTTCCTTAAATGCTTAACCTTGTACCTTATCTTGATTGCTTGACCAGCTTAATTAATGATCTTGGACTATTTTTCTTCTTCATCATTACCTCCCTTACTTATATTTTGACTACCTTATGTTAATAATTTAGCCTTAGTTTTGCAAGCTTATCTCTTTTTCGAGCTTGATCATGACATATTTTATTGGGTCGACCCACTAACATATTGTCTAATCAGAACCGGTGTATGATGGTCTGATCAACCTAGTGCACTTTGGTTCGCTTTCATATATTACTCTACGTGGATGAGACTCTAGGACATATGTCTCATCCACGACAGCTTTGGCAATTCTTTTTGAATTATTTTCGTCGTCTATGAACCACGTATTGTACTCAATAGCATCATCTTTGAACTCTTTTTGCTTTTGTCTTTCACATATTTCAGAAAGACAAGGCACTGTACTTAATAGGTCAACCCAAGGTATTTAGCTTCCTTATCAAAAGGAGGAAATTGACTTATTTCTATATCCTCGCAGTATTTTTTAGGATTTCAATAGTGTTGAATTCTAAACCCTTGATAGCGACCAGTCGACTTGGTCATTCCCTTATCATCCAATGTTTGGAACCTTATTCAATTGAATTAATTCAATTGTGACATGGATTTCAAGTCTTGGATACTCGTGCCTAGACTTCAATGACCTCGTTCTCCATCTTGCCCAAACCTCGATTCATCCTTGATTTGATCAACTTAGATCATATCGAGACTAAAAATTTTTATAGATATATATATATATAGTGTGCTTAGATTTCAGTGTTATTAACAGTCGTGCATTAAACTTTCAATTTTGGATCATCTTTAGAATAGTAACGCTTTATGGTTAATTTCAGTTGTTTTTTTATCACCAGTATTTGTATAGGATGATAGACTGCCTTACAGCCCGATAATTTATTATTTTTCCTTATCTTTTCCAGAATGGCACCCATGACCAGAGTTTGTCCCCAGTGCACAGCTGCAATTCCGGATGAGACTGAGATTGTACTTTCCCCTTTATTGCTCAGGAGGTGTTAGTAGCGTCACCGGAGAATTTTCCTCCATTACCTATCCTTCAGGAGGGGACTGCAGTTCAGCCGGAGACTGAGGGCCTTCCTTTGCCTCCTGGAGTGGTACCCCATGCCATTCCTGATGGAGCTCATATTTACAGACTTCTTCAGGATGTGCAGGAGGTGCAGAGACTTCAGGCTGAGCTTATGAGAGAGCAGAGTCTCAGTTTTCAACTGTTGTGGGATTACATGCATTCGAGGGAGGAGCCTAGTCCTAAGAGAGCGAGGAGCAGTTTATACCCAGAGCCTCAGGAGTACGCAGGCTTTCAACCTAGACCAGCCTATCCTGTTCAGATTCCTGTCCAGCAGAGACCAGTTGAGTGGGTGCCTACCTGTACTTTCTGTAAGAAGCTTGGACACGTATGGAAGGATTGTAGGAAGAAACTAGGATTATGCCTATTTTATGGGTCAGCTGCACACAAGATACGAGACTGTCCTACTACACTTGCCCCTAGTCGAAGCCTACCTCCAGGAGAGAGTTCCAGCTACCAGACCTAGTAGAGGTGAGTTCTTGACCCATACCTTATCCTATCTTGATGATTACTGTGTTGGCCCAATGATTGTATCATGTATTTTGAATATGGTTAATAGATTAAGTTTAGCACATCATTATCACTAATCTTCATACTATCGCTAAAGCATTTCTACTTATACTTATACCTTTGGTGATATGTGCCTATTGGTTTACATATTGGTGATATGAGCTTATATATCTTAAATTTAATCGGGTTGCCAAAATTAAAACTATATTTTTTATTGTGGTCATTCAATTAAGTTTAATTATTATGATATCACTAACATTTATGCTATCACCTTAGCACTTATACTTAAACTCAGCATTGTCCTAATGTGCATTAAACTTATCATACTTGCTACTATGTATATTGCTGTATTCTTCTAACATGTACATGCAGAAAAGTAATAAGCAAGAACAATATGGACATATGCAATAAAGAAATCATGGTGGGCCAAAGACGATGGATCCCACAAGATTTCTCTGAACCACCCGACGACATCTCCGGAGCCACGCACTCGGGGGTTCCGCTGTCGTCAAATGAAAAAGCCAGCACCTATCAAGGAAGAAGCCACATGCCATTATTATTTCAAGACTCTGAAGAAGCCTGCTCCTGCTACAGTATATCTGGAGTCTGTAATGAGTCTTAGGAATAATTGTAAAACACAAAAAATGGATGGCAAAATCGAAAGCTAGGGTAGAAATCAGCCCATGATCATTTTCGGATGAAAACCGGCATACCGACGGTATATCAGTGCATACCGGCGGTATACCGATTTTGTTCACAGAAAGTTTCTGTCCACAAAATCGGCATACCGACGGTATACCGGATCATACCGACGGTATACCGATTCCGTAACGTTGAAAGTCCAACGGTCGGATTTCCAGCATTAAATGATCCCAACGGCTATATTTCGAGCCGTTGCAATCCCAGACCGGTATACCGACGGTATGCCGACTCATACCGGCGGTATACCGGTCGCTGTCTGAAAAGTTGCTTTTAAGCTCTTTTTAATGCTTTGGTTATAAATAGCCTTGAACCCCTTCATTCAAGGTTGATGCTTTGTGCCTAAAAATTTCTAAACCACCAAAGCCTATCCACAAACAACTCTACAAAGCTTTCATTTGCCATCCACAAATTGTGTTAGAGTTATTGAGTTGAAAAGTGAGATCTTCATTTTATTGTATAAGGAGATCAAAACCTATTATGAAAGGTTGAAGTTGGGGAGTCTTCGTATCCAAACTCTCGGTTGAAGTTGGAGAGTCTTCGTATCCAAACTCTCGGTTGAAGTTGGAGAGTCTTCGTATCCAAACTCTCGGTTGAAGTTGGAGAGGCTTCGTATCCAAACTCTCGGTTGAAGTCGGAGAGGCCTTCGGATTAAAGCTCTCGTGTAAGAAGTTAGCGAGTTCTTCGGATCCAAACTCGTGTGTAACTATTTACTCAAATAGTATATTAAAGCTGGAGAGAGTTCCGGGACTGGAGTGCCTCTTGGGAGGATACCAGGATATATCGTGTGTCGGTATTGTTATTGCTTCTTCTCTTGCACTTATATTTTTAAATTGCCCAGTAGCTTGTTCTAAGTGCTTGATTAGTTAGCGTGACCCTATTCACCCCCCCCTCTAGGGTTACTACATACTGTACCCTACCATATTGTTTGTATGTTTGATACCATATGATTACTTTTGATCTAGTATGACTTTAGTGGCTAGATGAGAACCCAGACTGATTACCTGCCATAATCATGTATGATATCTTTCCAAATGCATGATTTAGATAATTTTTCTTAAGACCATGATTGTTGGGGATTTTGACCTAGAAGGAGTAGGATCATCTTAATTTCGAGGACAAAATTATTTTAAGGAGGGTAGAATTGTCACACTCACTTTTCAATTTCAAGGGTATTTTAGTAATTGTGATTTATTTGAATTTTTGCGATTTTTATTTGAATTTTTATCTATTTATTAATTAGATTGATTGCAGTGTGATTTGATTGATTGTAGACTGGTGACTTGGTAGTTTGACCTTAGTCAACCTTCACTGGAAGCCTAATAATGTATTTAGAATTCACATTTTTGTTTTTAAAATTTTATTTAGATTTAAATCTCTATTTTTGGAGTGGTTTAGATGATTTTAGTCTTTTAGCCATTTTTGGCCTTTATGTGATTCTCTGAATATGTTGACTCTTGTTTGTGCTAGCAACTGGTTTAACCTTAGTGGACTTGTATAGGGGCCTAACCATGCATTAAAATTGTTATTTTCATTTTTAGAATTTATTTTGTGCATTAGATTATTTTTAAGGCTTTTATTTATTTATTTAGCCTTTTTGCATATAGGCCTTTAAGCTTTTTGACTTAGGCCCATTTCTAATTGAGAAGGAGTTGGCCCAAGTGAAACCCTAACCCCTAGAGACCCCCCTTGGCCGCCCAACACAGCAGCACCCCCTCCTCTTTTCATTATTTGTGAAAATTGTGAGCCTCCACAAAGAAACCCTAAAAGATCCATCTCTCCAAAACACCTATTTTCTTCATCCGGAGTCCGTTTCTTCCCAAACAAACTCCATTGCGCTCATCGAGGAGAGGAGGATCTGCTAGAGCATTTCTGGAGTGGAGACGGAGAGTTTTGCTGGAGGAAAATCGGTCAACACGACAACCGAGGAGCCCCGATCATTGAGTTTTGATACTCAATAGGTAACATCCTAATATACCATTGAAAATCTAGTTTTTTCTTCATTTTTGCATCCATATAGGTGCCCTAGCCTTGCCCACGAAATTTGGTGGGATTTCGACTCCGTTGATGGAGGTATCGAGCCCGTGTCGGTCCCTTACGGCACGTGTCGACGAAATGTCGCTTAGGATAGAAAGTTGTTGTTTTTGTTTCTGTCTTCATGGAGTTTAGATAATATGATTTTGACAAACTTTCGTGAAGACGATTTTGGGTTGACATCGTTTCTGCGGCATTTCGGGCAATGGACGAAGTGCACGGATCCCGTGCACGAGGCGTGCGTGCCTGCTGTCCGTG
>JANAVB010044037.1:0-40000 GCA_029216955.1 Iris pallida
TATATAATATATATATATATATATATATATATATATATATATATATCTATATAATATATATATAGAAGCGATCAAAATCCCCCTTAGAAAACCTCCTAAAAACCTCCCTCACTCTAATCTGTAATTTAATGTTAATATTAATGTTAATATTAATATTAATGTTAATATTAACATTAAATATTAAAATTAACATTAAACTTAACATTAAAATTAATATTAACATTAACATTATATTATATTAACAATAACGTTAATATAAAAAATATAAAAAAATTATATTAATATTAAATTAATATTAACATTAACATTAATTTTAACATTAATATTAACATTAATATTACGAATTGGATGAGGGAGGTTTTTAGGGGGTTTCTAGGAGAGCTTTGATCCGCTCCCTATATATATATTAAATTATTATATATACCGGCATCTTCATCTATGGGATATTATATTACGAAAAAGTACGGGAGCACCCATATGGGCCCCGCAGGGTAAAGAAAATGGTATGAACCAATTTCCTCAACACAGAGAAGGACCGCTTTCATGACCACTATCTCGAGATGCAGCTATGCGTTGGCAAAATTGTTCCTTAACGGCTGCATTATGGACATTGGAACATGACCGACGTACGTAACAACTTTCTCAGCGGCTTCATGGCAATAGGCGCAGGCTGCCCAGTCGTCGACCCATGGGATTTCATAGTCTGCAGATTGTTTGTCGCATGGGTCGTCATCCGGTGCATCAATTTGGCGGAGAATTGGCCGTACAACAACCGCTAGATGTCGCATAGCTGCAGGGAGGTGTAGTGCTTGGGGGATCATATTCAAAGAGGTCCTTGCAAATGAGAGGTATGTCAACCAAGTGTACGAGAGAGAGAGAGAAAAGAGGCCTTATGAGTTGCTAATAGGGGGAGGTGCATGGCTTCTTGGCGCACATACGTCTCATTGTGCATATGTGTACAACATGTATGCCACAAAAATTTACTTTCTTCAACGAAGAGATGAGCATGTATGATTGATTACACCTGTATGGTAATAGGGATGGATAGAGACATGAGTGTAATCTATTAGTATTTTTAATGGAATTTGTCTTTTTAATTGTTTTGTCTTCCCTTCTTGACAACCATTTCAAGGCATCTGGTCTTGACTATTTCTCTTCCCCTACTATATCATCTTGTTCATAGAACCATCGCTCAATTGATTCTTATTAGTAACGCAGTCATAAATTTTCTACATTTCTCTACTTCTCTCTGTAGAACCATTGCTCAATTAATTTAGTGGTGCATTAATTTTTCCTACATTTCTCGACTTCTCTCTGTAGAACCATTCGCCTAATTTATTCTTATTAGTGGTACATTCATTTTTCCTACATTTCTACTTCTTTGTAGGTACAAGTATGTGAAGAAGAAGAAGAAGAAGAAGAAGAAGAAGAAAAAGAAGAAGAGTAGAGCATTTTATTAATCCAAGGTTGGTATATGTTTCTCGGTATTGTGGAAATTGGTGCATACTATGTTTTTTACCCATACACCCATTATGGATGCTCCCGTACTTTCCCGTAATACAATGTATCGCATAAGAATGCATATATATATATATATATATATATATATATATATATATATATATATATATATATATATATATACCACGAAAAAAAAAAAAAAAAATATATATATATATATATATATATACCACGACGCTCGGCAGGCAGAGCCACCGTGTTGCCACACCATCCGTTTTGATCCAAAATTATTGTTTCACCTCTATGTCTAGAATTGGACTTATGGGTAGTCAATCTTAGCTATTTTTTATTCCGGGACTGATGGTGATGTCTATTTCAGCATCCGGAGTTGGTTGCGGAAGACTAACTTTTGATGTTTTATTGGGTCGATGGTTTTGTCGCGAGATGTCATCTAGTCATCATACAACCTTCAGGCAAGTGTATCTTGCCAATATTCCAGTTGTAGAAACTTAAAATATATAAAATATTACCATACGCTATTCATAGATGGCGCCAAGACTCAAATCATCAGATAGTGCTAAGATCATATGGTTCACAAGATCAAATGGTACTAAGCGTCACATGGTGCCACCTGCCACGTGGCCATCTTCATTGAAAAGCCAAAATGGCAGTCATTATGACTGACAATATGTTAGTCGAGGAAAATCTCCTCGAATACAGAGTGTGCAGGCTCGAGGAGAATTGTCAGAGTCGTCATAATTGCACTTGTTGTTTACTGTGCGCCATGCAGAGATGGCACAAAGTAGTCAGTGCTTTACAGTTTCAAATGACTAGCGCTTTCTTGTAGATAGCACAGACCATTCACCATCTATTAAATCAGGCACCAATTGATCAGATTATCATCCAGAAGCAAGATGATGTGGCGCACATGCCACTAATCTCAAAGAATATTCATGCCACACTGCCCACAACCAAGCACATATCTATCATAGAATGCCATGTGTCACATGCAGTTAAGCCAACCGTTCGCGCAATGGCTGATGGTGTGCCAATCAGTGCCATGCACAAATCAGAATAACTACTTAACAATTATTTCAAAACTCTATAAATAGAGTTCAGGATCATTTTTCAAAAGACAACAAAGATCATAGACTCTCAAGCCAGAACTCTCATCTCTGCGGCAGCAAGTTTCAAGGCTTTTTCTTCTTCGACATCGCATCATCCAAGGGATAAAGTGATCGTCTTCCTATCAGATTCCTACAGTTGTACTTCTCTAGAATCAAAATTGTACTGTGTACTTCTCTTTCTTAGTTTGTAAACTAGTTTTCTTAGAAAACTTTTGTTTTCGTACACAAAATGGTGACTCTACTGGGGACGACTTTCTCCTCTAACGAGAAAGTGACAACTCAATATGATGTTGCATCGGTCGGAATGACATAAAAGACTTTGGTCGTACAAGTCGACAAAACTGCCTACGAAGCAATAATTGGCGTCGGGGGTGCCAAGCACGCTGCTACCAAGCGCACAACAACTTATGTCTCTAACGACAGGAACACTCACGCTATCTGGACTCTGAAATCCATAAGCGCACCAATCACTGATGTTCCTGCGCTAAGCACGAGAAAGCGCCCTTCCCCAACTCTGAACTTGGTGGAATGCGTGCCAAACATTGTTCCTGCACTAAGTAAAGGAAAGTGCTCTTCTCTTACCCTGAACTTGGTGGAAGGCACATCAAATACTGTTCCTGTGCTAAACAAAGGAAAGCGCCCTTCCCCAGTTCTAAACTTGGTGGAATATGCGCCAAACTTTATTTCTGCACCAAGTAAGGAAAAAAGCTATATGGCCATCCCTTACTCCTCCCCAACCCTAAACTTGGTAGTGAATATTTCCTCTGCACAAGGCAAAGGAAAACTCCCTATGGCTACTCCCTATTCTTCCTCAGTCTTGGACTCGATGGAAAACACATCTGATTGTGCCTCTGTGCCAATCAATGCTAGAGCACTCTTGAACAAGAATTTTACTTCCAAAAAAATTAATGAATTCTACTCAAAGTGCACTTCCTGCTGTTCATCAAAGTCATGCCAAACACGTTAGGACAGTATGCTTAAAGAAACAGGGCATCTTGCCTACCCCACATCAAACTGGCCAATCTCAGTCAGGCTAAAGTCAGGATCTCCCTACTTTGCGCATAGCAAGAACAAAATAAGAAAAACTGATGGTGTCTCAGACAGACAGACAAGTGGTGCATAACTCTGACATACGCACTTACCTTAATCAGCGCAGAATAGAACCAACTTCATCAAGTCATATGGTGCACCAAGTGCAATCCGTGCCAACCACCAGTTACAGTGAAGGCTTCTAAGATTAAGAACCCTCCCACCTATGCCAATGAACTCAGTACTTCTTTGTACACACATGGGACACAAAAACTTAAGAATAAGAACCATGTTCCTAACATAATCAGGGAATGTGTGCCTCCATCTTCTCCTATCCTGTTGTTGTAACTGATCTCCATGAGATTCTTATACAAAAGCAGAAGATTGCAGGACCATCTCACACACCTGTAACTCCACATTCGAAACATCACTGTAATCAACACCATGAGATAGTAATCAAGTGCTACTGTAAATGAGGCAAACGGTCTATTTTTGACCGCTTAAATTACACTCAGACTCTTGAACTAATTATGGTGGACGAAGATGAATTATTGTATGCTTCGGTCAGCATGACGTCCTACAGTACTGGGGTTAGAAAACGTCGAAGACGTAACGCATCCCGCAATCCTAGTCAACAATACCTTGATCGAATTCGTGACTTCGACGAAGGAGTCTACCAAAACACAAGGTCAAGAAACCGAGACTTCCCCGGTTAAAGGAATCTTCCCATTCCTCATCTTGGGGGTCAATCTCTACCTAACTTCGATGCCGATAGTGAAGACTCTGATCGGACTATCCTATCCACCAGTTCATCTTTGGTGGCTAGGGAAGTGACTACCTACATCACAAATGAGGAACACGATGCTTCCAGCTTCGCCAATCAGGAATATCGGATCGCTGCCTTAGAGACCAACTTGAAAACTATGGCTGAAATGGTTACAAGTATGCATGCCGTGATCATAGCACAACACGTTATTCCAACGGTTGTGAATCCAATTCTGACCCAAGAACATGCCACAGTCTCTGCACCTATCAACACCGACTTGGGAGTACAATCCCCTCTCAATGCTACCATGCCAACTCAGGCTACTCCGAGTCAGTCTGGTGCTGGGGTGGTACTTATTATGTAGTTCCACCTCCTAACATATCAAACCAATCTGCCACTCCTCATGCATCAGAAGATTCTCTTGAGGTAGTTAAGCTTCTACGAAATCAGTTTGAAACTTTTAAGCAAAAGGATGGTCTACAAAAGTTAGGGATCAAACAACCCTATCTTGTAGAGTGGAAGGAAGTTCCATTTCCACCTAAGTACAAGCCGCCCACCATAATGCTATTTGACGGTAGTTCATCTCCGAGTCAATATCTCAATCACATGAGGTGATGACTGACCAGCTTCAACAAAATGATGCTCTACTCACTAGAGTATTCGTCGGGTGTTTGGCAGGCATTGCATATAACTGGTATCAGCTTGCCAGATGGCTGCATAACATCTTTTGTAGCACTGAAACAAATATTCTTGGAATGGTTCTATGAGGGAACGAATGACATAACTATGTCGGTCCTTATCAAGATCAAACAAAGGCCTAGTGAAACTGCTGAATGTTTCATAGAGTGCTTCCATCACGAAGCACTCAAAATGCCTATAGGTACTCCAGATGCATTGACTATAGATACATACAAATCAAACTTGTTACATATAGTTAGCATATGGACCATACCCACACAATTCCAAGATTAGGCCTCCTTCATAGTAAGTGCCTGGGCAGCTTTGGTGGCCCATGCAGGCCAGAGCATATCATATCAGTTACGTAACTGTACTGAGACGAGCCTATGAATATGATTAAACCCTTAGAAATCTCAATCCACACTACCTTGAAAATTCTCTTAGAAATTTCTCTACCATCCTTGAAACTTTATTTTGCTCTAGATTATTCTTTCTTGCCTTTTTGTACCATTGATTCTCATCCCTTTCTATTTTGAGGTGACATATGATCGTGATGTCTAGTATTTATCAAAAATTCTTAAGTTACAGTGTAAGTTAGTTTGATTATTGAATTTTGGTTGCTTGATAGATAGTAGGGGATTAGAGATCCATATGCCATAAGATATTTATTGAGTAATTTTTGTAACTAGTGTGCAAGGTTATAAAATGTTATGATATCATGTGTTTGAAAGGGGTAGTGTGACCAAAGGTGGGTAGAGATTCTAGCGAACTTATTCTTGGGGATCAAAAAAATTTTGTTAAAAGTATTGATGGAAGTTAGTAGACTTGGATTATGATGATTATATTGTTAGAGGATGAAATATCAGTAGACAATGATTAGGAAAAATCTTTAGTGAAATAAGATTAAATTTTTCAAAGTTTTATGATCTTATGGTATTTGTAAAGGGCAATGAAGAATTTGTGGGAATTAGTGTTAGAAGAATTGATCGAGGATTTATGAAGATGAATGTGTTTATTCAGCAATCAATTAAGAAGGAGAGAAATTAAGAAGAAGAAAATTAATATAGTATAATTGGATGGAAAAAAATATATTGGAATTCCTTTTTGAAGACAAATTTTGAATATTGAATTTATATTTTTTTTTTAAATATTGAGGAGATCCCACTTAGTATGTTCTTGTGTCATATGAGTTGATTCAAAAGTGGGTAGAAGCCCTCGAGGATTTGTAATTACGAAATAGCTATGAGGATAAGGCGAATTATTTAAGGAATTCAAGAAATGACTACAACAGAGGATTCAAATTTTTTAAGGATGATATTTTAATTTTAAATTCAGAGATTGGATATAATTCTTAAATTATGAAGATATGAATTTGAATATTAAATATTACATTATTAATTTGAAAGAAGATATTTTGAAATATTAGATTACAAAGATTACAAAAAAATGATAGGGTGGATGTTGGTGTTATCTATGATGGTTGAGGAAAATTTCTAGGGATGTTCTTGAGAAATTAGAATTTATACGGTTTATACTATTTTGATTTGGATTGAAATTAAATCAAATTTCGAGGACGAAATTTTTTTAAGTTGGTTAGATTTATAAGCCCTCTTCCCAAAATTTTGGAAACTATTTTTTATTATTTATTTGAATTAAATGGTAATTTTTTGGAATTTTATAAATATTTAGTTAAATAGTTATTACGATAGAATGCTTTAATCATGGTTAAGATTTGGAGTACAAGATGACTAGAAATTATGGCACGGATAGTGTAGTGGCATGTTTTGACTAGTATTTTAGCCATGGTAGGGAAAGCCAAGCCATAGATGTGTTCTAACTTGGAAATCCAGGCCAAGTTGCGAATTGATCCCTATAAATAACTAATTAGATATTTATTAATATTATGACTTTTAGGAAATTCGGTTATACCCAACTAGTCCGGACAAGACCCAAACCAAGCCCCAACCCATGTAGGCAAGTGGTGAGACCAAAGATGCCCATGTAGGCATATTTTAAGTAGATGCATATACTTCATATTTTATTTTTGGGATTGAAAAATATTTTCTAAATATTTGTTAATTAATATTTATATGGTATTTATAATAGTTGCACGATTATTGGTGGACCAATTAAGTAGGAGTACAATGTGTCACCCAATACTATACTGTTATTGGTTTAATGTATTTGTTATAATTATTACTTTTTATTATGGATCCTATAATTTATATAAAAAATATCTTTATTATTATTTACTATTTTGTTCTTAGGAAAATATATATTAGCATGTACATATTTTATTTGCAACACCCTACATTAGAAAAAGCATTGTTAAGTTTGAGAGATTTTGTGAAGTATTTTTACATATATAGAAATATTTATGTGGACATATATAGGTGTATTTATATACATAGAAGGCTATGTATAGAAATAAGAAAAGAACAAAAAAAAATGAAAAATGAAAAGAGAAAAAGAAAGAAAGAAAGCAGCAGTAGCTAACTCCCATACCCGAGCAAAGCCCGAGCCCAACAAACCCCCTTGCCCAAGTTCGGGTTACAACAGTCGCATATATATCGAGAGAGAGAGAGAAAGAGAGAGAGAGAGAGAGAGAGAGAGAGAGAAAGAGGAGATTGATCAAAACCCTAAACCTACCCTTGCCAACCCTCGTGACCCCTCCCAGACAACATAGGCGTCGCCTGACACGACTGTGCTACTGCACAAGGCTTTAAAGGTCATCGAATTTTTGCAGCAAAGGTAGCAGTGGCGACAGACACAGCCGTCACAGCAGCGTGTGCGATAATCTTCGCAGGTAATTTTCTCTCCCATCCTGCCACGAGTTCTCAAACCAGTTGCTTCGATGGAAGAATAACCTATAGGGCTTTAAACTCCTTCAAATAGATTGTAGGTTAAATCCCTAGATTGTTAGATAAATTGACATAAAGTTTGATGAAAAACTATCTCAAACAGGACAGAATCTCGTGTCTATGAACCCGTTTTAGAAGGCGAAAAATTGCTAACCCATCGAGTAATTTAGAAATCCACCTAAATAGGATTGAAGACAACCTATACACCTTCTAAACGCTATTTACGGATTTTAATTTCATTCATTATACATCAAGAAAAGTCTATTTGAAAATCAGTAAAAAATAGCTTCAAACAGTTTTAAAAACTTTAAAAACCTTCTGATACGGGGTCCGTCCAGTCAAACCGGGTGACTTGATGCGTACGGATGTTGTGGACACGTGGGTTTTAATGGAACTTGAATTGGTTGCGTGTGCATGACGAATTTGATGTGTATCCGTCAAAATTTATCGTATCGGTCTCTTTGCAAACTAGCCAATTACTTTGTGCATGTTTTTCATCTTGAGACGAAACTTGCACCAATAGGACCATATTTTTTTTGGTCCTGTACGCCAAGTTTGATCCAATTTTGAGAAGGTCGACCGGAATGCTATTTTGGCAGGCCCATGACCCGATCCAACGGACAAATTTGTGCAGGGTCTGCCGAAATTCAACTTTGGACATATGGTTGGATTTGTATCGTCAAACCGGATCCGTAGACATATAGTTTAACGACTTTAGAGACCATAGATATTGGCACATTTTTTGGTGCAAAGTGGATCCAACGCCGGACATCATTTTGACCCAAAATTATCGTTTCACCCATGTATCCAAAATTGGAATTATGGGTAGGCTATCCTAGCTAATTTGACTATTCTTAACACGTTGGTAATATCTATTTCAGCTTCAGGAGACCATTGTGAGAGTTTGACTTTTGTGGCTCATCGATTGATTGGATAGTATTTGTTCTACGTGCTACCACCAGACAAGTATACCTTGCCGAACTTATATAGTATTTACATGTTTTTCTTTTTGTTATATTTCTTTTCATATTGTCACATGCTTCTCATATTCCACTTGGGTTATCATCTACCGCTTTTCTTATTTTATAGATTTACGTGCACGTATAGAATATTAGTTGTTTTCATTGATTGTTGATTGGTCTTCCTAGTGTTCATCGTGTCTTGTAATAGAGTTGCCAGCTCTGCCATGTTTCCTTTATTGACTTGACTTGGTTGTGATTGATGGACTTGGACTTGTCTTGAGTATGACCTGACCTGACTTGAACATTCTCGATTGGGAGTATCTTGCATTGTACTACAATTGAGATATACTATAGATTGAGAGTATCTTACATTAAATTATAATCTATAGGATTTTATATGACCTTTATATTCCTTTAGGAGATAAGATTGATACTAGGATTAGCTATTCTCGATTGAGAGTATCTTACATTGTACTACAATCGAGACATACTATAGATTGGGAATATCTTGCATAGCACTACAGTCTATAGGAGTTATTCAATTGATTGTTAGCCAAGTCTAGTATTATATTTCCCTATGACATGTCGCTTCCTGGATGTTCCTCTTGCACTGTTCTTATCCTCCATACATGTTATTTACTGTCATATTAGTAGATATATTTTATGTATCTTGCTAGTTCCCTGAGAACCTGGTGATCTCTTCAGGTATTTGCTGAGCAACTGCATAGAATATATGGGTAGTTGATGATTGTGTCTGCAGGAATCAGGTATCAATAGTGGTACTTATTATTTCTTCCTTATTTGTATTTATTTTCATGACTTTTTGCTGATATAACCTAGTTCTGTAAGCTTTGTTATTATTCTTCAGCTTGATCGAACATGTATGGTACAGGATAGCCGACTGTATTGCATATTGTTCATTCTTATTATGTTACTCTCTTAGTAGATTGAGATATAGTTTTGACTGGCCATGATTAGACCTATTATCATCGTCTAGACAGCTTATACATATTCGAGTTGGACTGGAGTCCACTTGATACGTAGCTGGCTTACGCATGCACTCGTATACCGAAAAGTGGGTACAGGTCATGACAGCAGCAGAAGACAGTGCCAACAAATTTAAATAATTAGGCATCCAGATGCCAAATCTTGACAAAGATGAGCATTCTACTACTAATAGCGGTGGTCGTCAAAACAACCGCAAAGGCAAGGAAGCCTTAGCTATCAATGTGGGTCAGTCAACATCTACAACGATGGCACCTCCACAGAGAGTACCACGTCCCAAGGAGGAATATTTCTTTGACGAAGACGATATTCTTAGCTTATTTGATTGTCTAATCAAGAGCAACAAACTTCAATTGCCTGAAGCTAAACTACCAGATAAAGTAGATAAAACTGACAACCCCAAATATCGTATATATAATAGGTTCTTGGGGCATCCAACCATAGTGTGCTACGTATTCAAAGGGAAGATCCAAGAGCTGATCAATGCCAAGACAATCACTCTTCAGAAAGACGAGAAGATGGTGACTGTTAATGTCGTCTCACTACAGTTCGATGACTTCTCTGCTCAACTGTTTCAGGATGGTGTTGTTCTCATTCCAAAGACTACCTTGGAGATTGTCAACCTTCCGTAAGCGCGAAGCGACGGTCTTGTACCTCTATCAACCGACAAAAGGGAAATCACGTGAATTCACCCTGACTTGGTCGCTGATTTTGAACCAAAGACATTTGCTCCCTCTTCCAAGTCAAAAAAGACAGCCAAGTACAAGTTATGTCACATGACGTTATTGGGCGGTCATCTTTCTTCTTTGGATGCTAAATTCATTCCAGCGGCGGCTTCACCTTTCTCTTCCAAGATGGTATCACCGAAGCCAGATATCAAATACCAACAGAAATTCCTGTATAGACAGAAGTCCCGTGAACTGATGATAAAAATGGGATATGATTTACAGAAAGCCCCTGGCTTGAACAATAGAAAAGGATCTCTGATACCTCTTTTTCTACGTCTTCAGGACAACCAGTCTCGTGTTGGCCTGGGATTCTGGACAGATCTTTCATCTCCCCAAAAAAAGTCTTCCAGGAGCAAGACACGAATGAAAGATTGCAATATGATTTCTTTCTCAACTATTTCGAAAGAAGAAGTTATGACTGGTACCATATTAATCCCGAAAAAGTCAAAGCCATTCAAGAGATGCGTCCTCTACGCAACCTAAAAGAGCTAT
Source organism: Iris pallida (assembly GCA_029216955.1). NCBI lineage: Eukaryota > Viridiplantae > Streptophyta > Magnoliopsida > Asparagales > Iridaceae > Iris > Iris pallida. The sequence goes on from JANAVB010044037.1 coordinate 11,110, forward strand.
AAAGATTCCAGGGATGGCTTGCGTACATCAATAGATTCATCACAAATCTCTTTGGACGTTGTAGACCGTTCACTCAACTAATGAAGAAAGGTGTGTCTTTCGTTTGGACTGACGAATATCAGCAAGAATTTGAAGACATAAAGTGGTACTTGATGAACCCCCCCAGTCCTAGTTCCTCCAATCATAGGAATATCCTTTCTAATGTATGTTCGAGAAATGGATCATTCTCTAAGTGCCCTCCTAGCCCAAAAAAATGATTGTAACACCCAGTTTTCCAGATGAGGGTATTTTTAAAATTTTGTAATTATAATTATTATTTATTGATATTTATTTCACATTATATTTTTTGGTGATTTTTAATAATTTCTAAACTATTTTAAAAACTGTTTTAAGTCATGACTTGTGATTTTGACGTGCTGCTAGTGAAACCCTAGAGACTGCATGACCTAGAGCCTAACCATGTCGTTAGGATGATTTATTATTATTTTTAGTCTAGGGGTAATTTGGTTATTTTGACTTATTTGAATTATTTGATGATTTAGTAAATTGGTGAATTCTAGGTTGACTTGACTTATTGAGACCTAGTGAACTAGCCTAGAAGCTAACCCTAGCCATGGTGACCCTAGTCTAACTTAGGTTAACCTAATTTTAGTTATTAGAAACTAATTTTAGAGTGAGGGGATTTGGTTTAGTGAAATTAAGTCATGGTTTATGGTTTCATGAAATGACTTATGACTTCATAACTTGATTAACCATAACTTAAGCCCATGGGCCAATTTAGGAAACCCTAACCCTAATTTTTTCAACTTATGACCAGCCACTAGGGCTCCCCTTCCCTATAAATATTCTCCTCCTTGTTCTTGCCTCTTTTATTAAATTTTTACAAGTTTGAAGAAAGAGGTAAGAGCCTTCTTCCCCAATCCATAACTTCCTTATTTCAATTCCTTTTTGGCTCAAATCTTTTGCATTGGGTTCTAATTGATCCCTACTTTATGTTCATGGAGAGAAATCTCAGGTTTGAATCAATTTGGAGATATTGGCTAGCAAGGAGGAATCCCCCATTTGAAGCTTTTCCATGCAATTTGCACCTATAGGTAAAACCCTTTAAATTGATTTAAATTTCGGTTTTCTTTGCATGTAGGGCTAGATCTAGGAGTCCTCTAGGTGTTCCTAAAATTTGGGTGGATTTCATGTCCGTTTGGTGCCCGTATCGGACACATGTCGTATTGTTTTGTAGGTGTTTGATTAAATGCCTCTAAGGTTTTTATTTTCGATTTTTGTAAAACTAATTATATGAATTTGTTGCTCTATATGTATGCTTCACATTCGTGTCCTTCTGAGCACATTTTTGGACACGTTCGTGTCCATATTTGAACACACACGCGTGCACGAGGACACCATGCAGTGTCCTGCTGCTCGGGTGCCACTGCAGACACGACACGGGCTCTCGTGAGCTAAAATTTTGTGGACACGTCCCCCTAGTGACTGACATGACACCTACAAAATTTTGTGGGTTCTCATTTTGTGTGCACGGAGAAAATTGACCCGTACTGTTTCCCTCACTGTTGCACACACGTACAGACACTCGACTGATACGTACTGTTTTCTTGGACACGACACAATGTGGACTCGTTGTAGGCTGTGGGACACATTCCCCTACCCTAGGCGAACCTAGACACATGACCACGAGACACGAGGACACGTGTGCCGTGTCCTAGACCTAAGTGAACACGTGCACGACACTGTTTCACTGTGTTCAGTTCTATTATTTTTTCAGTGTTTAATTCCTAGTTTAAATGGTTTAATTATGATTCTAAATTGCTAATTAAGATCCTAGACTTGGGTAACAATCTCTGTTAGTTGATTTTCTTATTGGAATTAGGTTGTAGTTACGAAATGGAATATTTTGAGTTTGGGTTCAATGTTTCGACTGATGTCTGATACTTCAGTTTTTTCCAACTTAAAATCCTATTTAATTTGAATTCCAACTGTTGTTTCAGTTAGCAACTATTTCCCACATAATTGTTTGTCCATGAATGATTCGATTTACATATTAGAATGAGTTTTATGGTGTGGAATGGGAATTTAGATGTTCAGTTGGGTTTCGACAGTAAAGTGACTGATACATTGTTAATTTGTTTTCCTAAAACTTGAATCCATTTCAATCCTACTCCTAAGCTAATGTTTTCAATTGTCAATGATCCCACAAGTTTGATTATTCAGGACTAGTTCCATGTTTCATTTAGATTAGGCTTTTGATATGGAAATGGGATTTTGGTCAATGTGTTAACTGTTAATGTTTGAACTGTCATTTCCTGTGAACCTATATGAAAATCTTGATACTTATTCACTGAAAACCTGAGATATAACTCTCAATTTTTTGCCATGCATTGCATTCATTTGCATCAGTCCAGAAATGGACTTAAGTTCACTGCCTAGACAGGTTTAGGATCATTCCCATTGACATTATACACTCATATTCATCACTCATATGCTCACATTCACTCATTCCACACGAACACACACACTCTAATATGTTTGGCACTTTAGCTCACATGTTTGACATGCTACCACTTTGATCCACATGACACATCCCTGCACATTGGACTGTACACTGTTTAATTGAAATTTTATTAGGATATTGATTGTTCTGAGGTTCAATGATTGATGTTATGTTTCAATAGGATATGTGGGTATTCGAACTTGAGGGAGGGGAAAGGCATTTACTGACAAGTATTATGTTTTGAACTCAGTTTCAGTGTGGGGTTGAATTTGGTATGTATATTGTTAGGATTACATGTTGTATATATCCAAGTATTGGTATCAAGTTGTTGTTAGTTAAGATTGGAGTTTGCCTTCGAATTCATTTCCAGAAAACTGGATTGAACTGTCACTAACCTGAGAAATGATTTCCTTAACTGAAATTGAATATTCAATTGATTTCCAATGTTAGTTTACTGGCAATTGTTCATATTCTTGTCATTGATTGCTACACAAATCTGAGTTTGACACTGGGTTGTGTTCACCATTGAAATCTGAGAATAATGTCCATATCACTCACTCTTATAATGTTCACTCATCCCACTGTCCCTGAGAACATGAAGGCACATTACACTTTCACACCCTTCACTAACTGTCATTTGAATGCTTGATTTCCTGAGATTGTGGGGTTAATGTTTCACCTTGATTGAGGGTTCAGTGGTATTTGGGTTGGTGTGTGTACATGGGGATTTGGATATAGGAGTTAGTTTCATGATTAGGATTTTATTAGGGATAGGCAGGAACTATACTGCCTAAGCCTTGATTTGGCCTGGCTTTTGCAGTGAAGCAGCATGCAGCAGCAGCCTTAGCAATGCAGCAGGCCATGCCTTGCCCTGCATTGCAGTTGCAATAGCAGGAATGCATTGGCTGCCTTGGTTGCATTTACATTGTTGCAGCAGTTTTGGCATTGGCCTGGTTGCATTGCATTCAGCAGCAGGATGCTTGCCTTGGCTGTGCAGGGCAGTAGGGAGCCTTATTCAGGTGGGTTAATAGAGAGTCTTGTGTGTGATACCTAATATATAGGTAATGATATGGGTCATGTGGGGTTTTAGCTTAGCAGTAAGTGTGAGGGATAGAGGAAATTGGCCTGGTTGCTTGCATTGCAGCAGCTAACAGCAGGCTTGATTTGGCTTGACTGGGTTGCATTATATTAGTTGAGGCCATGTGTGTGTGTGAGTGTATTAGAAGGATTACATGAGAGTCCATGGGTTATCTAGAATATAGTGTTAGATATTAGTCTTAGTTGAATTCCAGTTTCCCTTATCTTTTAGTATTTAGTTTACATATCACAACAGTTAATAGGTAGTGTATGTATGTGATTTATGAGCCTAGGATATATATAGGTTAGTGTATAGCTATGGAATAGGTATGTGTGTATGGTTTCATGAGAGATTATAGGATGATTGTATATGACATATATAGATATGCAATAATAGTGGTAAGGTATATATATATATATATATATATATATATATATATATATATATATATATATATATATATATATATATATATATATATATATATATATATATATATATGTAGATATATATGTGTTGAGGTAGTTGAGTCATGGTTAAGGTTATGTGTAATGTATATATATGATATGTATATAAATATGACATAGGCCTTGTGTGGTATACTAGGATATGTGTTATGACATAGAGTTTTTGACCCAAATAGTCTAGTTGACCAATAGTGGACTTTTGACCAAGTTGACCAAATGGTTCATGTTGATTAGAGTTGACCAAAAGTCAACATTGAGTCTAGGTGTGACCAGTTGACCTAGTTTGACCTAGACAGTTGACCAGGTTTGACTTATAGTTGTCTTTGACCTAGATTGACTTAGAATCATGTAGATTGTATCATAGACTCCATTTATCTTATTTTAAACATATTATAACCTGTACTGCTCTATTTAGGACATTGTGACTCTGGTGCAGATATCTGATCTTACACTACTCTTTTCAGAGTATCAGGTGAGTACATTCTCTGATAGTTCTCTCATTTACTTGTCAATTACTGTACTTCAGTTCTAGTTAGTTGTATGCGACTCTCTGTTACAACACGTACGGATATTCTATATTCATGTATACGACACACATTTATTTTCTGGCCTCTATTACTGGTATCACTATTCCTGGCTTCTATTACTGGAATCACCTACTGGAATCATTTACTGGAATCATTTACTGGTATTATTATATTTTGGCTGGACTCATCTTGAATTATTGTGTCAGAATTCTGGATTTACTTGCTGGAAGGGGAAATACTAGAGTAAGACATGTAGACATACCCCATTTCTGGAATCACCCTTTGCTGGAATCAAACTGGAATGATAGCCATCTCACACCCGGCCAGGTGTGTGATGTGCCGGATTACCCATAGCCGTTTACATGTCGATCTCGGTATTTTAAAACACACTGCTAGAGTATAGGCTGGACTCACCCTGGAATCATTGATCACTATGACTGGAATCGTCCCTTACTGGATTCATCTTGTATTAGATTCATCTTTTACTGGACTTATATTGGAGTTACACTAGTCTATATTGCTGTTTGGACTATATATCATATTATCCTGGTTCAGCTAGTTCTATTTTTATAGTCTTCATTGCTATGATTCTTCTCTTGTTTAGTATTTACTTTCCTAGCACTTTATCTGTCTTTCTTACCATCACCTGAATATAAACTGCCATTTTTATCAATACAACTGTCTATAACTGCTTTATAGTTCTCTGTCATTTACTTGGGTTTTCTAGATGATATGTGCTCGTTCCTGTCCTGACTGGACCTGTTGTAAATTTTACAGATGATTGCCCTGAGGACACATGCCCTACATATTACAGACCAGGAGATGGCTTAGCTACCTATGGCCCCGACACTCAGGAGTGATCGGGAGTTTAGCTAGTTTGTCTTGTTTAGTCTTCATGTTTAGAACTGGAGTTGTATATATAGAATTGAGACCTGAGATGTATTTGAGATTGTTTGAGTTGTTGTTATTATATCAGTAGTTATTGTTGTCTTCAATTTCTTAGTTATACTTCGGTATTATCTTATCGTGCTTAGGCTGTGATTGAGTTACACCATGTCTTATACTTGTCCTCCGTTCGGAGTTGATCATGATGAGTACATTATATACTGCATGAGTTGATGGTTAGTTAGAGACTTAGAACAGTGTTCTACCGCCGACACTGCGGCGTAGGCTGGACGCTGTTACGTACTCGTACCCTCACAGTGGGTACGGATCGTGACACATTTTTAGTGGTGGCCCATGCAGGTCGAGAGTCGCATTTGTGCGATATCATGGTAGTACGGCAACTTAGTTGTACTACTGCGAGCCTGCGATAGGACTGAGAGATAAGCTTTACCGGAGAGGCACTCAATCACAGTTAGGAAAAATTCTGCTTTAAATCATGCCATCTACATATCGTACTGATTTTCCTTCTTCGAAATAACTGTCCTCCTTTGATATATCGATTCCTGCTCAGTATTGACTTCCTTGTTCGATCTGTCTTCAGGATGGTGGAGACACGATCACATCACTCTGGTACAGCAGTTGTTGTAGAGGGGACTGCCACCTCTCAGTCAGATCAGCAGGGTCAGGAGGCTGCAGCTCCTGCCATCTCTGCCCATATTGAGACTTCAGCAGCAGCAGCAAGGGGTATGTCTTCACCAGCTCGGGTGCAGGACCCAGTCACCCCAGTGATGCAGTTCCAGCAGCCGCCACCTACAGGACACGTAGATGTGGCACAGATGTTCGCCTACTTCCAGCAGTTTATGGACCGACAGCAGGCCCAACAGGACCGAGGCATAGAGTTGGCCCTTACGGCAGTCGTAGCTCGACCAGTGATCCAGCAGCCGAGGACACCGGGGATAGAGCAGTTCCAGAAGATGAGCCCCAGAGACTTCCTGGGGACAGAGAAGATTTTATATGCTGACGAGTGGATCGAGCATATAGAGGAGATCTTTCGCCTGGCCCGGATGTTTCACTTAACAAAATTGCCAAACAAAAGGTTGGATTTTGAAAATAAAACGAGAAAAAAGTACAAGAAGTACAAATTTGATTCTGGAAAAGTATTGCTATGGAAGTCTGATTCGTAAATAATCACTTTGTTCCTTGGACCATATGATGATGATAAAGATCACTGCTTGAAGTAGAACAACTTGGAAGAACTAAGTCACCAGAAAGGTATCGACACACTTGGGCACTGATAGCGAGGCCGAATGCTTTCCTGCTTTGCTTCACTCTGTTCTGGAAGAAAAGTTGAAGAAGAATGCTCTGGAGAATCAAAATCTCGAAGTCCTGATCTCTGTATTCTCTCCTGTTCTCTCTCTGTCTGTCCTTGAGAAAAATGAGTCTATTTATAGACTGGGGCTTCTGTGCGTAAAAGAGCATCAAAGTCTGTCTTTACGCTAACAACTGCCACCCATAATCAGAGTCATCCTTTGCATACGTTGACACGCGTCCCATCATTTCAGTAAGAATAGGATACATGTACACACGTTCTTCAAAATATGTGGCATGAAGGCCATGTAGGCAAACCACGTTCCAAACTGGCCAGAAAGAATAGGGCGTAAAAATAGCTCCAACATCCTCTGGGCGTAAAACAGTAAGATGAGCGTAAAATAGCTCTGTCATAGGTTCCCTGCGTAAAGTGGTTATTGAATAACCTTGAGCGTAAAATGGCCCAAATAGACTTTACGCACACATTGTTTTATGAGCGTAAGAACTCATGAAAAACTCCGTGCGTAAAAGAAACCATACAGTGAGCATAATGTAGCTCGATCCCCATAAACGACAACAATGGTCTTTGTATAAGACAAATCTCATTGAATTCTGTGGTAAATGCCATCATTAATATCTTCATGTCAGAGTTTGCATTAAATACGAGATTTGACAGTTATGTCCAGCGTAAAAGAGGCTGCTCTGTCCTTGGCGTAAAATCACAGGTGTAGACCCAAGCGTAAAATGATCAGGCTGCTTAGGCGTAAATTGATTAGCCTGGTCTTGGACGTAAAAGAGATTACGCGCTCTGCTTGGTGTAAAAACCGATCACTTATGAATGGGATGACTCTTTCTTTGAAGCACTTTTTACGCTCCTACAAGACCCCCTTCAAAGTTTTCAAATATCTCCAACATTTGAAACACTTTGAACAGAAGCGTAAAAGTTGAGATTTTATCTGCCAGCGTAAAATGTGGGATACGCAACAGCCATCCGCGTAAAAGTGGGGATGTCCAACAGTCGGCATAATTTCCAATAGTGTCGGTCAACACTTAATTGTCGCAATGAATTTCTTTTTTCGAAACTTTCGAATGCCTTTTCGCTTCCCCGAGTTTGCATTTATAATGAGCAGTTTCCAAAGAGGAATATGGAGAGTTGATTTAACCATATAAATGAGGAGAAATTCTTCACTATTGTCGTTCATCTCCATAGTAACATGGCGCCCAAGAAGGAGACTAACAATGAAGAGGCTTCGGGCTCAAGGATTGACTTTGAGCGAGCACGCAACTTTGTAGCGTGCTTCGGTTTAACACCAGCAGTCTTCAGCCACATTGATGGTGGTCCCCCGACTGCATATGAGGGCTCAGGAGATGCAGAAGCATTTTTGAATCTGATGCGTCGCTCCGGGATTCACAACATGCGTGAGTTAGGTGCCTCTCTTCGTCAGTCTAATGAGGGAGAGGGAAAATGAAATTCCATGTATTGCGACTCTCTTATATGTAGGAGTGGACCCTTTTATAAATAAAATCTTGATGTTAATCTCATCTGTTAGTAGATAGAACTGTTCAACACTTTATTTTGGTTGTTCATTCCCAAGAAACAAACCGACACGTGGCGTCTAATCTTGTGGTTAGGAGAGCCTTTAAATAGGATCTTCCCCCGAAATAGACTCATCCTAACAGTTCTTCATTCTTTATAAATAGCTGAGAATGTTTCATATATTCTCGTACTCATTCCTCTGAAGATAATTTTCTGTGATGTTGTTCTCCAACAAATGACAATGGCGGAGCTTTCCCACAGCGTTCTTCTGTATGCCCAGTCTTTAGATGTGGATTCAACCACTACTAGAGCCAAAACATTCGACTCAAATGGTAAATCCGATCGTAAGCAAATATCTGTCTTTCGAATTTTTTTGTTCAAAAAATCTATTTCATGAACGTAAATTCTTGACGAGCGTAAAAACTTGCTGAACACTGGCGTAAAAGCCTTGTTGATTGCTGGCATAAAAACCTTGTTGATTGCTGGCGTAGAAGCCTTGTTGAATCACCGGCGTAAAAGCCTTGCTGAATCACTGGCGTAAAAAGCCTTGCTGAAGCACTGGCGTAAAAAGCATTGCTGAATCACTGGCGTAAAAGCCTTGCTGAAGCACTGGCGTAAAAAGCCTTGTGATCTGTTTTTAATTAGCGTTTGATACGCATCTGATAATACTTCTGTTTAAAAACACTTCTTCTTTGTTGTTTTCTGCAGAAGTTTGGCTGAGTAGCTTTTCCAGAACTGACATTGGTGACTTTGACGTTGTGAAGAGCGTTCTTCTGACATCAACATCAGGGAGCTCATGCGCTTTTGACGCGCAAATCAAACAACTCAGAACTCTTCGTGAGATAGAAGGGTCTTCCTCTGTTGGTAGGAAGAGCCTTTATACACGGAGAGTTGGATGGTGGAGTCAACTCTACCCCGAGAAATCGGGTAGTAGAGTTCCTTTCACGGCAGAACTAGGAATTGTATTCCAATGCTGGATACATTCCTATCTCCTTTGAGGTGCCGCCACTAATCCACCAATTGTATTGGCAGCAACGTGCCTTCGGGCTGCCATACTCTGGGGTTCTCCTCTCGTCTGTGAGATAAGACCAGAGTTTGATTCCTGCTGTTCCGGTTGCCACTGGGGCTCAGACAGTCAGGAACTGCCACCAACAACGAACCCGTCAAAGAAGATCAAAGAAGAAATAGATCTCTATTAGGTTATTGTTGGTGTATAGAATGAAAATCCAAGAATGTAAAAGATTTCCATTGTAACTTGTAAGAAAGTCTAAGAAATGTAATAGACTTTTTGATGATATGGGAATGAAAATGATGATTCTTCTATGATCAATGATTTGTATCTATCTGGATGTAATATGGACATGATAGATAAATGAAATCTTATTTTTTGTTTTAGAGTATATGATACTATCAGAGGTAATATGGACATAATAGCATATATGAACTCAAAAAAAAATTAGACTAATATCTATGCAGAGGTCAAAAATAGAAGTGATAGATAGGAAAAGAAAGTAGATTTAATATTTATTCAGAGGTCATAGAAATATGAGAAATAGTGAATCCCACTTTCTAATCAATTGATAAAAATAGAAGATATAAAACCCCTTTCCCTGGAAACAAGAAGTCAGCTTAACCAAACCTTGGTAGCTGGGGATTAGGAAGACGGATGTTGTGAGCGTAAATGTCAAGGCGGTGGATGAATCAGTGTGTTTCTTGGGAACAGAAAGGACGATTCAAATTCCATAATTAAATGGATGAACCTGGTAACATGAGTGGACGAGCCTTTTCAGAAATGAAAAGTCGTTAGTAATCCTCCTCCATAAATAGGTAAGAATTGCTTGTAACCCTTCATTCTTATTTCTTCTCCTCTGTTGGAAATGTCTTCCGAGGATGCCCAGCGAAAGAATGAAGTCCCCCAGAAAGTCGAGGGCATCATTGAGACGTTCCCTGTTGAGTCTCCTGCATCAGGCTCATCAGGCTCGATCGAGATAGGTGGAAGTTCTTCTGCGCCCAAGCCACCCGAAGACATTCTTACTTTTTTAGTAGAGCCAGGGAAAACTCCTAAAGAAGAAGCGTCGAGGATGGCTGCCTACAAATTTTTCATGTGTTCAGGAAACGACGCCTTCTATGCCTTGGCCGACTATGTATTCAATAAGGAAGGGAGTGGCCCTCGTCCTTAGTCTTTTCTTTTTATACATAGTATGTTTTGAAGGAGGCCGACTATGTAGTTTGAACAAAAATAATAATAAAAGAAGTTTTATTTTTGTTCTGTCTTCTCTTTTTATACATAGTATTTTTTAATAAATTTGCCATTGATCGGTAGCATGAGTAGATCTCCATTGGATTTTGACAACCGATAGGCGCCATTGGAAAACACGGACTCAATAACATAAGGGCCTTCCCATTTTGCCTGGAATTTCCATTTACTTTTATGAGTCATTACCATCGGTCTCCGAACAGCTAATACGAGCTCGCCCACTTTGAATACCCTCTCCTTAACTTTACGATTAAAAGTTCGAGATATGCGGGCTTGGTACAGTTCAATGTGTTGTTGTGCTTGAAGATGCTTCTCATCTAATCCTTCAAGCTCTTGGAGTCGTAAGCGATCCTTATTCTCTGTAGTTAGCTCATTAGCAATGGCTATTCGTAGAGAAGGGATCTGGATTTCCAATGGGAGAACAGCTTCGCATCCGTAAACTAATGAGAATGGTGTAAAACCAGTAGGAGTCCGGACTGTTGTTCGATAAGCCCATAAACATTCTCCAAGTTTCTCATTCCAATCACGTTTATTAGAAAAGACAAACTTTTTGAGAAGTTTGATGATCGTCTTATTGAAGGCTTCAGCTAAACCATTAGCAGCTGGATTATAAGCCGTAGAAGCCAAATTCTGAATTCGATTCTTGTCACAGAATTGATAAAATGCTTGACTGGCAAATTGTGGACCATTGTCATGAATTATCCGTCGAGGAATCCCGAAACGATAAATGACATGGTGCTTGATGAAACTGATCACATTAGATATTTTTACTTCCGCAAGGGGGACTGCTTCTGCCCACTTCGAAAAGTAATCGGTTATAGCTAGTATAAACCGATGTCCTTTGACAGAAGGAGGGTTAATAAGGCCAATAACATCCATACCCCAAGCTTCGAAGGGCCAAGAGGCTGCTGTAGGATGTAGAAATTCAGACGGTTGATGAATAAAATTAGCATGAATCTGACATGCTTTACATCTCCTGGCATAGTCTACAGCATCTGCTATCATAGAAGGCCAATAATACCCCATTCTCCGAATGCGGTCTTGCAACTTTGGACCCGGTTGATGAGCACCACAGACACCATCATGAGCCTCACGCAGTGTTTGTTTGGCTTCACTTTCTGAGAGACAGCGCAGCAAGAGTCCGTCATATGAACGACGATATAACATATGTAAAGACGAATCATAATAGAATCGAAATGATCATCTCTTAATTGATGCAGCTTCTTTAGGATCTTCAGGCAAAATTTCATGAACTGCATAATCAATGAATGGAGTTCTCCAATCTTTCTGCTGGGAACTTGACTCTGTAGTATAACTTTGTTCGATATACAGATTATTCTTCATACAGAACAAGTCTCGGTCCAACAAAGTAATTATATTTTGCCTTCGGATTGGAACAGCCAAGTCTGCAGCTAAGCTGGCAAGAGCATCAGCCTCCACATTCTGAGAGCGTGGTACAAATTCAATAAAGAATCCTTTGAATGATAGGACCAACTCGACTACCACTTGATGATAGGGGATAAGATCAGGATTTCTGACTTCATAAGTCCCTCTGACTTGATTAACGATCAATTGAGAATCTCCATAAGCCTCTAAAAATTCAATATCCAATTGTTTTGCTACTTGGAGACCAATCAATAGAGCATTATATTCTGCTACATTGTTAGAGCATGGCTCATTAAGAGAATAGGCACGGTATATGACCATTTTTCAGGAAAAACTAAGACAATTCCTACCCCAGAGACAATATTGCCTTTAGGTCCCACTCGTGATACTCCATCAAAATATAATTGCCATATATCATTCTTCAAAGTCATGTTACAATCTACTACTTCATCTGGAATGTCTTCATATAACTTTAAAGTTTCAGGTATAGGATGAGCAGCTAAGAAATCAGCTAATGCTTGGCCCTTCACTGATTTTTGAGGCACATAAATCATATCATAAGGAGTGAGCAACATCGCCCAGGTAGCTAACCTGGAATTAAGAATGCTCGGTTTCCTCATCAATACCCGAATGGGATTTATTCTGGAGATGACATGAATAGTCTGTCCGGTGACATAATGTCTTGTCTTTTGGATGGCAAAAACTAAAGCTAGACATTCCTTTCCTACAGGAGTATATCTGTGTTCAGCTCCGACCATCATTCTGCTCAGATAATATATTGCTTGTTCATGACCCAGATCACTTTTTTGTGCCAGAAGAGCGCCAAGTGAATGATCTAAAGCTCGAACATATAGCAAAAATGGTCTTCCTACCACCGGAGGTACCAGAACAGGTGGGTTTGTAAGATATTGCTTAATGTCATTGAAGGCCTTTTGACACGCTTCATCCCAGACGAAAGATACCCCTTTCTTTAATAGACGGGAGAAAGGTTGACATCTCCCAGAAAGATTAGATATAAATCTTCTGATATAAGCAATACGGCCCTGAAAGCCACGGAGTTCTTTCAGATTACGAGGAGGACGCATTTCTAGAATTGCTTTAACCTTATCAGGATCAACATGGATACCTTGACAGGTAATGACAAATCCTAGAAACTTGCCACTGGAAACCCCTAAGAAAGACTTAGTAGGATTCATTTTCAATTGATGCTGACGCATCAATTCAAATACTGTTCTCAAATCCTGAATGTGATCATCCTTTGATCGACTTTTAACAGCGATGTCATCTACATAGCATTCAACTATCTTCCGTAGATGTTCTTGAAAGATATTGCTCATAGCCCGTTGATATGTGGCACCGGCATTTTTAAGACCAAACGGCATAACTGTATAGCAGTAGACCCCAAGAGGTGTACGAAAAATGGTGTGCTTCTCATCTTCTGGATGCATCTTGATCTGATTGTATCCTGAGAATCCGTCCATGAAAGACATGGTTCAAAACCACATGTATTGTCTATCATGATATCAGTAATTGGAAGTGGAAATTCATCTTTTGGACAAGCCGTATTAAGATCTCGGTAATCTATACAAACTCAGACTTTTCCGTTCTTCTTCATAACAGGAACAATATTGGCCACCAAATCTGGGTGTTGTTCTTCACGAACAAAGCCACACATAATCAGCTTTTTGACTTCTGCCTCAATTGTATCCATCATATCTGGTCTAAAGCGTCGTTGCTGTTGTTTTACAGGCTTGACATTAGGCAAAATGTTGAGTTTATGGGTAGCAACTGTAGGATCTAGCCCTGGCATATCTTCATAACTCCATGCAAAGATGTCAATGTAATCTTTTATAAGTTTTATTAGCTCTTCCTTTTCATCTTCAGAAAGATTCTTACTAACGAATATTGGTTTGGACGTAACTCCATCTCCAACATCAATCTGGATAACCTCATCTTCTGTAGGTGGTTGTCGTTGTTCAAAACGAAGTTCCCATTGAGTATCCATCTGTTGAGCCCAAGGATCATTTTCAAATGGCTCTGATTCATCATCGGCTTAAACCATATTGACTGAGAGTACTTGTCCAGATTCACAATATGAGGAATGAGAAATATCGGATTCGATGAATAGAATTTCTTCCGGTCCTATGTTGTCTTTATATTGATGACTTTGATTATCAGAAGATAAAGTCATTCTTTCAATAAACTTGACAGCCATATACTCGAACAGGAAATCTTCATTGATGTCAAAAAGTACAGAATGATCAATACTTACATCATTTACAGTCTGATTGCTACACTTTGGATTAATCAACAGTGGACCATCATCCGTCTTCTGCGTAGGTTTGCCAAGATTGACAATCAACGGTAGTTTTGGATCATTCGTACAAGAAGTACGTCCTTTGACCTTAATCATAAAAGATTGAACTTGGCTCTTAGCAGGAATATTTATTGATTCCTCAGATGAAGTTTGAGTTCTTCCTTTAACCTTGATCATCAAAGGTTGATCATTGACAGGTTGGGATTGGATTCGTCCCTTGACTATGATCTTCAAAGGTTGCTCCTCTGTCGGATCTTTATTAATAGAGTGATCCTCAGAGGGTGATTGGTCTTCAGCCATGTTTGATATATCTTTTACATGCTCTTGTTTATAAAGCCTTGAATCAGAGAAGTAGGCTTCAACACCTTTGAATGGATTAATATCAGCAAACTCAGTTTTCACAACTCCTTGGGAGTCCACATATTTGAAACATTGGTGAAGAGTTGAAGGCACAATATTGTGCTCATGAATCCATGGTCTTCCAAGAAGAATATTGTAGGATACGTCCGAGTTGATAACATAGAAAGTTACCACAGTTCGAAGATCACCAATCTGAATCTGCAGACGAATCTTCTCCAGTGGTTTGCTCTTGCCAGAGTTAAAATCGACTATCGTAGTACTAGTGTAAGTCAGCTCACTAGTAGGAATCCTCAGGGGTCTTAGCATACTCTGAAGAATTATACTAATTGAAGACCCAGGATCGATGTAAATCCTGTCGATTTCAGTGGATCCGATATATCCAGTGTAACACAGAGGCCTATCATGCTTGTTGTGTTTCAATAGCATATCCTCTTGTGTAAAGGTGATGTTGGGAATTGCTTCCATCATACTATGGTATTGCGGACATGACACTGGTATATTATCAGGAGTCTTGAGTTGTGCCAAGCATGAATCTGCTTGTAGTAAAGCTTCGCTCAAAGTCTCTCTGCTTTCTCTGGAAAGGTGAAGCAGTTCAAATATAGAAAGTCTAGCCGGAGTATTGGCTAACTGAGCTAGAATGTTAAATTTGTAAGGCTTCATCACTACCCCCTAATTGGAAGCAGGCTTCAATGGGATATCAAAGCGTACTGCCTTCTGTTTTCCCTTTTCAACCACAGAAGGTTTAGCAGGAACAGGAGAAGGTTGAACTGGTAGAGTTTCTACTACATCTTCTGCTTCTTTGGAGGATCCCTCATAATCTTTGTGGTACTCCTTTCCAGATCTTGTACCAGCAAAAGTTTTTTCTTCAGACTCAGGAGAAGGAAATACCATATTACAGGATTTAATCTTTCTTCCCTTAGTCTTCTTCTTGTGAGGGTTATTATGAGACATTTCAGAACCCAATCCAGCAGTGGAATTCTGATTTTGAATTTGTAAAGGAAGACGTATTCCTTTATCATAATTCAAACCTTCTGCCTTTTGAAAGTCGTAACCCATCTTCTTCATGAGATGAACAGATTGCTGACTATACAAGTGAGTGGGCAACGGACTTTTGACAGATGTTTCAACAGAGGAAGAGGAAGAAACCTCTACAACTACAGGAGAATGAAGCATAGACGTCTCTGTAGTTAAGGGGGGAGAAGGATTCGGGATACGAGGAGAAATCCATGTTGGAGCTTTTTTATGAGCAGCAAAGACTTGTTGTGCCCGATATAAAGGAACACTATTCATGGCTAGCCACTGCTGATGGGTAAGCTTGAGCTTGGTAAGAGGAGCTAGACTTGGAGGACAGATGTTTAATCCTTTCAGTCTACCTTCTAGAGGAAGGCCATCCCATAGATGATCCAAGTCATCGGGATTTGTAATAACATGAGAAATCATGTTGCAGGTTTTGACTTTCTTACCTTTCTTGGATTTTAAAGTTTTACCTTCATTTTCCAACTCAGGTATTAAGTCAGGATGTACCCACATGATTTCACCATTCTTCAATGTGAGCGGCAACAATCCTGTATTTTCTTCCCTGGCGAGCAGGATATTTACGATCTTCATCGTCGCCTTCGAAATTGGGATAATTCCATCTGGGACTTGCTGTGGAGGAAAATCTCCAAACTGAAGAGAGACCATGTTGGTTGTGACCGTATGGTCATCATTGGTTAAAGCGATAGCGCCACCATTTATCAGGTCTTGGATCTTCTTTTTTAAGACGTAGCAAGCACTGGTAGGATGATTAATGTATCTATGATAGATACAATATTTGGGATTATCAGTCAGATTCACCTCATTAGGCCTTTTTGGCTCTGGAATCTGAAGTTTACCACTCTTCACCAAATATTGAAATATCCCTGGGATATCACTTTCGTCAAAAGAGTATTCTTCCTTTGACCTGGAGGATTCCTGATTACTTGGCGTCATTTTGTTCTTGGAAAGATTGACCATAAGAGTATCTTTTCCTTTCATATTATGATTGCTAGGATTATTACCAGGATTACTTTTCTTTCCTTTATCTTCTGAAGCGAAAATCATCCCGTGTTCCCGAGCCAACCTACCATTGGTCTCGGCAGAAACTGCTGCTATGATAAATGAAGCCCAATCTGTGAATTGGGAACCTGTGAAGACAGCAATAGATGGTCGCAGATTCATCTTGCATGTATCAATCAACGCTGAATCTGGCATACCAGGAGGCATCTTGAGAGTAGCCTGTCTGAAACGTTCAATGAACGTTCGAGTATCTTCTTTCTCTTTTTGTTTTATTTCTATTAAGGAGGACATGTTCATGTCCATACCTCCTTCATAGAAGCGGGAAAGAAACATTGCCTTGAATTCGTCAAAAGACGAAATAGAGTTATCGGGTAAGCTACGATACCAGTCATAAGCTGAATCCGTCAAGCACCCAATGAACACTCGAGTGAGGAGAGCATCATTTTTCTGCAAGTGTACAGTCATAATATCAAAGTAATTGATATATTGACTGGGAGATGCTTTTCCATCGAATAAAACCATGGATTGTGGCTTGAACTTCGGAGGGAAGGGTACATCATTCCAATGAGGAGGATAAGGTTGCTTAATCCCTAACCTCTGGAGCTGATCTTTGTGCCTCAACACCTCAAACTGTGCTTTGAGTTCACGCACTGCTTGAATGGCTTCACTGGTTTGAGGAAGCACATTTGATTGAATAGTCGTTGGATGTACCGTAACCCCCACTGGAGGTGGTACATCTTCTGGAATGATAGGATCTGGAGATGCAAAATTTTGATTAACAGCAGGCTCTTGAATATTCGAAGGTATATCAGCCCCTTGACTATCTTGAGTTTGTGCTGCTGCTGGTACCGGAGTTATTACTGTGGGTTGAGCAGTTTGCTGATTCAAAATTATCTGATGCATGCTTTATACCATGTTGAGCATGTCTTTCAATGATTGCTCCACGGCAGTGAGACGTTGTTCCGTATTAGCAGATGACGTCTCTGATTCATCTTCAACATCGTAGGATTCAACCTCTCTTGAAGATATAGAGGGATTAGTATAGACATATGAATCCACACTATCGGTATCAGACTCAAAAGATTGAGTACCCCCAGCTTCTGAATCAGAAGTCTACAATTGTCTTTGTCTTCTTGATCGAGTATTCTGATATACTCCTTCAAAGGAATCAAGAAGCCTGTTGAACTGTTGTTGACATGGATTTTGAGACATGTTCCATCTCGGTCGTCGTCCTCTGTTAGTATGAGATGCCATATTGACTGATGCATATGACATCTCATCTTCTTGGTCTTCAGTTTGATGTTGAGGCGAATTAAAACTTAAACGATCAAAAATTGACCGTCTTGAAGCTGAACAACAACAATTGATCACAACCTGGTGATATTCACAATGATGTTTTTCTTGGGGAAGCATCACCGGAGATCGTGAATTCTTACGCTTTTGCATTAGCAAGTCACGTAAATCAGAAGGAACAGATGGGGTATTCTTCTTTATCACATTTGGGGTAGAAAAACGTTTAGTCCCTTGTGTATAAAGAAGATTACTGGCTTCATTTGCAGAACCAAACTGTACATTTTTACGCGTTTGGAGTTGTGTGCGTAAATCTTGAGATTTAGCACGAAGGACTCCATTTTTATGGCGTGTAATTTGTAAGTTTGGTGCTTTGCGTAAAGCAGTATAAAAAGGTTGTTGGTGTAGGACAGAAGTTTTACCAACGATATTTTTACGCTGCACACGTATAGGTACATTCATATTAGATGTGCAAATATCGTTATGATTTTTATCTACACTGTCACAGACATGAGACTTACCTTTACGCGTGGAGCGTGAAAATTGATTATCTACCACATCACAGATGGGAGATTTGGCTTTACGCGAGGAGCGTAATTTATTTGGGCCTACCACGTCACAGACGGGAGACGGGTTCTTACACTCAGAAACATTAGAATCTGCCACATTACAAATTGGAGACTCATTCTTATACCTTGAGCGTAAAATTTGGTTCTTACCCACTGAGCGTAAAACTTGATTCTTACGCAGTGGGCGTGAAACCAGATTATCTTCTCCGTTACAAACGGGAGATAAATCATCACACTTTGAGTGCAACTCTGAAGTAAGGACTGCCTCGTTACGAACGGGAGCCCCTACGACAGGAGTGGAAAGAATTCCCTTTTCACCAGAAGTCACAGAGAGATCAAAAACAACTTTGGATTTGGGAATCCAAACTTTTCATGCTTTGCGAGACTTTTGAACATTGGAGTGGCGAGAACCACCCCCAGTTAGGAGCATTTCTTCATAGGCAGTCTGGTCAAAGTGTACAACCAGAGTCTTCTTAGTCGAATCGACCGAAATATTATCATATTGAGCAATCACCTCCTCGTCAGAGGAGAAGGTAGTCCCCAGCAGAGTCGCCATTTTGTTTCACTT
Source organism: Iris pallida (assembly GCA_029216955.1). Taxonomy (NCBI): domain Eukaryota; kingdom Viridiplantae; phylum Streptophyta; class Magnoliopsida; order Asparagales; family Iridaceae; genus Iris; species Iris pallida. The sequence goes on from JANAVB010044037.1 coordinate 30,199, forward strand.
AACAAAATTACCAAACAAAAGGTTGGATTTTGAAAATAAAACGAGAAAAAAGTACAAGAAGTACAAATTTGATTCTAGAAAAGTATTGCTATGGAAGTCTGATTCGTAAATGATCACTTTGTTCCTTGGACCATATAATGATGATGAAGATCACTGCTTGAAGTAGAACAACTTGGAAGAACTAAGTCACCAGAAAGGTATCGACACACTTGGGCACTGATGGCGAGGCCGAATGCTTTCCTGATTTGCTTCACTCTGTTCTGGAAGAAAAGTTGAAGAAGAATGCTCTAGAGAATCAAAATCTCGAAGTCCTGATCTCTGTATTCTCTCATGTTCTCTCTCTGTCTGTCCTTGAGAAAAATGAGTCTATTTATAGACTGGGGCTTCTGTGCGTAAAAGAGCATCAAAGTCTGTCTTTACGCTAACAACTGCCACCCATGATCAGAGTCATCCTTTGTATACGTTGACATGCGTCCCATCATTTCAGTAAGAATAGGATACATGTACACACGTTCTTCGAAATATGTGGTATGAAGGCCATGTAGGCAAACCACGTTCCAAACTGGCCAGAAAGAATAGGGCGTAAAAATAGCTCCAACATCCTCTGGGCGTAAAACAGTGAGATGAGCGTAAAATAGCTCCATCATAGGTTCCCTGCGTAAAGTGGTTATTGAATAACCTTGAGCATAAAATGGCCCAAATAGACTTTACGCACACATTATTTTATGAGCGTAAGAACTCATGAAAAACTCCGTGCGTAAAAGAAACCATACAGTGAGCGTAAAGTAGCTCGATCCCCATAAACGACAACAATGGTCTTTGTATAAGACAAATCCCATTGAATTCTGTGGTAAATGCCATCATTAATATCTTCATGTCAGAGTTTGCATTAAATGCGTGATTTGACAGTTATGTCCAGCGTAAAAGAGGCTGCTCTGTCCTTGGCGTAAAATCACATGTTTAGACCCAAGCGTAAAATGATCAGGCTGCTTAGGCGTAAATTGATTAGCCTGGTCTTGGACGTAAAAGAGATTACCCGCTCTGCTTGGTGTAAAAACCGATCACTTATGAATGGGATGACTCTTTCTTTGAAGCACTTTTTACGCTCCTACACCGGATACCGGCAGATCTCCAGATAGAGGCAGCAGCTAGCCGGATGCGAGATCTTGCTCGCACCTGGTATCAGTCAGACCCCAGGGTAGGGGTGGCTGGATAGACTTGGGAGGAGTTCAAGGGCTTCTTCAAGAAGAAGTTCTTTCCAGATTCAGCGTTCAAAGCCTTGGAGTCGTAGTTCGAGAGCTTAGTTCAGAGGAGCCTGTCAGTGGAGGAGTACGCTAGGGAGTTCGGCCGCCTCAGCAGATTCGTTGAGGGCTTGAGCGAGACGGCGAAGGCCCAGAGGTTCCGGAAGGGTCTGGTCAAGAAAGTCAAGTCCTTGACCAAGGGCAACAGGGATGCCACGTTCGAGAAGATTTTGACGGGAGCTTTACTAGCTGAGGATGATCTTGAGCTGAGGCTCAAGAGGGGACGGGACGCTCACGGTACCAGAAGCAGCGGAGGCCAGGCCAAGAGGCCTCATGTGCAGATTCAGCAGATGCAGGCACCAGTGGGAGTTCAGCAGGTGCAGCATCAGTATTGGGGTCAGGACCCGAAGGCGATCAGTTGTTCCTACTGCAAGAAGCCGGGACACATTTGGGAGCAGTACAGGAAGAGGTTGAAGGTTTGCTATTTCTGTGGGTCAGCTGCCCACCAGAAGATAGATTGTCCCATTGTACCTCCTTTTGAGGGGGCTAGGCCACCTGTAGCTCAGCACCAGAGGGGTGGAGCTTTTGCGATGGCAGCCGAGGAGACTGACATTGCAGGTGATGGATTAGCAGGTTTGACCTTCTTGTCCTTCTTCTCCACTTCCATGTGTGATTTCCTTTAGTACCTGCCAGGATATTGCTTATGATTGCTAGATAGTGTAGCTACCCTGTTCGAGACTGTGGAATCATGACCAGTAGGATTGTATTGCTTCGACTTTGATTGATTGGGGGTTGACCTAGGAAAGGCGTGATTATCTTAATTTCGAGGACGAAATTTTTATAAGGTGGGTAGGAGTGTAACACCCAATTTTCCAGATGAGGGTATTTTTGAAATTTTGTAATTATAATTATTATTTATTGATATTTATTTCACATTATAATTTTTGGTGATTTTTAATAATTTCTAAACAATTTTAAAAACTGTTTTAAGTCATGACTTGAGATTTTGACGTACTGCTAGTAAAACCCTAGAGACTGCATGACCTAGAACCTAACCACGTCATTAGGATGATTTATTATCATTTTTAGCCTAGGGGTAATTTGGTCATTTTGACTTATTTGAATTATTTGATGATTTAGTAAATTGGTGAATTCTAGGTTGACTTGACTTGTTGAGACCTAGTGAACTAGCCTAGAAGCTAACCCTAGCCATGGTGACCCTAGTCTAACTTAGATTAACCTACTTTTAGTCATTAGAAACTAATTTTAGAGTGAGGGGATTTGATTTAGTGAAATTAAGTCATGGTTTATGGTTTCATGAAATGACGTATGACTTCATGACTTGATTAACCATAACTTAAGCCCATGGGCCAATTTAGGAAACCCTAACCCTAATTTTTTCAACTTATGACCAGCCACTAGGGCTCCCCCTTCCCTATAAATATTCTCCTCCTTGTTCTTGCCTCTTTTATTAAATTTTTACAAGTTTGAAGAAAGAGGTAAGAGCCTTCTTCCCCAATCCATAACTTCCTCATTTCAATTCCTTTTTGGCTCAAATCTTTTGCATTGGGTTCTAATTGATCCCTACTTTATGTTCATGGAGAGAAATCTCAGGTTTGAATCAATTTGGAGATATTGGGTAGCAAGGAGAAATCCCCCATTTGAAGCTTTTCTATGCAATTTGCACCTATAGGTAAAACCCTTTAAATTGATTTAAATTTCGGTTTTCTTTGCATGTAGGGCTAGATCTAGGAGTCCCCTAGGTGTCCCTGAAATTTGGGTGGATTTTGTGTCCGTTTGGTGCCCGTATCGGACACGTGTCGTATTGTTTTATAGGTGTTTGATTAAATGCCTCTAAGGTTTTTATTTTTGATTTTTGTAAAACTAATTATATAAATTTGTTGCTCTATATGTGTACTTCACATTCGTGTCCTTCTGAGCACATTTCTGGACACGTTCGTGTCCATATTTGAACACACACGCATGCACGAGGACACCGTGTAGTGCCCTGCTGCTCTGGTGCCACTGCGGACACGACACGGGCTCTCGTAAGCTGAAATTTTGTGGACACGTCCCCCAAGTGACTGACACGACACCTACAAAATTTTGTGGATTCTCGTTTTGTGTGCACGAAGAAAATCGACCCGTACTATTTTCTTCACTCTTGCACATACGCACAGACACTCGACTGATACGCACTATTTTTTGGACACGACACAATGTAGACTCGTTGCAGGCTGTGGGACACGTTCCCCTACCCTAGGCGAACCTAGACACGTGACCACGAGACACGTGTGTCGTGTCCTAGACCTAAGTGAACACGTGCATGACACTGTTTCACTGTGTTCAGTTCTATTATTTTTTCAGTATTTAATTCCTAGTTTAAATGGTTTAATTATGATTCTAAATTGTTAATTAAGATCCTAGACTTGGGTAACAATCTCTGTTAGTTGATTTTCTTATTGGAATTAGGTTGTAGTTACGAAATAGAATATTTTGAGTTTGGGTTCAATGTTTCGACTGATGTCTGATACTTCAGTTTTTCCCAACTTAAAATCCTATTTAATTTGAATTCCAACTGTTGTTTCAGTTAGCAACTATTTCCCACATAATTGTTTGTCCATGAATGATTCGATTTACATATTAGAATGAGTTTTATGGTGTGGAATGGGAATTTAGATGTTCAGTTGGGTTTCGACAGTAAAGTGACTGATACATTGTTAATTAGTTTTCATAAAACTTGAATCCATTTCAATCCTACTCCTAAGCTAATGTTTTCAATTGTCAATGATCCCACAAGTTTGAGTATTCAGGACTAGTTCCATGTTTCATTTAGATTAGGCTTTTGATATGGAAATGGGATTTTGGTCAATGTGTTAACTGTTAATGTTTGAACTGTCATTTCCTGTGAACCTATATGAAAGTCTTGACACTTATTCACTGAAAACCTGAGATATAACTCTCAATGTTTTGCCATGCATTGCATTCATTTGCATCAGTCCAGAAATGGACTTAAGTTCACTGCCTAGACAGGTTTAGGATCATTTCCATTGACATTATACACTCATGTTCATCACTCACATGCTCACATTCACTCATTCCACACGAACACACACTCTAATATGTTTGGCACTTTAGCTCACATGTTTGCCATGCTACCACTTTGATCCACATGACACATCCCTGCACATTGGACTGTACACTGTTTAATTGAAATTTTAATGGGATATTGATTGTTCTGAGGTTCAATGATTGATGTTATGTTTCAATAGGATATGTGGGTATTCGAACTTGAGGGAGGGGAAAGGCATTTACTGACTTTGACAAGTGTTATGTTTTGAACTCAGTTTCAGTGTGGGGTTAAATTTGGTATGTATATTGTTAGGATTACATGTTGTATATATCTAAGTATTGGTATCAAGTAGTTGTTAGTTAAGATTGGAGTTTGCCTTCGAATTCATTTCCAGAAAACTGGACTGAACTGTCACTAACCTGAGAAATGATTTCCTTAACTGAAATTGAATATTCAATTGATTTCCAATATTAGTTTACTGGCAATTGTTCATATTCTTGTCATTGATTGCTACACAAATCTGAGTTTGACACTGGGTTGTGTTCACCATTGAAATCTGAGAATAATGTCTATATCACTCACTCTCATAATGTTCACTCATCCCACTGTCCCTGAGAACATGAAGGCACATTACACTTTCACACCCTTCACTAACTGTCATTTGAATGCTTGATTTCCTAAGATTGTGGGGTTAATATTTCACCTTGATTGAGGGTTCAGTGGTATTTGGGTTGGTGTGTGTACATGGGGATTTGGATATAGGAGTTAGTTTCATGATTAGGATTTTATTAGGGATAGGCAGGAACTATACTGCTTAAGCCTTGATTTGGCCTGGCTTTTGCAGTGAAGCAGCAGGCAGCAGCAGCCTTAGCAATACAGCAGGCCATGCCTTGCCCTATATTGCAGTTGCAGCAGCAGGAATACATTGGCTGCCTTGGTTGCATTTACATGGTTGCAGCAGTTTTGGCATTGGCTTGGTTGCATTACATTCAGCAGCAGGATGCTTGTCTTGGCTGTGCAGGGCAATAGGGAGCCTTATTCAGATGGGTTAATAGAGAGTCTTGTGTGTGATACCTAATATATAGTTAATGATATGGGTCATATGGGGTTTTAGCTTAGCAGTAAGTATGAGGGATAGAGGAAGTTGGCCTGGTTGCTTGCATTGCAGCAGCTAACAGCAGGCCTGATTTGGCTTGGCTGGGTTGTATTGCATTAGTTGAGGCCATGTGTGTGTGTGAGTGTATTAGAAGGATTACATAAGAGTCCATGGGTTATCTAGAATATAGTGTTAGATATTAGTCTTAGTTGAATTCTAGTTTCCCTTATCTTTTAGTATTTATTTTACATATCACAATAGTTAATAGGTAGTGTATGGATGTGATTTGTGAGCCTAGGATATATATAGGTTAGTGTATAGCTATGGAATAGGTATGTGTGTATGGTTTCATGAGAGACTATAGGATGATTGTATATGACTTATATATAGATATGCAATAATAGTGGTAAGGTATATATATATATATATATATATATATATATATATATATATATATATATATATATATATATATATATATATATATATATATATATAAAGAAAAAAAAAATATATATATATATATATATATATATATATAATATATATATATATATGTGTGTGTGTGTGTGTGTGTGTGTGTGTGTGTGTTGAGGTAGTTGAGTCATGGTTAAAGTTATGTGTAATGTATATATATATGATATGTATATAAATATGACATAGGCCTTGTGTGGTATACTAGGATATATGTTATAACATAGAGTTTTTGACCCAAATGGTCTAGTTGACCAATAGTGGACTTTTGACCAAGTTGACCAAATGGTTCATGTTGATTAGAGTTGACCAAAAGTCAACATTGAGTCTAGGTGTGACCAGTTGACCTAGTTTGACCTAGACAGTTGACCAAGTTTGACTTAGAGTTGACTTTGACCTAGATTGACTTAGAATCATGTAGATTGCATCATAGACTCCATTTATCTTATTTTAAATATATTATAATCTGTACTGCTCTATTTAGGATATTGTGACTCTAGTGCAGACATCTGACATTACACTACTCTTTTCAGAGTATCAGGCGAGTATATTCTCTGATAGTTCTCTCATTTACTTGTCAATTACTGTACATCAGTTCTAGTTAGTTGTATGCGACTCTTTGTTACAACACGTACGGATATTCTGGATTCATGTATATGACACACATTTATTTTCTGGCCTCTATTACTAGTATCATCATTCATGGCTTCTATTACTGGAATCACCTACTGGAATCATTTACTGGTATCATTATATTTTGGCTGCTCTCATCTTGAATCATTGTGTCAGAATTCTGGATTCACTTGCTGGGAGAGGAAATACTAGAGTAAGACATGTAGACATACCCCATTTCTAGAATCACCCTTTGCTGGAATCAAACTGGAATGATAGCCATCTCACACCCGGCCAGGTGTGTGATGTGCCGGATTACCCATAGCCGTTTATATGTCGATCTCCGTATTTTAAAACACACTGCTAGAGTATAGGCTGGACTCATCCTGGAATCATTGATCACTATGACTGGAATCGTCCCTTACTGGATTTATCTTGTATTAGATTCATCTTGTATTGGACTTACATTGGAGTTACACTTGTCTACATTGCTGTCTGGACTTTATATCATATTATCCTGGTTCAGCTAGTTCTATTTTTACAGTCTTTATTGCTATGATTCTTCTCTTGTTTAGTATTTACTTTCCTTGTACTTTATCTGTCTTTCTTACCATCACCTGAATATAAACTGCCATTTTTATCAATACAACTGTCTATAACTGCTTTATAGTTCTCTGTCATTTACTTGGGTTTTCTAGATTTGATGTGCTCGTTCCTGTCCTGACTGGACCTGTTGTAAATTTTACAGATGATTGCCCTGAGGACACATGCCCTACAGGTTACAGACCAGGAGATGACTTAGCTACCTATGGCCCCGACACTCAGGAGTGATCGGGAGTTTAGCTAGTTTGTCTTGTTTAGTCTTCATGTTTAGAACTGGAGTTGTATATATAGAATTGAGACCTGAGATGTATTTGAGATTGTTTGAGTTGTTGTTATTATATCAGTAGTTATTGTTGTCTTTAATTTCTTAGTTATACTTCGGTGTTATCTTATCGTGCTTAGACTGTGATTGAGTTACACCATATCTTATACTTGTCCTCCGTTCGGAGTTGATCATGATGAGTACATTATATACTGCATGAGTTGATGGTTAGTTAGAGACTTAGAACAGCGTTCTACAGCCGACAATACGGCGTAGGCTGGGCGCTGTTACGTACTCGTATCCTCACAGTGGGTACGGGTCGTGACACGTTTTTAGTGGTGGCCCATGCAGGCCGAGAGTCGCATTAGTACGATATCGTGGTAGTACGGCGACTTAGTTGTACTACTGCGAGCCTGCGATAGGACTGAGAGATAGGCTTTTTCGGAGAGGCACTCAATCACAGTTAGGAAAAATTCTGCTTTAAATCATGCCATCTACATATCGTACTAATTTTCCTTCTTCGAACTAACTGTCCTACTTTGATATATCGATTCCTGTTCAGTATTGACTTCCTTGTTCGATCTGTCTTCCGGATGGTGGAGACACGATCACATCGCTCTGGTGCAGTAGTTGTTGTAGAGGGGACTGCCACCTCTCAGCCAGATCAGCAGGGTCAGGAGGCTGCAGCTCCTGCCACCTCTGTCCATATTAAGACTTCAGCAGCAGCAGCAAGGGGTATGTCTTCCCCAGCTCGGGGGCAGGACCCAGTCATCCCAGAGATGCAGTTCCAGCAGCCGTCGCCTACAGGATACGTGGATGCGGCACAGATGTTCGCCTACTTCCAACAGTTTATGGACCGACAGCAGGCCCGACAGGACCGAAGCATGGAGTTGGCCCTTACGGCAGTCGCAGCTCGACCAGTGATCCAGCAGCCGAGGACACCGGGGATAGAGCAGTTCCAGAAGATGAGACCTAGAGACTTCCTGGGGACAGAGGGGATTTTATATGCTGACGAGTGGATCGAGCATATAGAGGAGATCTTTCGCCTGGCCCGGATACCGGTAGATCTCCAGATAGAGGTAGCAGCCAGCCGGATGCGAGATCTTGCTCGCACCTGGTATCAGTCGGACCCCAGGGTGGGGGTGGCTAGACAGACTTGGGAGGAGTTCAAGGGCTTCTTCAAGAAGAAGTTCTTTCCAGATTCAGCGTTCAGAGCCTTGGAGTCGCAGTTTGAGAGCTTAGTTCAGGGGAGCCTGTCAGTGGAGGAGTACACTGGGGAGTTCGGCCGCCTCAGCAGATTCGTTGAGGGCTTGAGCGAGGCGGCGAAGGCCCAGAGGTTCCAGAAGGGTCTGGTCAAGGAAGTCAAGTCCTTGACCAAGGGCAACAGGGATGCCACGTTCGAGGAGATTTTGACGGAAGCTTTACTGGCTGAGGATGATCTTGAGCTGAGGCTCAAGAGGGAACAGGACGCTCACGGTACCAGCAGCAGCGGAGGCCAGGCCAAGAGGCCTCATGTGCAGATTCAGCAGACGCAGGCACCAGTGGGAGTTCAGCAGGTACAGTATCAGTATTGGGGTCAGGACCCGAAGGCGATCAGTTGTTCCTACTGCAAGAAGCCGGGACACATTTGGGAGCAGTGCAGGAAGAGGTTGAAGGTTTGCTATTTCTGTGGGTCAGCTGCCCACCATAAGATAGATTGTCCCATTGCACCTCCTTTCGAAGGGGCTAGGCCACCTGTAGCTCAGCACCAGAGGGGTGGAGCTTTTGCGATGGTAGCCGAGGAGACTAACATTGCAGGTGATGGATTAGCAGGTTTGACCTTCTTGTCCTTCCTCCCCACTTCTATGTGTGATTTCCTTTAGTACCTGCAAGGATATTGCTTGTGATTGCTAGATATTGTAGCTACCCTGTTCGAGACTGTGGAATCACGACCAGTAGGATTGTATTGCTTCGACTTTGATTGATTGGGGGTTGACCTAGGAAAGGCGCGATTATCTTAATTTCGAGGACAAAATTTTTATAAGGTGGGTAGGATTGTAACACCCAGTTTTCCAGATACGGGTATTTTTGAAATTTTGTAATTATAATTATTATTTGTTGATATTTATTTCACATTATGATTTTTGGTGATTTTTAATAATTTCTAAACTATTTTAAAAACTGTTTTAAGTCATGACTTATGATTTTGACGTACTGCTAGTGAAACCCTAGAGACTGCATGACCTAGAGCCTAACCATGTCATTAGGATGATTTATTATCATTTTTAGCCTAAAGGTAATTTGGTCATTTTGACTTATTTGAATTATTTGATGATTTAGTAAATTGGTGAATTCTAGGTTGACTTGACTTGTTGAGACCTAGTGAACTAGCCTAGAAGCTAACCCTAGCCATGGTGACCCTAGTCTAACTTAGGTTAACCTACTTTTAGTCATTAGAAACT
>JANAVB010044037.1:45000-210235 GCA_029216955.1 Iris pallida
ACAATTGTCTACAACTGCTTTATAGTTCTCTGTTATTTACTTAGATTTTCTAGATGAGATGTGCTCGTTCCTGTCCTGACTGGATCTGTTGTAAATTTTACAGATGATTGCCCTGAGGACACATGACCTACATATTACAGACCAGGAGATGGCTTAGCTACCTATGGCCCCGACACTCAGGAGTGATCGGAAGTTTAGCTAGTTTGTCTTGTTTAGTCTTCATGTTTAGAACTGGAGTTGTATATATAGAATTGAGACCTGAGATGTATTTGAGATTGTTTGAGTTGTTGTTATTATTTCAGTAGTTATTGTTGTCTTCAATTTCTTAGTTATACTTCGGTGTTATCTTATCGTGCTTAGACTGTGATTGAGTTACACCATATCTTATACTTGTCCTCCGTTCGGAGTTGATCATGATGAGTATATTATATACTGCATGAGTTGATGGTTAGTTAGAGACTTAGAACAGCGTTCTACCGCCGATACTGCGGCGTAGGCTGGGCGCTGTTACGTACTCCTACCCTCACAGTGGGTGCGGGTCATGACAACAATGAAGGTCATGAGCAAGCAATTTATTATCTTGGTCGTACAATGATTGATGCTGAACGTCGATACAGCCCGATGGAGAAAGAATGTCTAGTCTTGATGTTCACTATCCAGAAAATGTGGCATTATATCATGGGCCAGACCATTTATGTCATCTCCAGAGTCAATCCTCTACGAGTTTTGATGAAGAAGCCCAGTATATTCAAAAGTCTGTTAAGGGCCATCCCTAGCTGACTTTTTGGTTGCTCATCAAATCCCTGAAACTTCTAAACTCTATGACAAAATTTCTGATGAAACTCTGGAATCTAATATGTCTTCAGAGAGAATACTTGCTTGGCATCTATTCTTTGATGGTGTATCCAGAATTGGACCCAATGGTATCATTATCGCTGGAGTTGGGCTCATACTTGTATCTCCCGAAGGACTAGCCATTCAAAAAGCCTATTCCATGGACGCACTATGTTCCAATAATATCGCTGAATTCAATGCTCTACTCATTGGTCTGCAATTAGCTAAACAGTTGGATATCGAATATCTGGAAGTATACGAAGACTCTAAACTGATTGTCAACAAAGTCAGAGGCAAGTATGAAGTTTGGCATTAAGATCTTATTCCTTACCAGGAAGCAACACTCAAATTAGCCTCATCATTCAAGGGTTTCTTCATTGAACACGTACATCGAGCATACAACACAGAAGCTGATGCACTTGCTAATCTAGCAGCAGTATTAGCGATCCCTATGAAAAGACAACAGTTGATCATCGTTACTAACAAAGAATTATTCTGTATCAACTAGCAATTCAGTCGAGATTTGCACTACTAGCGAAGACTGGAGGGCTCCCTTCATCGACTTCGTATTACATGACATCTTACCCGAAGATCCTAAAGAAGTAACGACAATCCGTCGACGGTCGCTTTGATTTTATTACAATCACTCCTCTAAAATGCTCTACCATCGATCATTTGATGGTATGCTCCTACGTTGTCTTGCGGGAGATGAAGCAAAGCAGATACTACGTAAAGCTCATGACGGTGTCTATGGTGCACACTAGCCTGGTCCCAAACTTCAGGATCAGATCCAACGTATGGGATATTATTGGACCACCATGGTGGCAGATGTGATTGAATATGCAAGAAAACGCAGAGCCTATCAGATCCATGCAGATTTTATTCACCAACCATCAGAATTCTTGTATCCAACTGCAGCAACTTAGCCTTTTGAAGCCTGGGACATGGATGTCATCGGTCCTATCAATCCGCCATCATCTCGAGGACATCGGTTTATCCTAGATATAACTGATTACTTCTTGAAATGGGCAGAAGCTGTATCCCTAGCATAAGACAAGATAAGCAGTGTCATCAACTTTATCAAACATCATGTGATCTACAGATTCGGCGTTACTCGACGAATCATTCATGACAATGGACCCCAATTCGTCAGTCAAAAATTTACTCGATTTTGTGATGACAATCGAATCAATAATATTGCTTCGACGACTTATAATCCCGCAGCTAACGGTTTAGCTGAAGCATTCAACAAAACAATCATCAAGCTTCTCAAGAAGTTCGTTTCTACTAATAAACGCAACTGGAGCAAAAAGCTTAGGGAATGTCTATGGGCCTACCATACTACCCTATGCACTTCGACTGGTTGTATACCTTTCTTTCTAGTGTATGGATGCGAGACTGTCTTACCACTAGAAAGTCAAATTTTGTCACTAAGAATCGCCATTGCTATTGAGCTGATAGTGGAGAATAATGATCGTCTTGGACTTCAAGAGCTTGAAGCATTCAACGAGAAATGGCTACTAGCTCAACAACACATCGAGCTGTATCAAGTCCGTATCTGGAAAGACTTCAATCGTAAAGTCAAAGTACGAGTATTTCAAAAAGGTGAGCTGGTCCTTACAGTCAGACGTCCTATCACTACGACGCATAGAAGCAAGGGCAAGTTCGAGCCAAAGTGGAAAGTTCCCTATGTCGTAAGCAAAGTTTTCTCAAACGGATCTTATCAGCTGACCGGGATGGATGGTCGAATCGCTATGATGCCCATCAATGGCAAATTTCTAAAACAGTATCATGTCTGAAAGTATGTACTATGTTTTCCAATGAATATTGCATATACGCAAAACTTTGAATCATTATCTTTTATTCACTCTTTTCGTGAATAAACCCATGAATAATAAGTTCTCAGAAATCTCCAGCAAAATCTCAACCAGATTTTATGGTAAATCTTCGAAAGAATAACCCATAAACATCTGCCATAACATATTATCGTAAATATCATCTTTTGGAAACCCATTTGTTTTAAAATATAACTTATATATATATGAGTTCACGTCCACATTACTTCTGAATTCCATTATCTACATTTGTGACTTATCACAAGGTCATCATCAAAATAACATTATATCAAAATTATATTTTGTCACGTCCATATTACCTCGGAACAGATATAATAAGTGTTATTATTCGAAAAAAAAATTCACATCCAGTACCTCTGAACATATTTCTTACTCCTATCTATTACTTGTGTCTTAAATAGATACATAATAAGTAATAGAGCCACAAAAGATCATCAGTTTTCATTTTCATTCAAATCATGCAAAAACAAAAAAAACTATTACATTTGCCAAAAAGTTATAGTTCAAAAAGAATTATTACATTCATAAACTTCATTGTGGGGACTACGTATTCAGGTCGAGAATATGCCTCTTTAAAGCTTCAGCCCGTTCCACTCTAGTAGTAATCACCCTTTTTCTAGCCAAGCTTCTTCTCGCTTTTGGGTCCAATGATTGCGTCAAAGAGATATGACGTTACGATAAGCTTCAATATAAGATCTAGTCTCAGTTATACTAGCTTCTATATCTCCAGATTGAATTACAAAAGCTGCTAAAGCATTTTCAAGAATGGCTTGTTGCTTTCTATGTTCCTGAGCCAATATCTCACATTCAGCATCCACCAGCCTATCTATATTCCCTCTGGTCAAGGCCTGGTAAGACTGGATGGGTTCCTCAAGTTCTGCTAAGATCCGCTCCAGGGTATTCGCCATCTCATTATCTCCAAAATTACGTATGAAGTCAATTGGGAATTGGGAAGACTTCTTTATCGAATCGTAAGGATAATTCTTATCCAAGGCCAGTTGAACCAGATACTTCAAAGTGGTGAAGAAGGCATCCGTAAAAGTACATACGAGGTTGTTCATCACCGATGAGATACCAGGCGTCATTGCAACTGCAGGAGCTTCTATGTCTGCAAAGATAGAAGAATAATATTTTGCTCAACATCTACTTCTGGAGATTTTGGTGCAGGTATTCTTAAAGAACTTCCCTCTATAGCATGGGCTCCGACTGTCACGATCCACTCCCGAATAATCAGACATCAGTCGAACACGCCCAGCCTTCGTCGTTAGACACGACGAAGTAAGTTATACCAATATAGGGAAAAGCTAACCAGATAAACATGAACAAGTACAAATCACAGCATCTATAAACGAATCCTAGAATCCAGATACATGTCTAAGAGTTATTACATTTCCAGCAAATAAAAAATAAAGTCTGATAGTCTCAAATACAAAGAAATATAGTCTACTAATGGTAAAGTGCTAGGCTTCCTCAGCCTCTAAGTCCAGAGCAACTCCAGCTGGCTCTACTGCATCTACAGGCTCTCAGCCATAATAGGTATCACACAAAGCCTCCATCTCACCTGTAACATATCCTAGTCAGGAGCGGAGCAAAGTACAGTTCTAGGTAATGAACAATAAAATCATGATATGGAGAATAAGTACAGGAGAACACGAATATGAAATATAGGAAATAAACATGAAAGTATAAGAAATAAGTACAGGAATATAACTATGAACCTGAAGTACAAGACGACATGTGCACCATATTTGAAATACAACTAGCCTATGTGACCGGCTGGGATGAGTACAGGAGCATGTACAGGAGTACATGAATATCGGTACGGCTTAGGACCCGCATGCACGATGCGAGGCCTAAGCTATCTACATGAATATGGTAACCGGGGTTTGGTCACATAGCTAGTGTATTTCTCCACCCGACACAAGTAAGTACAAGAACAGGAAATACAAGAGTACAGGATATCATGTCATGACGTGTCACAAGAAGAGTACAAGATATGTAAATGTAGAAGACCATAGAAAAGTACCTGCCTTGCTCCAGGAGGGTACAGGTAATCAGTGGAGCTGGATGTCCTCCTGGTTATTAAGTACAAGTTGGTTAATATCTAAATAAATTCTAATTTTTACTTATCAAGAACTCTAATATACTTGGAATATACCAGTAGTTTTTAAGTTAAACTATTTATCCTCTTTACTAATTAGTACACTAAAACACTCCCAACCCACTCTATGGTAATCCTCAAAGTATTCCCATAAATTTAAAAGAAGAAGTTGGTCATCAATTCATGCTAAATATAATCGAGAAGTTTTCCACACTAGTGTCTATTCCTATACACAAAAGAACTCAATTTGAAAACAGGGTCTTTCTCCTGTTGACTAGTGCACTGAGATTTGAATCTTAGGTTCATCAAGTTGAATCAAAACACTGTTATATGAATTCTCAAGTTCCTATTTCCAGAATTATACTCCTCAAGGGGATCAGTCCAATAAAACTGATACAAATCAGTCTCAGTTTAAAATACCAATTTAGTCAGTCCCTAATAGGACACACAAATCAGTCTTTTAATCCAAAACTGATATAATCAATTTTACTAGGCTGACACAGACCAGGATACTAGCTTACTAACAATCTAAGATTATAAGAATTATCATTCCTCTTCAATATAACACCCTTAACTTATATCAATAAAAGAATGTACTGAGATAGCTTGTAGTAAATACTAAACTTCTGAACTGTGGGATAAAAAAATAGTCTACCCAACAAGAAGAGTTATCTTCCCATATGCAGCTATGCAACAAAGGATAGAGATCTGCAATTTCAGTTTAAAAATCACCAAGCTTAGCATAGAAAATCCCAACAGCCCAGAACATCAAGCTCAACTTAGTACAAAATGACCAAGCTATTCCTGATAAAATTTGCTAACACTGATGCTCAACCCGAGCTTCAATAACATCAAACTCAAAGATCCAAAATATCATACATACGATCAAAATACAACACAAAATCAATTATAGAAACTTGATAAAAATCTATGAGTTTAACCAACTATCAGTCTTCAAGCCTGCATACAGGTTTCAGGTCATAACCACATTGAAACTGGACACGGTCAACCTGGACACGAGCTACCCGGACACGAGCTACTGGTCTGCATATGCACAAACACGAGCACTGCTACTCTGCATATGCACAAACACGAGCACTGCTACTCTGCATATGCACGAACATGAACACGAGCACTGCTACTCTGCATTCTTCAATCACGCACACAAGATGCAAGTACAACAAAGCTAGCTGACACAAAATCAAATGAGCCGAACTCAGACACATTAACTGGACTCGAACCACTCTACTCCCTGCATTTTAACCACAACTCCAACTACTTACTAAAATTCTAGTTGTAACAATAAGAACTTACACTAAGAAGAATAGATCAATACCTGAAACTGATGTGTCCGAACTCGAACGAGAAAAATAGATGTAGAGATTTCCAATATCAGAATCAAAATCGATCTCCCCTGTGTAGAATTTAAGCAATCGAGAAAAATGATTGATCAAAAGCTCGATCAAATCACCATCCCACACAATTGATTTAAATTAACTAAAATATAGATTACTTACCGAAATGTCGATTAATCCATGAAGGTGACCAATCGACACATCTGTGAAGGAAACCTAGGTCGAAATGATCTCACAAAAAAAGAGTTCCTATACAAATTGAACATCCAAGGGAAAGATCAATCGAAGAATAGATCCGAACAAAACTTCGAACTAGCCATGGAATCGAAGCACTTACTGTAACCTGGTCGCCGCTACTAAATCTCGATGAAGCTACAGAGCTTCCGGTTGTCGCCGTGAGGATCATCGGAGACAAGGTGATGTCGCTACTACTAGAGGAACGAGAAATCGCCGTGAGGATCACCGCTGCTACTGGCTAGGCCATCGGAGAGGTGGAGCTTATCGCCGTCGTCTCCATCTTTGTTTGTCGGAGACGAATTGGTTAGGGTTTGGGTTAGCCGAAGATTTGGGGAAGAAGAAGCTCTCGGAAGAGAAAGGAAGTGGCCAAAAAAAATGAGACTGCTGATCATTCTCTCTCCAAAACACATTAAATAGACTTTTGCACATTTGGAAATCAGTCCTCCCGCCGATTGGCTATTAAGCAGAAAAACCTCTTTCCTTTTCGTTATTTCACAGAATCCAGAAAATCAGTTAGAAAGGAGAATGAGTGGTGGGCCCCAAGTTAGTTTGCTGCAACAAACTTTCAAATTCAAATTCTTGCTCCTAATTCCCTTCCCTCCAATTTATTTATATAAATAAAATAGGTTATGAACATTATTATATTAATAATTTAAAAATTCCCAAAAATGGAAAAGTGGAGTTACACCGACGTCCAAAGGTGCCATAGTCGAACTAAAACTGAATGCATCGCGAACTATGGGAACTTCAACCAATGACCCTATGGGTTTCGCTACAATTCAAAGTAAATATCATTATATCGCACCACATCAAATATGGAAGTAAAAGTAAATAGAGTCAAAGATTTACCTAGACCAAGTGGTACATAGGGAGTCTCATGAGGTGTAGTATCTTGCTCCGTTATGAGCCTACCCATTGCAGAAGTAGATACAGCCGCCTGACACCTTTCTGCTTCAGAACCTCCTAACATGAAACGGCTACTTCCAACCTCTGAATCAACTGGGTCTCCTGGGGCTACCTCATCTGTCCTCTACGGTTCAAGAACTTGCTCAACAGGGGTCTGAGTCCCCTCAGCATCAATCTTAGGGTCTTCATCACCCTTGAGGCATAGGTCTTCATCTTCTTCCTCAGCATCATCTGGGCTTTCGTCTCCCTCAATATCAACATCAGAGTTCTCATCACCTTGTGGTTCATCGAGGCTTTGATTGGCATCAATAGGGCTTTGATCACCTTCATTTGGGTGCTCTTCACCCTCAGCAATAACGTGGTCATCCTTGGCCAATGAATCTTGACCCTCTTGGGTCATTTCTTGACCATAATCTTCAGCCTAATCAGGATCAGAGGCATCACGATGGGATCTTCCTCAATCAGCTCATCACCAAAACCACAGCCATCTAGTGCTTCTATCATTTCCTTATCTTCTCTAGAAAGTTCAGGAGTTTAGGGTATAGAAGAAGCTGGAACTCCAAAAGGCACTACCCCTTCACCATGAACTGACGTTACCCCAAATGAAAATATTACTCTTTGGGGTGTAGCAGTTCTCAGAGCTAGGTGAGGCATTAGATCGGATGAAGCAAGTGCATCAGATGTCCTCTCTATCTTGGTAGTTGTTGGCTCCGTAGCAGTTATGGAGGGAACATTCACCGAAGCAACTAGAGTTGGCTCACTAGTTGGTGGCGATGTTAAACCGGCTACAGCAAACGTCGCTAATGTCGTTGTAGACAAAGGGATGATGAACCACCACGATTGATGGTTCTAAAATAGTAACCCTAGGAGTGTCTACTGCAGCTAGAGCCGGAGAACTGGTAGTCGGAGGCTCTGGAGATGAAGATATGTCAATACAAATTGATACAGGATCAACCTCAAGTAACTTTTGTTGAACAGAAAGAGTAAAGACATCACTTGGTGGAGAAGAAATGCCTCCGGGCGACAGCGGCAATGTCTCTTGGCCAAAAGTCTGTTCTGGAGAAGAAGGTGTAGGAGAAACTGCAATCTTCCTTCCTCTGACTTTGGTGGCCAATATCTTTCTCTTAGCCGAACACTTGAATAATGGCTGTGGAGATGTTGCAACCGTCTCAGTAGGAACAGACGGTTGAGGCTGTACTTCTTAAGGAGCAAGCTATTCCCTACTTGTTTCCTCCCCAGCTTCTGTACTTTCTCTTCGGAATGGGGATGGAGTTGATCCCCTTAGTGAAGTGGTTACGCCGGGCGAGAATCTAGCTTCCATCTGCCGCATCTAAAGCCTAGTCCTAGCTATAGGCTTCTCGACAGCAGTTATTTCTTTTGTTTTCTTATTTTTCCCCGTAACAGAAGAAGAAGGATTACCATGGGCTGGCTAGGTAGAGGATGTCCCAGTCTTTTGCTTCTTGTCCACCTTCTTTGCAGGGATTTCTCTTTATGCTTCCTGAGAAGGCCACACAACATATCCCGTACTTCATCAAGAAAACCCATGACTACGGTTTCCAAAGGTGCATCAGCAGGGGCATTCTCTTCAGCTTCAGTCAAATTGATGGTGGCTGCCTCCCCATCAAATGCTTTTCCTATCTCAATGAATTTGTCTGTCATTGAATAACCTTCAAAGAAGGTGTTGGCTAAGGTATAGAAGCGTACATATGAACTCAACATACGTAGGCCATTTTCAAGAGTGGCAGAAGGCATAGTGAATACAACCTTTGTACCCCTTGCACTAAAATACCTCCATCCTCGGGCGCCATCAATAAAATATTCGAAGGATTTAAGATAAGTTGTCGCATTCCCAACGTGCAACTGGTCATAGCCGAACTGACGAGCAAAGCAACTTGGCCGATATGGCTCCAAAAAGCAGTTGTTCTTAAACCGGTACACTAGATGAGAAAGCATGATTATCTTTAACCGGAAAAAGACCTCAGGAGATGGACAAGAACCCACAGGCTCTAAGTCCACAATAGGCATAGGGAAGCTCTTATATCCAGGTGGTAGAGGGGTACAGAAAAATTTCCAGCCTATGCCCCTATTTAGTACCTTTCTGCAATCATGCAAAGAATCCACCTTCCACTTTGTCTTGGCAAATCTTCCGATAAAGTTATCTGCTAATGCTCCCCCGACTCCAAGGACAGGATCCATCAATGAAGGATGGTGTAGTAACAACAAGCCAAATAGGTATGTGTATGGCATCTCGGTACGGGGGAAGTCCTTCCGAGTGTTGGGTTTTTCCATCATGGCATCTGTAAAACTCCAGAGTCCTGTGTTTAGCCAACATGTCATAGAGGACAATATGTCCATCTTATAGCCAAAAACTAAATGCATAGCGGTAAATAATATGCCCCAGTGGAGTCGATCGACGACACTAGCTCCAAGAATCACGAACCGTCGCAGCCACAAAGAGGAAAAGCCTGCTAAAGTAGCTTATGGGGACATGGCCATGCCACCTTATCTTATGTAACTCTCTACAACATATCCACGCCAGTCATCAGCCAACTCTGTATCGAAGCGATCGGATTCCTCCATCAACTGTAAAATAGTTGGGGCATCAAGCGGCTCAAAAGGGCGAGGCTCGCAATTAAGATGCTCATATACCTCAACTTCCTTGATGTCACGCCCCAGAACCAGAATACTGGCAAGTAGGGATGGACCAGGCAGCTACGTATACCAGAGTACTCCAGTACCCCGAAATAACGTATAAGCTGTATAGACATGGGATTTACTACTACAATCCAACAGTCCATCCTAGGTCAAACAATCCCAGGTATCTCAATCACAGACAAATATGCAAAGTATAAGAAGTATGATAATCTGACATAAAATAGTAAAGCGTCCCAAACTATATATACATGGATGATCATGAGGCTAATAATACAAAAAGAAGAACTAGCAAGAGTAATAGTCATACATGATAAGCTCTAGCTATAGTCTAGAGTAACGCAAATCATGTTTAAGCCCGTAGGCTAAATGTCAAGATCCAAAACATGAGCTAAATATGTGCTCGGAGGCTAAATGCCACAAAAGAATAATGTACATATCTAGTAGAAGAATGATATAGGAAACCCACTAAGGTACTCTGGTGCTTCGGGTAGTCACCATCGAGTAGATGGTACGGAAGATCCTTCGGGCTCCTCTATCAGATCTGGCCAAACAAAACCAGTGGGTTCAGACCCCTAATAGCAAGTACCACAAAGGAAGCAAAACTATGAATTAAAACCAACAATAACTAACATAGCAATAGATAGAGACAAAAATAAGTAAATGTAAATCAAGACTCGTACGCTACCAATGTACTTATCCAAAAAATAGAAAAGATAATAAGTAAAGCAACATATTGCATAAAGTAAACAACATGTGACATATTGTAAACTGTGGACATGTGAATTAAACGAAAGCTTATGAAGATGTGAGATAAACTGAGCATGTGAGCATATAAGATAACTGGGACATATGAGCACGTAAGATAACTGGGACATATGAGCATGTTAGATAAGTAGAACATGTGAGCATGTAAGATAACTGAAACATATGAGCATGTTAGATAACTGGAATATATGAGCATGTTAGATAACTGAAATACGTAAACATGTTAGATAACTGGAACATGTAAGAATGCGAGAACTATATAAAATGACAAATGATAAGATAACTTAGGAACTATTCCAGAATCCAAGTTACAACCCGTAAACCAAACAAGGACATGGGTTGTAACCCTTCTCCTGAACAGAACTTAGTCTCTAATCATTTATCGACAAAAGTAAGCATAAACAATGATGTACTAAAATAAACAAATTTTGACACTGCCTAGACAAAACTAGACTAGACTAGACTACATACAACAATCACGGCCAAGCAATGAGTACGGCTTTATACATTAGCTAACTAGGATTATCACAATCCTAATTACTAACATATGCACTTTTGAGAAATTCAAGTCCAGTTACCTGCCCTGTAGACTACCCGAATGACCCAAACCAATCGAAAAACAAGTATAGCAGACACACCACAGTACGCGTGTCCTAAGGAAGTGCCCCACTCGACGGTGTGCTGAAAGAGTGCTCATCATGACAGATTGCTCCAAATCTCTAGTGTGTATATATATATATATATATATATATATATATATATATATATATATATATATATATATATATAAAATATATATATATATATATATATATATATATATATATATATATATATATATATATAGGTGCAGGTAACCGGAAAAGTCTCACCTCCCAATGATCTAGGTAATCAAGCTAGTTGTTAATCCTTAACATTTTTATTTAGGATTCCGGGTGTGGCATTCCGCAGAATCCATCCTAGACATGACATGCAATACTGGATAAAAGCAAGAATGTGCACTATAACAAGCCACAACAAGAAAATATAATAAATTGGAAGCTAGGAGTGCGCTAGGACGAGCCACTATAAGGAAATAGAGAGTGCGCCATGACAGACCACTATCATATAAGGAAGGAAGGACATGTACAAGAGTGCACCACGACGGGTCACTATCTAGTAATCAAAGAAGACATATAACATGAGTGTGCCACGATGGACCACTATCTAGTAAGCAAATAATGCATGACAATAATTATCATAGCATGTAAGAAATGATTGATAGGAAAGGTGTTGACACAAAATCACAGTCAACCAAATATTGATATAATTGACGATATGATACTTGTAATATTTTAATACGACACATGAAGACTGAACTCAGTACAAGACGGACGACAGCTCGTACCTGCTATATTAAATGTTTTAAGTCTGTATTTTACACTTTTATTGAGTCTAGACATATGTAAACTGAGTCATACTGAGCAATTTGAGACTTAACCTATACCCATACCTCAAAACAAAAGCTCCACAAAAATCCAAATAAGCCCATTTACCCATTGGACCAGTTTTGTGCTCTGGAGACAGAGTTCGGGCCGAACTCTGCCTCTACACAGAGTTCAGTCCGAACTCTGCCTCCTAAAATCTAGGACCCTAATTTTTAGGGTTGGCTGGATGCAAGTTGTCCAACGGCCAAAATTTTGAATATTTGACCTAGAATTTTGGCCGAATTCTGCCTATCTGGTATCCTATAAATAGGCTATGAATTCTCCCATTTTTAATCTTCCAATCTTCTCTTCTCTTCTCTCTAAAGCCTTATACAAGCCATACCCTTCTCATCTACTAGCCATAAGCTCCCTAAGCCTCAAAGTGCCCAGTACTTTTCAGTTAGGAGTTTGTGCAAGAGTTCAAGAAGTCGCTTGGAAAATTCCAAGCATCGCCACTGCGATCTCTGTAAGAAGTTGACCTGCTCTTCTGAAGAAAAGGCACGGGGTGTAACTACTATTTCACAATAGTGGATTTAATCCTGAGCTAGAGTTCTCAGGCCTAGACTAGTCCCCCACGAGGAAAACCATGTTAAAATCGGCTATGTTTGCGTATGCTTTCTCGCTCTTTACTATTTTCGTATTTACTCTGATTATTTACTGTTGGTAAAAGAGTTTAATTTTTAATTGGACATTATTGTCATAAACTCTATTCACCCCCTTCTAGAGTTGTCTATTTATTCTTCAATTGGTATCAGAGCCAGGTTCTCTCAACAATGACTAACATCCTAGAGTTGATCCATGGCAACCACACAATCCATGATTTCCAATCACGGTAAAGAGCAGTCCACTCATAGGCCTCCCCCATTTGATGGAACAAACTACACCTATTGGAAAACAAGGATGAGCTTTTATCTCAAGTTACTAGACTTCGACCTGTGGACCATTGTTACCGATGGTTACAAAAAGTCCGCCAGGATAGTTGTCAATGGTGATCTCATTGAGAAACCATATGACAAATATTCTGACGAGGAGAAGAAACAGGCGAGTCTAGATGCATTAATGCTTTATTCTGCGCTATAGACATGAATGAGTTTAACAGGGTCTCAACATGCACCACCTCTCACGAAGTATTGAGACTTCTAGAAGTGACGCATGAAGGAACCACTCAAGTCAAGGAGTCAAAAATAAGTTGTCTCACTCAAGAATATGAGACATTCAAGATGAAACCAAATGAGACGATCACACAAGATTCCTCGACATCATCAACCTCCTGTCTTCTCTCGACAAGCAATATACAAATCATGAGAAGATCCGCAAGCTACTTAGGGGGCTACCAAAGATTTGGAACCCTAAGGTGACAGCCATCATAGAAGAAAATGATCTCACGACTATGTCCATGGAGACTTTGATGGGAAAGCTGATGACTCATGAGCTTGACCACAAAGACTTCGAAGAGCCTGCTCCTAAGACAAAGGAGATTGCCCTTAAAGCTCACCGACGAAGGGTTGATCCTGAAGAGACGGATGATGACAACTCGGAAGGTGATGATCAAGCTCTCCTTGTCCGCAACTTCCAAAAATGTCTTCACTTCAATCAAACAAAGAAGGAACCGCAAGAAGATGACGAAGAAGGGCCAACATGCTACGGTTGCAAGAAGATTGGACACGTTCGAAAAGACTGTCCATTCACAAAGAAGAGCAACCGATATGAGAAACCATACAAGAAGGCTTCCTCAAGAAAATATGCCAACACAAGCATTTGGCATGAAAGTGAAGCTAGTGACTCCGAGGAAGAAAAGGACTCTCCTCAAGATACTGCCA
Source organism: Iris pallida (assembly GCA_029216955.1). NCBI lineage: Eukaryota > Viridiplantae > Streptophyta > Magnoliopsida > Asparagales > Iridaceae > Iris > Iris pallida. The sequence goes on from JANAVB010044037.1 coordinate 58,996, forward strand.
ATGTATGCCTAATAGCAACATCCGACAAGGTAACTAGCGAAACTCTCGATGATTTTACTTTTGACGAACTTGGCGATGCATTCAATGATTTACTCAATGACCACAAGAAAGTCATTAGTAAATATAAACACGCCAATGAGAAGATCAAAAGTATGAAGTCGAGATTCAAAGACTCTCTTCATTGCTTGATAATATTAGAGACATTTCACCCACGAAAGTCACAAATGAGGTGTCTAAGCTTAAATTAAGCATACATGATGCCGAAGCACGTATTGAAAAGCAAACACAAGAGATCACAGCACTCAACACTGAGATTATTGAAGAAAAAAATAGACACAAGATCTCTATCACTAAGATTTATGGTTTGAATACCAAGATTAATGAACTACATGCTGTCTCTAAGAAATTAGAGACTAGATTGGAAAAACAGGTTGCTCAACCTCAAATCCAATCACATGAGACACACACAAAGCATAACACTGGTCAACATAGTCAAACACGTCATCTACCTGCAGCACGCAAATATGCTTACATGTACACCCACTTCCATACAGCACACAAACCATATGCACGTAGAAATCATTCTCATAACTATCATTCTAATATGACACATAATCACCATGCTATACATAGATATAATCATCACCATGCTGCACATAAACACAATCACCACCATACTACATATAGATTTAATCATCATCCTGCAGCCACATATAGTCATCATCATGCTGCTCCACACCACTCTTACCATGCTACATATAGACATTATCATCATGCTACTCCACACCACTCTACATATAGACATTATCAATATGCTCATAATATAAATAGGAATGCTATTTGTACTTATTGTGGATTGCATGGACACATCTCACCATAATATAGAGTTAGGAGATTAGTAGATAGAAACATATATGCATGGTTGTCAAAAACTAACTTTTTAGGACCCTCAAGAACTTGGGTACCAAAGGTCACATCTACTCTTGATGTATGTGGACCTTCCCTCCTCAACTAAGAGTAAGTGGATTCTCGATAGTGGATGCTCGCGACATATGACGGGAGACGTAAATCTTTTCGCATCACTATCGATGAAGAGAGAAGGATATATATCCTTCGGTAATAACCTAAAAGGGTATATTATAGGTAATGTACTATTGGTCATCCTCCTTCTCTTGTAATAAAGGATGTCTGCCTAGTGACTGAGTTAAAGCATAACCTGCTCAGCATAAGTCATCTTGCTGATCATGGATATGTTATTAACTTTGGACAAACTAAGTGCTATATTTATGATAGATCAACAGGAGACATCGTTTTTGAAGGGATAAGAGAGGATAACATTTATATTTTCTATCTATCTAAAGATACTAACAGTGCAGGAAGATGTCTCTATGCTCACAAGGATAAAAGATTACTATGGCACCAGCATCTTGGTCATGCCAATATGGATACTATATCCAGGCTATTGACTAAGAAGCTAGTTAGAGGCTTGCCCGACATCACATTCAAAAAGGATACGGTATGTGCTAAATGTGAGTTGAATAAGACAACCAAGTCCTCATTTCATTCCATAAACTCTGTAAGTACTACTAGACCCTTGCAATTACTTCATATGGATTTATTTGGCCCTAGTAGAATAGCCAGTCTTGGTGGAAAACTCTACGCTTTTGTTATAGTAGATGACTTTTCTAGATTTACTTGGGTTTTCTTTATTACAAACAAAAGTGATACCATTTCAGTTTTCAAAATTTTTGCTAAAAAGGTTCAAAACGAAAAAGGCTACATGATCAATCGAATCCGAAGTAATCATGGAGGCGAATTCAAAAATGCTGATTTTGAAAAGTTTTGTGATTTAAATGGTTTTGATCATGAGTTTTCGTGTCCAAGAACTCCTCAACAAAATGGTGTTATGGAGCAGAAGAATAGGACTCTTGGCGATATGGCTAGAGTCATGCTAAATAAATTTTTACTTTCGAAATATTTTTGGGCTGAAGCTGTCAGTACAACGTGCCATATTTTAAATAGGGTGCTCATTCGTCCTATTACGAAGAAAATACCCTATGAGCTTTGGTTTGGAAGAACTCCAAACGTTTCATATTTTTGAGTTTTTGGTTGTCGATGTTTTATCCTTAACACCAAAGACAACTTAGGCAAATTTGATGCCAAAGCTGACGATGGTATATTTCTTTGCTATGCGGCCAAGAGCAAGGGATATAGAGTATTCAACAAATACTCATTAATTGTGGAAGAGTCTACCAATGTGACTTTTGATGAGGTAACAGTGCAGCAACTACTCTTGATGATGATGTTGAGCTATCAACTTCTACTCCGATGAATACTACCACTGAGACCAATTCTCTGGAGGGCTTGCCAAAGAAATTCTCTTTCAAGCCGTCACATCCAAAAAATTTGGTTATAGGTGAGGTTTCACGCGGAGTAAGTACTAGATCATCATTAAGAGACTCTATTGCTAGTACTGCCTTTATTTCACAAATTGAACCAAAAAAATTGTAGAAGCTTTTAATGATGAGTTTTGGATTTCTGCCATGCAAGAGGAACTCAACCAATTCGAGAGGAGCCAAGTTTGGAAACTTATTCCTAGGCCGGTAAATCACTCGATTATTGGTACTAAATGGGTTTTTTGAAACAAAGTAAATAAAGATGGTTCAGTTACACGCAACAAAGCTCGTCTAGTAGCTTAAGGATACAACCAAGAGGAAGGTATCGACTATGATGAGACGTATGCTCCTGTTGCGAGATTAAAATTTGGATGCTTTGCGCATTTGCTAACTTTCAAAATTTTAAATTGTTTCAAATAGATGTTAAAAGTGCTTTCTTGAATGGATTTATTAAGGAGGAAGTTTTTGTAAAGCAACCCCCTGATTTTGAAAATCACAAATTTCTAGACCATGTTTTCAAGCTCAAGAAAGCGCTCTATGGCCTCAAACAAGCCCCTAGAGCTTGGTATGAACGGCTAAGCAATTTCTTGCTTGAAAAAGGTTTTTCAAATGGGAAAGTTGACACTACACTTTTTATGAAATCTTTCAAAGACACTATTCTCTTAGTGCAAATTTACGTTGATGATATTATATTTGGTTCTACTGATGAAAATCTCTGTCAAGATTTTGCCAAGTGTATGCAGACCGAGTTTGAGATGAGCATGATGGGGGAGCTCAATTACTTTCTTGGACTGTAAGTCAAGTAAACATCAAATGGAAAATCTGTCAATCGAAGTATACAAAAGACATATTGAAGAAATTTGACCTTGACAACGTCAAACCAATCGGCACTCCAATGGCTACTACAACTAAACTAGAACCAGATGAAAGCGGCAAACCTGTGGATCAATGTAAGTATCGAGGTATGATAGGAAGTCTACTTTATTTAACTGCTAGTTGCCCTGATATTATGTTTAGTGTTTGTCTGTGTACTAGATATCAAGCAAATCCTAAGGAATCACACATGTCTGCCGTTAAGCGTATCTTTCGATACCTTAAGGGTACGGTTACAGTAGGCCTATGGTATCCCAAATTAATATCATTTGACCTCATTGGTTACTCTGATGCTGATTTTGTCGGATGCAAGGTCGACCGTAAAAGTACGAGCGGTACGTGTCATTTATTAGAAAAGGCTCTAGTCTCTTGGTTTAGCAAGAAGCAGAATTCTGTCGCACTATCCACAACAGAAGCTGAATATATCGCAGCTGATCGTTGTTGTGCACAAATTTTGTGGATGAAGCAAACCCTTGAAGACTATAACTTATCATTTATGCATATTCCTATATTTTATGACAACACTAGTGCTATAAATCTCACTAAGAACCCCATATGTCACTTACGCACGAAGCACATTGAAATACGTCACCACTTTTTGCGTGATCACCAGCAAAATGGCACTATTAACTTAGAATTTATTGACACTGATCATCAGCTAGCAGATTTCTTTATAAAACTACTATCCGAAGAGCGTTTTAACTTTCTTTGTCGTGAAATAGGAATCTTGGATGAAGTTGTTATTCGTTAAAGTAACCTGCATAAAAATTGATTATGTCTTGATTTTTTTATGATGAAATTGCTATGGGTACAAGTCGAAAGGGCCCTTCTGACAACAAGGCGTAAAAGCCTAAGCGACACGGTGCACTAGTCCTCAGGACTACCGCTAGCTGGGATCCGGCCCCTGCAGCTACCCCATGGCAGCTTCAAAATATTGAATTGTGGCATAATTCCTTATTTATTTTATGGTATACTTTTATTTATCACATGCTAAAATTCAAAATTTTAAACTTTACTTTGATTCAGTGTTGATTTTTTATTCTCTACTTGGTTTTCTTATTTTGTATATGCATCTATCTATTATCATATTCCTTTTAGTCTCTCTTTTTTCAAACTGCTTTTTAGCCTGATTTTTGTTCTGGCTACAGAAACCAGAATTCGGGTCGAACTCTGCTTGACCCAGAGTTCGGGCCGAATTCGGTCTGGTCCTTCCAGAACCGAAAGCAGGCTCAGCCGTTGATCAAATTTTGATCCAAAGGTCCACAATTGTTCCGACCATTCGAGCCCTTACACTTAAAACTGGGTTCTCCTCTTCTTTCTCCTCCATTGCCACCCTCTAAACTTCTATAAACTACTTCTCTTCAAACCCTAACCCTAGTTCTTCCATCTTAGTGCATCTTTCTTCTCAAAATTCAAGGAGAAGGATTCTCTCACCATTCTCTTTCATCTTTCATCAACAAATTGAGGTATATTTTCACACTTCTCTCCATCTAAATTTCCTCAATTTTTTTTATTATTTTATGGCTCCCAAGTTGTTCAATAGAGGGAAGAGACTTCGAACCGAGGGTGCGTCTTCTTCGAATGCTCCTCCTCGTGTTGAACAACCCGTTGAACAACCTAATCAACAACCTATTCACCCGTTGTTCAACCCACCTCGTCCATTCGACCCCAACACGTACGATGACCGGATATTCGTATCACTAGACGCTTCCAATGAGTGGTTTAGTAATTTTCGATTACGTCCAGTGTATGCGGGTCATCCTATAAATTTTATTATCTTTTCACAATATGATTCATTATTTTATGATCTATGTCTTGATGAACTTGTCACTACCAATTCAGTTATATATCTCAATGCCATCCAAATGTTTTATTGCAACCTTTCTCACAATGATACACATCTATTTTTACGTGTTGCGGGCATTGATATTTCTTTTGATGATTTTGACTTGGCCGAATACCTTAAAATTTCGGAGCCAGACTCATGGGAGAAACTTGTTGAAGCTCGCAAGTTCCAATCCCCGGTGGGTCATCCCTAGAAAGCTTTAAGGACGATTTGTGTACTCCTAACACACGTCCTCGCAAGCTTCTCGCCAAGTTTCTCAATCCTTACTTTTATGAACTTCATCGCATTGTTTTTAACACAATTCTGCCTAAAATAGGATAAACTGATGAGGTTACATACTTTGAAATCTCTGCTTTGTACCACCTCCATTTTCATGTTCCTTTTAATCTTCCACGTACCATGATAGACTGAATGATTAATGCTAGGAAGAAGCCAAGATCCTTGGTTTATGCTCTTTATCTTCCTATGATCTTTCGTGCCTTTCGTGTACCTCTTGATGAGTGCCAATTCCTACCTGCCCCTGCCTTCCTCTCTAAGGCACGGCGACTTCAAGCAGCAGTTGGCTCACCTAATGTGTCTGAGCACTCTGACGATGAGCCCGACACACCTCCTCTTGGACAGGATGCGCCTCCTTCTCCTGCTACTCTTGAGTCACTACAGACTATGCTCTGCGATCGATTCACCTTAGAGGATGATCGCTGGACTCAGCTTGACAATCGGACCACCCTACAGATGAGTGCCATCAATAACTCACTGCACGATATTCGGTACTCTATGTCCCGGCATCCTTTTATACCTATTCCTATGGAGCGGGACCCTGTTCGCGATGGATACCGTATCGATGACCCTTGGGTTATCCGCTACCTGGATCCGGATGCGGCGTTCGTGGACCCTCGTCGTTCCTTCACTGATCCATCCGACGACGCTGGGCCTTCACGAGCTCGATGATGGATGTGGATTTTACTTGTTGCTGCTGCTGAGGATCGTAGTTTATGTTTTTTCTACATTTTTAGTTGATGTAGTTGTTTTTTCTTCTGTTCTTTGGTTGTATTAGCACTTTTTGTGTGACTCTTGAGACATTTTATTCTGTCGCTTATCAGTTTATGCAGTTTATTATTATTTTTTTGGTGTGCTTGCCAGTCATTATTTCTGGTTGATTGATAAATACCAAAAGGGGGAGAAATATTTTTTCTATATTCATCATATCATATTTTCTAGCATTGTGTATATGTGCTTTGGGAAAGACTGTTTTATCAGGACAACAGGAATAGAGCAATGTTTACGGGAGAGCTATTGATAGCTCTGCACTGATTACGGGGGAGCTACGCTACTGCTCTTTAGTGTGTCCAGGTATGAATATTGAATATACAAATATTATTTTGTCAATTATCAATATGGGGGAGATTGTTGACACATAATCACAGTCAACCAAATATTGATATAATTGACGACATAATACTTGTAATATTTCAATACGACACATGAAGACTGAACTCAGTACAAGACGGACGACAGCTCGCACCTGCTATATTAAATGTTTTAAGTCTGTATTTTATACTTTTATTGAGTCTAGACATATGTAGACTGAGTCGTACTGAGCAATTTGAGACTTAACCTATACACATACCTCAAAACAAAAGCTCCACAAAAATCTAAATAAGCCCATTTACCCATTGGACCAGTTCTGTGCTCTGGAGACAGAGTTCGGGCCGAATTCTGCCTCCACACAGAGTTCGGGCCGAACTCTGCCTCCTAAAATCCAGGACCCTAATTTTTAGGGTTGGCTGGATGCAAGTTGTCCAACGGCCAAATTTTTTAATATTTGACCCAGAATTCTGGCCGAATTCTGCCTATCTGATATCCTATAAATAGGCCATGAATTCTCCCATTTTCAATCATCCAATCTTCTCTTCTCTCTAAAGCCTTATAAAAGCCATACCCTTCTCATCTACTAGCCACAAGCTCCCTAAGCCTCAAAGTGCTCAGTACTTTTCAGTTAGGAGTTTGTGCAAGAGTTCAAGAAGTCGTTTGGAAAATTCCAAGCATCGCCACTGCGATCTTTGTAAGAAGTTGACGTGCTCTTTTGAAGAAAAGGCACGGGGTGTAACTACTATTTCACAAATAGTGAATTTAATCCTGAGCTAGAGTTCTCAGGCCTGGACTAGTCCTCCACGAGGAAAACCAGGTTAAAATCGGCTGTGTTTGCGTATGCTTTCTCGCTCTTTACTATTTCCGCATTTACTCTGATTATTTACTGTTGGTGAAAGAGTTTAATTTTTAATTGTACATTATTATCATAAACTCTATTCATCCCCCTCTAGAGTTGCCTATTTGTTCTTCAAAAGACATCATGGCATGTCAGAAAGAATAAATAAAAGTAAGTACATGACAAAGAATAATAATTGTATATATAATAGTGTCAAATGTATATAGGGTGTACAATCATTTTCTAACTATACATGATAATCTAATCATGTTAAGAATTCATTACAATTGAAGAAAATATCAAAAAAGGACAAAAACGGATATTAACGGACAAAAACAGCCTAACCGGATCATCCGGCGGATTACTGCAAATTTTCAACGGATTTTCCAAAGTGTCACAGCATGTTTAGTAGTGCAAGTTCGGATTTTCTGACGAATTTCTGCGGATTTTTGATGGATTTTTCGAACCGTCACAGAAAGTTGATTTTTGAAAACTCAAAACTTGTTTCAGCCATAAAAACTTTATTTTAAATCGAAATTCAGATTTTCAAAAGTCAAAATCGCATAGAGTTAAATTCTCTACAACATGGAAGTATTAATTTTCATATAATAAAATATTTGATATATCAATACCTCAAAATACTCCAAAAATAGGTTCTCGGGATACCGAAACGGGTTTCGATTTTCACCAAACTCAAAATCTATGTATACAAGCTAGGTGAGGGCCTCATATAATATATGTGACCAAGATACATGATGGTAACACCAATATCACTTTTGATACCGAGGTTTTCTACTAAGTCAATATTGGATTTTAACAGAAAATCAAAACCTAGTTCTAACCAAATTTAGAAACATGCATATAGAATCACAAGGAAATCATTTTTAACAAAATGAGTTTAGGACAATTCTAAGCATTTAATACCAAGAAAAATAAAAATGACAACAAAATAATATGGTTCAAGAATTTGGCAAAATGTACTTGCCTAGGTTAAGCTCTAAGCCTAATCTTCCACTCCACCACCGAGAGGGGTACGAAACCACACTCTAGGCCTCAAGGCCAAGCTTTCCTAAGCTTGAGGAAAATGAATAAAAGAGAAGAGGAATGGAGGAAAGAATGAAAAGAGAGACGAGAGAGAAAGTGAAAGGGTATATATAGAAGTGGGAATTAATCATGACCGTTGGATGGTGATCGATGTCAAAATCTAAATCGATCCTAACAATTCAAAAGAAAACCAAGTATCCATTGGATAATAGGATGCATCTACACTATTTGCGAAAATATCTAAATACTATTCATCAAAATATCCAAAACATTATTTACGAAAATATCGAAAACACAATTCATGAAAATATCTGAAATCGAAAATATCTAAAATGTGAAAAATATGTCTGGACGGTATGCCACCGGTATATACCGGTATAATGGCAGTATGCCAATCAAGGAGAAAATCTATAAGTTGGAAAAAATTTAAAGCGTTCTGAAAACTAAGAAAATACGAAATAAGTACAAAAAATACATATCCGTATATAAGTACCGATACTGTGAGATGAGTCTCACACTTGACATGACACAAAAAGAGATATGATAGCCATTTTGACAGATAACATGTCCCGACAGGATTGCTATGATAGAAATGGGTGAAAACGATAAAGTGACATAGCAATTCATCGAAGACTGCTATCATTTGATGGTTCTCTTTTTCCATAACATCCAGTTCATCCTCTGTTGGAACATATTGTAATGCCTGTGGTTCGTATTGCGTATTTTGGAATACGTGTACGTATTTTATTTTGTATTGCTTGATTCCTGGCTTAGCTTTTCCTTCTTGACTTAGTTTATTTTCTTGGGCTGGTTCGGTTGGCTTGGTTCGGTTTAGGATTACTATTGGTTCAAGATGAACCCATGATGAACCCCCTACCTACCACCACCATTTGTATTTATTAGCCCTCTTCATTCTCTCTCTTCATTTATCATCTTCTTCTTCCTCATTTACTTCCTTACCTACCAGAGAGAGGAGAGAGAGGTCTAGGCAAGTGCAACTTGCTTCATAGAGGAACTCCAATTTTACTACTTCATTCTCTTCCTTACTACATTCTAAAGCACTTTAGTACTTGGCATTTTCACTTTCCATGGCTAGATTCTTGTAGATCTATATTTACTTTATTTTCGGAATTCTTGGGTTTTGATCTACTTAAGCTTGTTATTTTCTAGTTTTGACGGTTCCATGTGGTAGAGAATTTCGTTCTGCCCCATTTTGACCTATGAAAGTTCGGATTTGGACTCCGGATGAAGGTTTCTTGGAGCTTGGAAGCAAGGATTCTTGGTATTCTTTTCTCGGAAGCTTGGAGAAGAAGAACAGTGCTTGACTTGACCGTATGACACTTCATGTGGCAAGTACTTCTGAGCCGCATGAGCCTTCATACGACAGTTCTGGCCGCACGGGTTTGACTTGGCCGCATGACAATTCATGCGCCAAGTGACTTAGCCGCATGGGACTCTCAGCCGCATAGGCTGGATCCCATTCCTGGCCGTATGGATTTCTATCACCCTGAGCCGCATAAAGCTCTGTTCATAGCCAGCCGCATAAGACCTCGTTTGACCCAGCCGCAGGAGTGCTTCCATCCAGCCGCAAGGGCCCCTTTTCTCGAACCGCATACGCATCCATTCTCTTTCCAGCCGCATATGTACAGTCCCTCTTGGCCGCATGAGTACTCCCCCCTTCTGAGCCGCATAGGCGTTGCTTCCTGCTGCCGTATGGGACTCTGTCCACCCTGAGCCGCATTAACTTAAGCACTCGCTGGCCGCATAAGCCGCAGTCTTCCACTGCCGCATAAGATCGAACCCAGCTAGCCGCATGGACCTTCATCTCAACCCAGCCGCATATACTCCACTCCCCCTCAGCCGCATGCGCTTGACCCTGTTCAGCCGCATGGGCTGTTCTCTTCAGCCGCATGTGATCATATGCCTTAGCCGCATGGCTCTTCTATAGCCCTGAATATTGATATTTTATTAGATATTTTACGTCCATTTTATATCCTTACGCCTTTTGTCATGAACTTCATAATCACGAATTTATTTTTATATATATTTACTAATGATAATTGAACATGGCATGGCAGGACAAGCATGCCTGACATGATTATCTCGAATTGTTGTTGTACATGACATGACCTGACAAAGATGATTAACCTGGACACCGTGGATGATTGCGTTTGCACAATAAACCAGTATTGTCTTGCATCATGTCTAGGATGGGATCCCTGAGTACCACGGTCAGGGATACCTACTATAATTAACTAAGGGTAATAAACTAGAATAATTCAGTAGACATGAAGAGATTCCCGGCTACAGGCAATCCCGTTATCTAGGCACATTAAGTGGACCTGTAGCCTACCGACGAGTAGGGCACATTTCCAGCACACAGTCATGTGGTGCACCCTTCATAAACGGACATTCGACCTGGATAACTTGGATGGTCTGCAGGGCTTGTGGCTGTTGGGATAATCTCATTGCATCTTGCTAGTAACTAGGCCTGTGATAACCCTAGTTAGTTAAAAGGTATCAAGCCGTACTCTTGATTGGCCATGATTGATTGGATGTAGTTTATTCCAGCTTAGTCTTATCATGATCCTGTGCAAGATTATGATATGATTATTGATGCTTGTCTTAACAATAAAGATCAGGGGTCCAGTTCTGTTCAGGCGAAGGGTTACAATCCCGGTCCTTATTTGGTTTAAGGGTTGTAACCTGGCTCCCGGAGCAGTTCTGTGTCCTCTCTTCGTTTATTGTCTTAATTGCAACCCTATACCATGTTCGTCATGTTTTATCTTACCTTAATACCATGATTATTTATACTGGCCTTAGCAATAAAGATCAGGGGTCCAGTTCTGTTCAGGCGAAGGGTTACAACCCCGGTCCTTGTTTGGTTTAAGGGTTGTAACCTGGCTCCCGGAGCAGTTCTGTGTCCTCTCTTCGTTTATTGTTTTCACTGTACCAATAGTATTTGAGACGGGTTTCTATTCAGGTGAAGGGCTGCAACCCCAGTCCTTATTTGGTTTAAGGGTTGTGACCTGGCTACTTGAATAGTTTCCTCGTACTCGGTTTACTGTTGTTATCGTTATTATGATCAGTTCTTTATTTATTATCTTTAATATTCTATTGTGATATGCTGGTTTTAGTTCCTAAGTGAAGCATCCTTTGTGGCACTTGCTCTTTCTGGGGTCTGACCCAGCTGGTTTTGTATGGCCAGATATTGGAGCAGCACCAGAGGATCCACCTATATTTTTAGCCCGATGGTGAACACCAGGCGTAACCCGGGCAACGAGTGGGTTATTTTTGGCTCTCCCACTCTATTGTAAAAATATTCTTTTGAGGCGTTTAGCCGACTAGCACCTGTTTAGCTCGATTGCATTTACTTATTGTCTGCCTAACATGATTAACAGATCCTAGGGTTGATCATGTATGACTAAACTCTTGCTAGTCCTGACATTTTGTAACGACTAGCTTCATGATCAGCTGAATATGTAATGTTTGGGACGCCTTACTATTGTATATTTAATGATCATACATCTTGTAACTTTTACTTACTTGCTTGTGATTGAGACACTAGGCTTGTTCATGACCATAGGAGACTGTTGGCTTGTAGTAAACCCTCATGTATCTAGACAGCCGTGACCATATAGCAAGATGGATCCCATTTCATATACGTAGCTGGCTATGTCTGCCCCCGCTCTCCAGTATTCTGGTTCTGGGGCGTGACACATATTCCTCATAAGGGTTCTCTCCCACTGGCAAACGTAAAAGAATTTTCATTTTATGAAGAGCAAAGCCCATCTCTCCGTGAGGGGTGGCAAAAGTGCCAGTACTACTGTTGTACCTCTCTGCTAGGGCCAGAAACATATTAGGGTTGTTCTATATCCCGCATGAAGTGGTCAGAATGGCTTCATAAAGATCTATCCCCTACAGCTTCTCACAAAAATTGTTTAGAGCCCATAAGGAGAGTCAATTCCAGCAGATAATTTTTGAGTGCAACAAAACAGTCAGCCTTATGTTAGTATTCCAAGAATATTCTCCTTAGGACATAGCATACATGTTGGCGAAGAAAGAAATTCTGACAGGCAACATCACTGTTGCATCGTCGGATGGTACGTAGCTTGGCCTTAGACCCCTCAAATGTGTGCTATATTGTTCAGAAATACAGAAGAATATATCTCTGCCATGATCCCTACGCATATGACATATTCTTCCAACCCTAGCCTGTTTAAAGGGGGTCAAGTCCCATGACATCTTTCTCGGAGAGCTAGCATGAGCATATCGAGATAGAGATAGGTTCCTCGTCATTTCAGAAAGATACACCAATGTGTTCCCCCTTAGGAAAGCTTGACGCTCTTTCTTCGACTTTGGTTGAGAATCTGCGTCTATGGACTATTCAAAGAGGAAAACCGGTTTTTTGTGAGGAATCTCGTCAGCAGTTAGAAAATGGCTGCTGTTCATCAAGCATAGCAGAGCCCTATCATCTTGGTTTTATAGAAGAGTCCATCTAGATAATGGTCCGTCATATTGTGGGAAAGCGATATGGGATAAATCATCTTTGTATTCTGACACCTGAAAAGCTGAAGCCAGTATTTCAACATTTGGATCTTCCCTCAGATTTACTGTAAAAGTAAACATAAAGTTATAATCCTAAAATTATTAAACTCTTAAAAGAACTGTGCGCCAATCATGAATGGCATAGAGCAGAAAGGGACAGTCCTTAGTTTGTGCAGACAGTATGCCATTTATTAGTTTAGTTCATAGATGGCGTATGTGATAAATCAGTCATTTGGCGTATGAATTGTGTTTGCTTATGATTCGCGCATTATGTCGGATGGCGCATCGTTCTTAAAAACATAACAAATGGCGCATGGCTCCATATCATGATTGATTTGATTTTTAGCCAACACTCTGAAAGTTGTGGCGCATTTGGGGGATAGCGCAAGCACCGACCAACACTTTGAAAGAGGCGGTCAATGTTGGCCTTTAATCGCGCTGCACGCGAATGGCGCAAGCTTTGTTGTTTATCTTCCCGGATGGTTTCCTCACCTTCAAGTGCAGGATTGGCCTCCTCTTATCTCGCTGACGGTGCTATGTGTTGTGGCACTCTCAACTCTGGCATGTGCATGATGGCTACAAACACTTTATTTTCTTTCTCGGCGGCAGATCTCTTGGGCGCCATTCGATCAAAAGAAAGCTTCGTGAATTCGAAAGAAGAAGAAGAAGATGAAGAGAGTTTGGGAAAGAAAATTTCTAAGTAAAGAACTCTCTCTTTCTCTCTCCAACCCGTAGGCTCTTTATAGTCTAAGCTCACACGTAACGGACGCACGAATTGTGCATAAAACTGAGGATCAGTTAAGATTCTGTCATGTACCAATCATGCGGGACCGCTTCTTGTTCAAAGTATTTCAAATTTCAAAAATTTTAAAATTTGAAAACTTTGAAGGGGGTCTTGTAGAAGCTTAAAATATATAAAATATTACCATGCACCATTCATAGATGGCACCAAGACTCAAATCATCAGATAACACTGAGATCAGATGGCGCACTAAATCAGATGGCACTAAGCGTTACATGGTGCCAGCTGCCACGTGGCCATCTTCCTTGAGAAGCCAAAATGGCTGTCATTATGACTGATAATACGTCAGTAGAAAAAAATCTCCTTGAATCCAGAGTGTGCAGCGCTCAAGGAGAATTGTCAAAGTCATCATAATTGTACTTGCCATTTACTGTGTGCCATGCAGAGATGGCACGAAGTAGTCAGTGCTTCATAGTTTCAAATGACTAGCATTTTTTTGCAGATAGCACAAAGCATGCACTATCTATTAAATCAGGCGCCAATTGATCAGATCATCATCTAGAAGTAAGATGACGTGGCACATATGCTACTAATCTCGAAGAACATGCATGCCCACAGCCCATGACCAAGTGCATATCTCTCATAGAATCCCACGTATCACATGCAGTTAACCCAACCGTTCGCGCAATGGGTGATGGTGCGCCAATCAGTGCCATGCGCCAATCAGAATAATTGCTTAACAGTTATTTCGAAACTCTATAAATAGAGTTCATGATCATTTTTCAAAAGACAACGAAGATCATAGACTCTGGAGCCAGAACTCTCGTCTCTATGGCAACAATTTCAAAGCATTTTATTCTCCAGTATCGCATCGTCCAAGGGATAAAATGATCGTCTTCTGATAAGATTTTTACAGTTGTAATTCCTCAGAATCAAAATTATACTTTGTACTTCTCTTTTTTAGTTTGTAAACTAGTTTTCTTAAAAAACTTCTGTTCTTGCAAACACCAGTTCGTTATTATTGTTTTCTTTATTATTGTATTTTTGTTCTTGTTATAGACATTGTGGACGTAGGATAAGTTGGTACCTAGCGTCCGAGGGGAACTCAGGTACCGATGTCAGTATATTGATATCGGGTATCAACCCTAGGCATTGCGTGCATATTGACGTGTCCGTCGACACGAATGACCATAGGACACCGACACGTTCATGCTACGAAGTTACATGAGTATTCATTGTATTGACTTTGTGTAAGCCCCCTGATTTTGTATTTTATTTTTAATTATGTTATATGGATATTTAAATATTAAAGCCAATAATGACTATGATAGTAGTTTACCGTAGCTTTGACTTTTGAAGCACAACAAATATTATTTTCTCAAATCCAATTCCATATTAGAATTATAGAATCGTCCACCTTCAGTTTGATATATCATGTCTCATCCAAATTTGCTTTTCAACATTTTTTTAGCTTCGCACAATTTCGGATCAACTTAGGCCATTTGATCATTTATCGTAATTCTAGGCCCAACTTCTAAATTGATTTTGGGACTTGACATAGATCGAAACCGTATGACCCAATATATAGTTTTGATCCATTTTGAGTCTACAATGCACATGCCTAGGGTGCACCATCCAATCGAGTTCTCTTATGCTACTTATTTGCAAATGGCACATGAGACTCATTAAATTGATTTTCGGGTCCAATTTGACTAGTAATGCTACTCGGACCCTAACCTAGTCAATCATACTAGTTAGAGCCTAACTAGGAGTACCAAAACCAAGTATACATATATTTAAGGGAATTTGAAGGATTAAATTGCAGCCATATGTAATATTCTCTTATATCTTTGACTTGGTCAAACTACTATCCAAATTAGGAAACCTATTACTAATAGTATACTTTGGAGAACCAAATCATATCCAAATTAGATCAAACCAAAGCCCATGCCCTAATAATATATATACCTATCAAACCCTAACCATTTCCCTCTCTCATAACTGCCCACTACTCCATAAACCTCCTAAACCGAGCGGCCACCACTCCAAGGTCGACCCCCCATAGCCGACCCCCTTTCCTTCTCAAAACCCTAATTTTTCTTAATTTTTTGCCATCACCACCACTCACGCGACCCCTTCAATGTCCTCTTCTACCCTAGCAACTGTAGGAGCAACCTTGCGGCCGTTAGAGAGGTGCACGATGCACTACTTGGGCCGAAACTCTGTCGAATCGAAGTGTGAAATATCACAGCAGGTTAGTCGATTTGCAGATGATGTTTCACCCACTTTTTCTCATTCGTTTATCCCCAAACTAAATCTAAGAGTTACCTTTGTATGTCTACTCCAACCACTGATCGCCAGATCCTCCAGTTCCAAGCATTTTGCCCGTGGCATCGATTCTACGACAGGGTGTCCAGAATCAATGAATTCTATTGCGAGCCATTTTTCACCCATCTAAGTTCAATTTCTAATCTTATTATATTTTTATTCAAAATATAGACGTTGATATCTTTTTGACGCATATCTGAAAGTTAGGTTTCGCATCTGTTTACTATTTTTAAAAATTCAAGATATTTGTCGTGTCACCGAACTCCGAAAAATTCTGCTTTCCTTGTGTCCAAAAGTGTCAAAACTCCACGAGTTCATATTAAACTTCATGTTGTGCAAGGTTTAAAATTATAAATAATATTTTAACTAATTTTTAGTATTTTTACAAAATTTATTAATTTTAGTTAGTCATTGTTTCAGGACTAAATTAATGGGTCGAATTGAGGAAGTTATATGTGGCATTGACATAAGACCTCTTGTGAAAGGGTTCCCATATTGAAAATATAATTATAGCAATATATAAGTATTTATAGGTAAATTTTAGAATTTAAATATATTATTTTGTTATAATTGTAAAGTATTTACGAGAGGTTTTGGTACTTATATGTACTTATATAGTAGATGCAGTGCCGTAACAACGTTATGGCAACTAGGAGGCGTAGATACTCATATAATTTATATATGGTATGTTGATATAAAATATTAAATATAATATATTATTAAAGGTGAGCTTGGGAGGATCGACAAGGACACCTGAGTTGGTCAGGCTTACCCACTGTAAGCCCACTTCCCAATTTTTTTTAATTTTTTTAATTTTATTTGTTTATGATTAATTTTATGGCCATTGTGAGTCATGTCAAAGCTTGTCGGTAGGCTATGACCATATTAAGGTCATATGACCTCTAGATAGCTTATATATGTATTATTTAGCTATTTTATATTGTTCTACAATTTTTGGATATTTGTAGGTATTTAATATTTAAGGTTTTATTATTTTTAAGGACTTTTAGGATTTACTGTAAGGTCATAAGGGGGTATTTCAGGATGAAATATTTTTATTTGGGCTCTAAATGACTAAAAATATTTTATAGAATATTTTAGAATTTTTCTGGATTTTTTAGAATTTTTAAAATTTTTTATATAATTAAAACCTATAGAATTTATATTTTATAGGCTTTGGGAATTTACTGTGAGATCACATGATGATATTTTGTGTTAAAAATATTTTATTTAGATTCTAGACACTTAGAAATATTTTCTAGAATTTTCTAGAATTTTTCTGGATTTTTCTGCAATTTATTTTGATTTATTCGGACTTAAAATGATTTTTAAATGATTTTCTGAATTAAATAATTAATAACCCAGAAATTTACCCACGGGGGGCCCACCTGTCGGCGCCCAGCTGAACCGCCTCTCTCTCCTATATATATATAGTATTATATTCGAAACCCTAGTAAAATTTCAGCCGCCTTTTTGAGAGAGAGTTCTAGTAGAGATCTCGACTTCCCGAAGCGATTTCTGCCAACTCCGACGTGCTTTTCGCGCGCCATTTTTTTTTCAGAAGCGTATTGAGGTATAGTTTCGGAATATCAAATTTATTTTTGTAATTTCTGAACCTAAATTTCTGGAAAATTCGTAGAGTGTCGGTTGTCCGAAACTTGACACGTTTCGGTGTTTTCGAGATTCCGGGAGAACCAGAAATCGAAATCACGAACCGTTTAAAGTTTCGGAAATCTAACACAGAGCCCAACGACATATATTTTATCCAAAAATTATTTCGTTCATTTAATATTTTATTTATTCTGTTGAACTCAGAACTGATCGATTGATTCCCGTTTTGGTCACGATTAGCCATAACGGCGATATCTTTTGACCAAAGCGTGATTTTGAGGCACGATCGATTCCAACGCACTCGTGGCACTGAAATCTACCAAGGTGCACTTTCAAAATCTAGAGTTCATAGCGTTTGACCAAAAAGTCAACGGTACGTCTCGATTTGCGTGCTATGGTTTCCAAAATTGAAAAACATGACTTTTGATGGCCAAACTTGTATGTTTAGATTATATTCAGATTATTATTAGGTTAAATTAAGTTTTTAAGTGAATTATTTTAGAAATAATTATTATTAAATTAGTAACCCAACTAGCCACTATTTAGAACTAGAACATTAGAATTAATTTGTGGTTTTCGTGCACTGTTCGTGGTGCGATGTATGTTATAGGTTGACAGCTTCTAGATCGACTTTTCTTCACCCTCGGCTTGTGACTACGGTTTGTGCAAGGACCTCAGGCAAGTGCACTTTCTGATTGCTTTCCGATTCATAGTAGTCTTTTCATTTCATATCTATACATATATCTTGCTACTTGTTGACACGCTCGTCACACGGAGTAGTCGGAAGGGGAAATACTAAGTAAATATGTGAACAAACCCAATTACATTATTGAACGATAGCTAAGTCATACACACTCACGTATGAGTTAGCCGTACCATTACTGAACGATAGCCATCGTATGCTGTGCCGTATTAGCCCAGCCGTTCACGTATTAAAAGGTATTTCACACCACATAGGTAGATGTCTTTTATTTTTCCTTTTACTTTTCCACCGTGCCATGTCATTAGTTTTCTTACTAGCTTTCATATTCCATATGCTATTTTCATGTCTTGTTAATTCTATTATGTTTTCGCATTGTCGTCGGTTTGTGTACTTGTTCCATTCCTGATTGAAAACCAACATTTTTCAGGTTTAGCCGCGATCACTGTTAGCATTGGAAAGACTTGGGTATGCTGAGGACAACCTAGAATAGAAAGCATTTGTATCAATTTCTTTAATTGTAAAACTTTATTTTTCCTTTAAATATAAATGTTGTAAATGTTGTAATAAATTAGAAATATGAATGAGCAGCAAATGTTTATGAATGAGCATTTATTTTCTTGCGGGCTTGACAGCGTTCTACCGCCGACTCTGCGGCGTAGGCTGGCTTGGACACGTTTCGTATCCGAAAAGCGGGTGCGGGTCGTGACACCCACAGATAGCAGTTACAGGCAATCGTGCCTTACCTTCATTACATATTATTCTTTGTTGCTTTGTTGTTCTTTTTTATTAGTATTGCATGACGTAGAACATTGATACTTAGTGTCCATTTATAGACGGGTACCAATGTCATGATAGTGACATCGAGTATTGACATTAGGCATTACGTACATACTGATGTGTCCATTGACACGATTGACCACATGACACCGACACATTCATGATGCGAGGTTTACATGACTATTCGTGGTATTGACCTCGTGTTAGCATTCTAGATTTCTTTATCAGTATTGTTTTTACTTTCGAGATGACTATACAGACTTGACATTGCTAAATTCTAGACATGGGGATTGGGGAGAACTTGACTACAATATCAGACCTATTGTCACGTGGCCTGTTGTTTAGTGACCTTTATCTCTGTAGCAAAGTAAGGGATTATTACTATCGAAAATTGATTGTCTTTAGTGCCATGACACGGTACTGGGGACAATATCCTGCTGAGGTGTTAGTGAGCCTTAGTGGAAAGGGTCCGGTATTCTAGAAAAGTATCTCACTTGCACATCACATAGACGGATACAATAGATTACCTTAGTTTATATTTTTATTTCTGTACTCTGGCATGTATATTATGCATCTTTCTAGTCTCCTGAGGACCTGGCTATTTTCCAGGCTTAGACGAAGCTGAAGACTACCCGAAGGTTCACGGTTCGGGAGCTGAGATCGGAGGCGTACCGACACAGGAGGATGAGATTGTGCCAGAGGACTTCTTGTGATCATGTTACCTTCATATTTTGTCTTGCTATATTATTCTATTTTCTTTTAATCAGACTTGTAGTTGATTTGTGTTGGCACATTTTATTTTGATTATTAACAGCATCTTCATAGTTTAGTTTTCTGTTTCTTCAGATTCAAATTTTCTCAGAAGCTCTACTACACAAAGTCCTTCCGTTCAAGCGTAGCCATCTTTTACTTCGAAGACTAAAGCAATTACCGACGTTCCTTGCATAAGACGGCGTCCTCCTGCTTAGAGTCTTCGTGTCTGTACAAAGTTTAGGTATATCTGTAAACACCTAAGGACGGATGACAAGTAAAAGAACAAGTCAAAAAAAAAATACCTACAGAGCGGCATACCGGTGGCATGCTTCGGCATACCGGCGGTATACCGTTTTTAGAGTTCAAAAAGTTGCTGTGACAAATTGTCGGCATACCGGCGGCATGCTTTGGCATACCGGCGGTATACCGTTTTTAGTGTCCAGAAAGTTGCTGTGATAAATTGTCGACATACCGACGGCATGCTCCAGCATACCGGCGGTATACCGTTTTTAGCGACCCAAAAGTTGCTGTGACAAATTGTCGGCATACCGACGGCATGCTCTGGTATACCGGCGGTATACCGTTTTTAGCAACCCAAAACTTGCTGTGACAAAACGTCGGTAGACCGACGGTATGCCGCTGCATACCGACGGTATACCGAGTTTCAAATATTTAGTTTTTGATTTGGTGACATTATTAACCCTCTCTCTTCTCTTGGTAAGGAATATCCTGCTCATGAAAAGATCAGAAAAATTCTTAGAGGATTGACAAAAGTTTGGAGTCCTAAAGCTACCGCAATCATTGAAGAAAACGATCTAACAGTCATGAACCTTGAGACCCTCATGGGTAAGCTAATGACTCACGAGCTCGATTTGAAGGATCAAGAGAAATCCTCCATACAAGAGAACGAGAAGGAGAAGACCAAAGAGAAGGAGAAATCTCTTGCTCTCAAAGCGACAAAGTCCTACTCCAAGGATAGCTCCGACGACAATGAGTCGGACGACGATGAAGAAATAGCTCTCACAGCTAAGCACTTTCGGAAGTTCCTAAAATTCAACAAAGCCAAACCGCTTCAGACGGGACAATAAAGAAGATCCGACGTGCTATCAATGCAGAGGACCCGGACACATCAAGAGGGATTGTCCGATGATAAGAAAAGACTCAAGCAAGTACGAGAAGCCTAGCAAGGGAAGCTTGTCCTCCAGAAAGTTCGCCAATACAAGCATTTGGTGTGAAAGTGACGCGAGCGACTCCGACAACGACAAGGAGTGCAAACACAATGCCAACGTCTGTCTCATGGCAACCGATGAGGTACTTGATAATTTCTCCTTAAACACTCTCACCTATGATGATTTGGAGAAAGCTATTCTTGAATTGCATGAAGAGCACAAAGGTGTTCGGAATAAATACAAGAAATCTCTTAAAGAGGTTGAAGCTCTTCAACTTGAAGTATAGAGGCTCTCAAGCATCATTATTGATGTGAAGGGAAAATCTCCTGCTTCTGACACGGATGAAATAGAGTCCTTGCGACTCAAGTTTCAAGAATCTCTTGACACCATCAAGAAAAAGGATGATGAGATTCAATCCATGAGAAGCTCTTATGAATTTTCTATGCACAAAGTTCAAGATGCTAATAGGAGAGAATATGACACTTCTATTAAGTATAATGATCTTCTTATGCAGTGTAAGAAATTTGGTAATAAGGACACTACTCACATGCATGCTCCTAGACATCTCCACACTCACCACAATGCTAGGCATACTTCATACATAAATACTACACACAAATCTTTTCCTAACATAAGGAAAGGACCTTTTGTTAAGAAAAATACTTCGCATCATGCTTTTTATTATCATCATCACAATACTAATGCTAGAGCTCCTCGCACTAGAGATTCACACATACATGATTCTCACATATCTTCTTCTAAATCCTCTATGATTTACAATTACTGTGGCTTGTATGGACATACGACCAATTATTGTCATACAAGGAAACTTGTTGACAAGAAAGTTTTTATGTGGGTTCCTAAGACTAACCTTCAAGGACCCATAAGATCATGGGTACCAAAATGTTCATCTTCAACTTATGTTGTAGGTGAAGAGTCCTTCTCATGCAAGAAGTAAGTGGATTCTCGATAGCGGTTGTTCATGGCACATAACCGGGGATGCTTCATTATTTACAACGCTATCGATGAAGAAGGAAGGACACGTCTCTTTTGGTAACAATCTCAAAGGTCACATTATAGGGAATGATAATATAGGTTCCCCTCCTTATTCTTGTATTAAGAATGTGTGTCTTGTTACTAATCTTAAACACAATCTTCTTAGTATTAGTCATCTTACCGATAATGGTTATGATATCAAGTTTGTTAAGCTCAAATGCTTCATTACCGATAGTTCTAATGGATCTATTGTTTATGAAGGAATTAGAGAAAATAATATCTATGTTTTATATCTTGTTGAAGACACTAACAATGACAGGTGCTTAGTTGCTAAAAATGATGAGAGTTGGCTTTGGCACATGAGGCTTGGACACGCCAACATGGATACCATCTCTCGTCTTGCTACCAAGAAGCTCGTAAGAGGACTCCCAAGTATCCCATTCAAAAAGGATATGGTGTGTGAAGAATGCGAGAAGAGTAAGTTAACAAAGTCTTCCTTCAAATCAATCAACTCTGTGAGTACTTCTAGACCCCTTCAACTTATCCATATGGATCTTTTTGGGCCTAGTAGAGTTGCTAACCTTGGAGGCAAGATTTATGCTTTTGTTTTAGTTGATGATTTTTGAAGATTTACTTGGGTTATTTTTCTTGCTTGCAAAAGTGATACTTTTTGTGAATTTGTTGCCTTTTGTAAACGTGTTCAAAATGAGAAAGGTTTTTCTATTAACAAAATTAGAAGTGATCATGGAGGAGAATTTGATAATGCCGATTTCAAAAGATGTTGTGAAAAGAATGGTTTTGGTCATGATTTTGCTTGTCCACGAACTCCTCAACAAAATGGTGTTGTGGAGAGAAAGAATAGAACCCTTGGCGATATGGCCCGGGTTATGTTAAACCAATATAAGCTCCCTCAATACTTTTGGGCGGAAGCCGTTAATATGGCATGTCATGTTATAAATAGGGTCTTGATTAGACCTATATTCTAAGAAGACTCCTTATGAGCTTTGGTTTGACAAAATTTTCTCTATTGATTATTTCAAAGTTTTTGGTTACAATTGTTTTATTTTGAATACCAAGGATAACCTAGGCAAGTTTGAAGAAAAAGCCTATGAAGAAATATTTCTTGGATACTCTACTCATAGTAAAGGTTTTTCGTATTTTTAATAAAAGAAGTTTTGTTGTCGAAGAGTCAATCAATGTCTCTTTTAATGAACTCAACTCTTCTACATTCTCCTCTTCCGAGGATATTGATGACATCTCGTTTTGGGTTGGAGAACTCCTCTATTGAAGATCGTCCTTCTTCATCTAACAATGAAGTTGTGACTCCATCAAAAGAGTCTCCTCCTCTCGAGCCTCCTCAAAAGGATCTTCCAAAAGAATGGAGATTTGTCACCAATCATCCTAAGGAGCTTATCATTGGGGATCCTTCCTCCAGTGTTAGCACTAGATCCGCCACTCGTGATCTTTGTACAAATGTGGCTTTTATCTCTCAAATAGAGCTTAAAAATGTTAATGATGCTTTTCTTGATGAGTTTTGGATGATAGCTATGCAAGAGGAGCTAAATCAATTTGAGCGAAGCAAGGTTTGGGAACTTGTCCCAAAATTTAGCAATCATCTCATTATTGGAACAAAATGGGTGTTTCGTAACAAACTTAATGAAGATGGGTTAGTGACTCGTAACAAAGCCCGATTGGTTGCTCAAGGCTATAACCAAGAGGAAGGCATTGACTACGATGAAACCTATGCTCCGGTTGCACGTCTTGAATCCATTCGTATGCTTTGTGCTTTTGCTTGTTTTAATGACTT
This sequence comes from Iris pallida, assembly GCA_029216955.1. Lineage (NCBI taxonomy): Eukaryota > Viridiplantae > Streptophyta > Magnoliopsida > Asparagales > Iridaceae > Iris > Iris pallida. The sequence continues at coordinate 82,795 of JANAVB010044037.1, forward strand.
TAAGCTCTTTCAAATGGATGTTAAGAGTGCTTTTCTAAATGGTATTATTAAAGAGGAAGTTTATGTTAAACAACCTCCCGGCTTTGAAGATTTTCAATTTCCTAATCACGTGTTCAAACTCCACAAAGCCCTTTATGGCCTCAAACAAGCTCTCCGTGCTTGGTATGAGCGCCTTCGCTCTTTTCTTGTTTCTCACAATTTTTCAAAGGGAAAAGTTGACACAACACTTTTTATTAAATCCCATAATGGCACTCTCTTATTGGTTCAAATTTATGTCGATGATATAATTTTTGGTTCTACTAACAACACAATTTGTGTAGAATTTGCTAAAGTTATGCAGGAAGAGTTTGAAATGAGTATGATGGGTGAACTTTCCTTCTTTTTGGGGTTACAAATCAAACAAGGACCCAAAGGAACCTTCATCAATCAAGCAAAATATACAAAGGACCTCCTCAAGCGTTTCGACCTCGACTCATCCAAATCAATAAGGACTCATATGGCCACAACGACAAAGCTTGACAATGATGAAGATGGCACATCGGTCGACATTCGCAAGTATAGAGGTATGATCGGTAGCTTACTTTATTTAACTGCTAGCCGTCCTGATATCATGTTTAGTGTTTGCTTGTGTGCACGATATCAAGCCAATCCAAAGGAATCACACTTGTGTGCCGTTAAGCGCATTTTTCGTTATCTCAAAGGCACCATTAACATGGGTCTTTGGTATCCGAAATCCTCATCCTTTGAGCTTTACGGCTTTTCGGATGCGGATTTTGCCGGATGCAAGATTGACCGAAAAATCACTAGTGGCACATGTCAATTCCTCGGGAAGTCTTTGGTATCGTAGTTTAGTAAGAAACAAAATTCTGTTGCTCTTTCAACCACTGAGGCAGAGTATATTGCGGCTGGTTGTTGTTGTGCACAAATTCTTTGGATGTCAAAAACACTTTTAGATTATGGCATTTCTTATTCTTGCATTCCTATTAAATATGATAACACTAGCTCAATCAATCTCACGAAAAACCCGATTTGTCACTCACGCACGAAGCATATTGAAATTAGACACCATTTTCTTCGTGACCATCAACAAAAGGGAGATATTCGTCTTGAATTTATTGACACTACCTATCAGTTAGCCGATATTTTCACCAAACCGCTCCCGGAAGATCGCTTCACCTTCCTTTGCCGTGAATTAGGCATTTTATCCTTTGATCCATAATCCCTCTCGGCCGGCACACTGACGGTATACAGCGGTATACCGACGGCATGCCATTTTTCGATTCAGAATTAGGTTCTGTTTCGAAACTCGGCATACCGTCGATACACGTCGGCATACCGCCGGTATGCCGGATGGAGGCGGACAGGATTTCAAATCCAGTTCTGGGCCTACTTTTATTCCTTTCTCCTTTTATTCTTCTCTACCTTCATTTAATTCCTTCTCATCCACCACATCCCTATTAATTACCCTCTCATCTTTTTCACTCATAACTTTCCATCTCATTTATTACCAATCTCTTCACATTTCCCTTTTTTACTCCTCTTTTTACTCCACCTTCATCATTTCCAACCCACTAACCATTCATATCCCTCCATTACTCCCTCTACAACCGTTCCCAACCCACCCTCCCAATTCAAATCCATCCTTTCATCTCCCTCCTTCTCTATTAAAACCCTTTTTCTTCTATCTCTTCTCCCTACTCTCTCATCCACTCCAAAACCCTAACCTTCCTCCATGGCCAATCTGAAGCATCCCCGCTCCTCCTCCTCCTCCTCCCCCTCCTCCTCCTTCTTCAACCCTTTCATCCCGGTGGCTCAACCTCACGGGTATGACCAACGAGTCTTTACCAATTCCTTGGCGACCGAGTTGTGGTTCCAACACTTCGTTCATCACAATGTCTTCAAAGAACGAGCGATAAATTGGAATCTCTTCCCCGGCCATGTCTCTTTGTTTGACGAGGCCGGACTCTCCTCCCTCCTTTGGCGTCAAATACCCGTCTACCCCGCTGCCGTCCGTCTCTTCTATTGCAACTTGGTCCCGGATGACGAGCACAACGCCATTTAGTCCATAGTCAACGATCGGCACTTTCGTCTCACGTCTCGGGATATCAGAAACATCCTCGGCATCCCGGACAGAGGGGAAGCCTTGCCATCCTTGGCTGCTCTTCACTCCTCGGTGGCGTCCCCCTTCGACGAGTTCTGCCGTATCATCTGCAAGGGCCCCAACCCTCCTGCTATCTCGGCCCTTTCCGTACAGCTGGAGCCATTTTACTACGAGCTCCATAGGATTGTGTGTCATACACTCTTTCCTAAGGTCGGAAACTATGACGCCATTACCGGCGATGCCCTCGTGTGCATGTATTATCTTTATGCAAGGAAGTCCTTCTCCTTTCCGAAGACTCTCCTTCTTCTCTTCAGGCGTGTCATGTCGACGGAAAAGCAGAACCTTTACTACGGCTCCCTCATCACCCTCCTTCTGGAAGCCAAGCAAGTTGATCTCTCCCTTTGCTCCTCGGATGGCGTCCCTTCCTATCTTGCTGTTTTCCGTTCTGCAAGTGGCGCATCTACTTCGCGTGCCTCGTCTTCCTAAGAGCCACCGGCTTTCACTCCTGCTGCTCCCACATCTACTCCTCCTGCCTCCGGCCGATACATGCCACTGACTCAGCAGCACTTCGACATGCGCATGGTCCAGGCAGAGGAACAGATGAAGGCTCATACTCGTGGCCTTGGCAATCTAATTCAAGCCCGCTTTCATAATCAAGCTTATTTTATCCAGCGCACCATTCAGGACCGGAACATGTATCTGGATCTCAATCTTCAAGATCCGATGTACCAGGCTTCGCGCTTCTCCGATCCCAATGCCTATGGGTTCATGTATCCGGACGGCATTGATCCTTACGGTGCCTTTCAACAAGCTCAGGATGGTGGGGACGATCCGGCGGACGATTAGGGGTGGCTTCCCCTTGGATGATGGTCTCGAATAATGCGTGTTTTAGTTATGTGTGTTTGTTTTTATGTTCTGTCTTTTGCGGTCCTTCGGGGACCTTTGTGTGGTTGATCCTAGTACTTTGCAGTCCTTCGGAGACTTGGTTTGTGTCTGTCTGTTGTTATCAAACTCTCACGGGGAGAGTCTTTTTTATTGTCTTTTGTAGTATGGCCTTATTGCATGTATTAAGCTTTCACTTCTATCTATAAATGCATGCTTTTAATTCTATACTCTTGTTCTTAATATTGCTATTTTTAAATTTGTTTTCCCATCTTTGACTAAGTGACAAAGGAGGAGAAAACGTATTGAGAAAGAGTTATCTTCCTACAAGAGAGTTACTCCCTGAAGATGCTATCTCTTTATTTTATCAATTATCAAAATGGGGGAGATTGTTGGCACATTTTATTTTGATTATTAACAGCATCTTCGTAGTTTAGTTTTATGTTTCTTCAGATTCAAATTTTCTCAGAGTCTACTACACAAAGTCCTTCCGTTCAAGCGCAACCATCTTTTACTTCGAAGACTAAAGCAATTACCGGCGTTCCTTGCATAAGACGGCGTCCTCCTGCTTAGAGTCTTCGTGTCTGTACAAAGTCTAGGTATATCTGTAAACACCTAAGGACGGATGACAAGTAAAAGAACAAGTCAAAAAGAAAATACCTACAGAGCGGCATACCGGCGGCATGCTTCGGCATACCGACGGTATACCATTTTTAGAGTTCAGAAAGTTGCTGTGACAAATTATCGGCATACCGGCGGTATACCGTTTTTAGTGTCCAGAAAGTTGCTGTGATAAATTATCGACATACCAACGGCATGCTCCAGCATACCGGCGGTATACCATTTTTAGCGACCCAAAAGTTGCTGTGACAAATTGTCGGCATACCGATGGCATGCTCCGGCATACCGGCGGTATACCGTTTTTAGCAACCCAAAACTTGCTGTGACAAAACGTCGGTAGACCGACGGTATGCCGCTGCATACCGACGGTATACCGAGTTTCAAATATTTGGTTTTTGATTTGCTCTGACTAGCATTAATGGCCACATTTAATGCTCTCAAACGGTCATTAATATGACCGTTACTATTTGGCCGGTATACCGACGGTATGCCGCTGCATACCGACGGCATGCCGGTCTGCCTGTATTCAAAAGCATTAAATGCCACCAACTCTTGGTTTCTCTATAAAAGAAAGCTCTCTCTCTTGAGGCTTTCACCAACTCTTGCCATAAATTTTCCAACAACCAAGAGCTCCACCATTAATACTCTTCAAGCTTTTAATTGTCATCCTCTCCCAAAGTGATAGAGTATTTAAGAGTTGTAAATTTTGATCTTCACGTGTTAGAAGATCAACAAGTTTTTCTTCTCATTTGTTTGAAGTTGGCGAGCCTTCGTAAGAAAACTCGTGTGTTGAAGTTGGTGAGTCTTCGGATCCAAACTCGTGTTGAAGTTGGCGAGTTCTTCGGATCCAAACTCGTGTGTACTATTTGACTAAATAGTGGATTTAAGCCGGAGAGAGTTCCGGGACTGGATTGCCTCAAGCGAGGATACCAGGATACATCTTGTGTTTGATCTTCTCACTCTTTACTTTTATTTGTCATATATTGCTTCTGTTGCACTAGTTATTTTTTATTTCCCTATTCACCCCCCCTCTAGGGTTCAACAATTTGTACTTTGTTTCTATCTTCGTGGTTTCAGAATGTTTTATTCGCACAAACTTCATTACTTTTATTGCTGGATATTTAAGACATTTCCTTATTTATTCTTAATCTTTTTGTGGACTATGTGAATGTGATTAGATGTATATACTAGTGGACTATATTATATTTCTGGGTGTTATCATGATTTACATCTTAAGTATTTCGCTAATGGGCTTGTTGTGTAGCTTGGCCCATTAGTGAAGTGCTGTTGGCATGTATTCGTATTCTTGGTCCTACGTATTTTGGGACTGAAGCGTTACACTTTGTAGTAGTTAGTAGATTGGTCATTGTTATTGTTATAGAGATGATTGTATGGATTTAACATTGATAGATACTATACATGGGGTGGGAAGAACTTTACTACAGTATCAGACTTATTGTATTATGGCATATTATTGTTTTGAGCCTTTATCTTTGTAGCATAGTACTGGTTATTGTTTATTGATTGATTGATTGTCCTTGGTTCTATGACACGGTACTGGGGACAATAGTCTGCTGAGGTGCTTATGAGCTTCAGTGGCGAAGTCTGATATTCTAGTACATGTTCTCACATGCATATCACTTAGACTGGTTACGATAGATATACTTTTGTTCATTTATTTTACAGTTACAATGTCATGTTTTTTTGTACCTTGCTAGTCTCCTGAGGACCTAGTGATCCCTTCAGGTATTGGGTTATGCAGAGATAGTACGTTGCTCATGGAGCTACTGCTATATCCGACTCAGGTATTTTATCATGCTTTCATATTATTTTCATTACTTATCCTCTGCTCTTAGCCTAGTTTTATAGACCTATGTTGTTCTTCGGGTCTAATCGAACATGTATGTTATTGGGCTGCAGACCATAATGTTTATTGTTCATTCACGATTTACTTATTCTGTGGATTGAGTTAAATAGATTTATAGTACTTGATAGATAAAGCTAGATCACCAAGACAACTTACACGTAGTCGAGCCGGGTTGGAGTTCCCTTGATACGTAGCTGGTATATATTTTGGGACTGGAACGTTACAATATTTTAGCATTACAAATATGAAAACTAGCATATACCCTCACTTATTTAAAAAGTAGCAAATACCCCCATTCATTTGTATGCAACATTTAAAAATTTAAGATATGCCCCCACTATTCTAACCTAAGTTTTGATTAATTTTACACATAATGAGAGCATTTGCTAGTTTTTAAAATAAGTAAGAGTAATATGCTAGTTTTCATATTTGTAATAAGGACATTTGCTAAAATATTCCTAAATTTTGAGAAGAGCAGATCTGTTCTCCCTTGCATCATCATGAGTAAGTGCTATGAATTAATGTCTTGCCAAGAAAAAAAAAAAATTACATGAAGACCATGGTAAAGACATAACAAACAAATCGGATGGTTAGCAACGCCGTCGGTGTGTGGATTCACTGCTCCTACAAAGTAGGGACGCTTTAGTATTAAAAAACATCCGCCCCCCGCAACCACCACCTTCCTTTAGTTATTTCTCCGCTTCCCCGAGGGCATTCTTGTAACTTCCGTCACCCTTCTCCTTGACGATCCTATACTATTTACAGCACCCGGAGCAAGAAAGCGAAGCAACATTCAAAACTTGGCACTAGTCAAGAAAGTTAAACATCGCTCACTACTGCAAGAAGAGCAACATGGAAGGAGATGGATCGGGTGGCGCGAGCGGCGGAATGGTGGTTCGGTCGTCTGTGGTGGACTCGCTCAAGGGACTGGGGCTCGCGTCCGGGGGGCTGAGGGTCGACAAGGAGTACTTGAAGCGGAGGATCACCATGCCCAAGTACTTGAGGACCGCGGTTGCGGAGGCGATCCGGACCAGGACGCCGGCGGCTGCAGCGAAGGAGGCCCTCCGGTGTTCCGGCATGGCTACGGGGGAGGAGCAGGACGTCCCCCACGCCCCCGTCGTCGTCTTCGTCAACTCCAAGAGCGGTGGGAGGAATGGGGAGGACTTGAAGCGCAGGCTCCAGGAGCTCATGGGACCAGAACAGGTCTCTCTCTCTCTCTAGCTTTTAGGAGAAGAACACGATTCTTGATCATGTTACATTTTTTTTCCTCCCATGAAGCACCAACACGCTCCAAAAATTGGTACCTTTTTCGTGTCAGAGTTGTAAGGGACGGCAACGTATGGACACCACACCGGCGCCCCAAAGTACACTAGAACACGTCAAAATTCATGCCATGTCTGTGTCAATGTTGCATCTGTCCGTGTTTGTGCCTAAGTAGATTCTCTCTATATAGATATCTAAGGGTAAAGGATTGAATGAGAATGCCAAGATATGTGGGGGCTCGTTACAGACACGTTTCAGACATGGAACATTCACTCCAAAATATACTACTGCATGTCTTGAAGAGCGAACCTACTAGCGAAGCATGTACCTCCTCGTAGATTTGGTAGACTGCCTCAATGAATCTCCTCAACGAGCACTTACCAAAGAGCATCCTCTTAGCCCCCCTTAAATAGGTCTAAGTAAACCTAATTTTGGATAGAAAACCCTAAATTAGCTCCAGCCCAATACTAGTCGTCAATCCTTATCCAACAGCTCAAAATTGTAGTTTGGTTATTTCAGATGCAATTATAAGCAATTGGTTCAAGGATTGACGACCATGATTGGACTGAGACTAATTTAGGATTTTTCTATCCTAAATTAGGTTTATTTAGACCAATTTAAGGGTGCTAAGGGGACTACTCTTTAGTGAGTGCTCATTGAGGAGATTAAGGGAGAGAGTCCACCAAATCTTCGAGAGGTCTGTGAATTGCTCGTAGGCTCGTTCTTGAAGACAATAAGAGATGGAAGATTTGTTCAAAAAGAGCCATCTGCTACGTTCAGAAAGATTGCTATCGTTGTTGCATATGTTGTTGTGAGCGATTCATTATTGTATTAGTGTCTTCATACTTGAGATTAGTGAGGAATTTATCCTTGGGACAAATGAACCAATTAGTTATCTTGTACTATTATTCGTTAGTAGATATTGAGATTTATTCGGGTGACGAAGTCTACACATATACTATGTTTGGATTTTGCTTGGCTCACGTTAGTGGTTTCTTAGTTTGTTATTACCTTCGGTAGGATTCATTGGTCTTACACTTCTCAGTTTTTATTGTGCACGTTTGACCAGTTGTTTGTGTGTTTTCAATCCACTAAAAAGTAGTATCAGAGTTCTTGGTTGAGAGGACAGAAGAAGATACAATCATGTCTACTGAGAAGATCAACACGTATGATTATCCTTACAGGGAAAACTAGATGATTTTGAAGCCGATAATGGAGGTTTTACTCTGGAGCAATGATTTGCTTGGTTCGTTGGAGGGTGAGAGTTCCAAGATAACAATCAAGTTTGTTGATGACTGAAAAAGAACCGATCAGAGACTGTTGGATTTATCTGTCAGTGGTTAGACGACTTGATGTTTCATCATGTTTCCATGATGAGTTCTGCAAAGGCGTTGTGAGATAAGTTGCACTCGTTGTACGAGCAAAAGATGACCGAGAAGACATTTTTTACAACTCATCAACGCGAAGTACATGGAGGGGGCACCTTGGTAGCACAATATTTGAACGAGGTTTGGGGCATCATTAATCAACTATCGGTGATGAAAATGATGATCGAGGATATGAGTTGCATGTCTTGTTACTTTTGAGTTCTCTGTCAGAATGTTGGAAGACACTGATGGTATCAGTAACTTTGTCCCAGATGGAGTTTGTCACGGTGGACTTGGTCAAAAGCAACTTATTAAATGAGGAGATCCGCCATATACCACATGAACCATCGTAGGAGACCGCCTTGGTTGCTTCCAATAAAAAGGGAAGGCTCGGGTTGCAGGCGAGAACATGAGGGAGTTCTAAAGACCTTGTGAGAAAACTATCAAGAACTCTCTCCTTGGTGAATGACTAGTCTAATTAGGGTTAGGAGATCCCTATTTATGCCTCCTAGTCACTGAGCAATTATGGCCATTTAAATTGAACCAATGTACTAGATTAAATGCTGAAAATTTGACTCATCCTGCTTGATAGCATGCTGTCGGTATATCGTCGGTATGCCTACGAGCACAAAAATTGTCCAAAAAGGTTATGGACCAATTTTGCACCCATAAGTATATCGCAATATGTCGCCCCCTCTAATACTACTCTAATACGTGTAGTATCCAGCTTCGATGAGCTGCTTTCCATCGCCTTTGACTTCTTGAGCTTTCCTAACACACATGTGGCGCTCATCACACACGTGGATCTTCTCTACATAAGATAGGAATCTCACCCCATACCAATACTTCTTTTTTTCGATTAGGTAGAGGAGCTTGTTATTCCGCCAACCCTCATATATAACTCGAATATTCCCCTTGGCAAAACCTTTGTGAGCATATCCCTTACATTGTTATCTATATGTACTTTCTCAGTCTCCACATCCTTCACCTTGAGCACATCTAAGTATCTAGTGATACCAAGCTGCAATATGTTTAGATGGTCTATGAAAAGTAAGGTTCTTTCCAAGGTGGGCTTTGGCTATCACAAAACAACATGTACATATAGAACCCTAGAGGGGGGGGGGGGGGAAGAATAGGGTAATAAAAGGTTTATCAATAATAATAAGCAATTTAAAGGAAGATAAGGAAGAGAGAATTAAATATTCGATGTATCCTGGTATCCTCCCAAGGGACACTCAAGTCCCGGAACTCTCTCCGGCTTTAATCAACTTTTTGAGTAAATAGTTACAACACGAGTTTGGATTCGAAGAACTCGTCAACTTGTAACACGAGTTTGGATCCGAAGAGCTCGTCAACTTCTTACATACGAGTTTTCCTCCGAAGGCTTGTCAACTTCATACACACGAGTTTTCCTCCGAAGGCTCGTCAACTTCAACTTGAGAAAAAGAAAGGTTTCGATCTTCTTGAACACTTTCAAGATCTAAGATTACAACTCTTGAATACTCTAGCACTTTTGATTAGATGACAAATTAAAGCTTGTAGAGTAATGGTGGAGCTCTTTGGTAGATGAGAATTTAAAGCTCAAAATGGATAGGTCTTTATGAAGAGAGAGGATGCCTATTTATATAAATCCAAAGTCATAAAGAGCTTTCAACCGACAAACAGATTATCTGACGGTGCGGAAATCCTTTGGATTATCCGGCTAACAGTAATGGCTAAAAAAAGAGCCGTTGGATGCATTTAATGTGACTGTCTGATGCCGTTGGATTTGAATTTGAATACGGCCAGCAAAGCAATCTGGATTATCCGTCGAATTGACGCAGAAGTCCGACGGATGATCCGAACTATACTAGAATTACTTGTTGTTTCATGTTCGGATTATCTGGCAGATTTCTGCAGAAATCTGAAGGATTATCCGAACTTCTCAGAAATACTTGCTGTCTTGAGTTCGGATTATCCGTCGGATTATAGCGGAACTACGGCGGATTATCCGAACTTTTCCAGAAATACTGTTTCTGTTCGTAGTATCCGTCGGATTTCCGCGGAGATCCGACGGATTATCTGACTCTCCATAAATACTTAGTTTAGATTTTATACCATATTAGTTTGTCATCCTTACTAAGTGCGTACATAATTTCCTAGACACTTACAGACTCTTAGAAAGACATATGAGCTTTTGATATGGAATTCTTTTGCTTGTCATCGTCTTCTTGAGTGCTTTAAAGTGTCTGCTGTTTGTAAGTGATTGGAAACATCTTTTCTTCTTTGTTCTGAAGGACTTCGTAATTTTTGTTCCTTCTTGTAGATGTTCGAATATTCTTTTCTTCTATTTTTGACTGATTTGTTTGTTCCTGTAGAATAAATAGGACTAAAACAATACATAGGTTAATTAAAGTCAATATATCAAAATCGGTGTGCCAACAATCTCTCCCATTTTAATAATTGACAAAATGTACGAGTTTAGGAGATAGCTCCCCCGTAATATGATATCTCCCTCTCAATACAATTTCTTTCCCCTTGACATTTATACAAAATGGCAGGACACAAGATAGAAGCCAAAAAAATAAAAGAGGAAAGAAAGAAAAAGATATAGCATTTTTTTAAGAACACTGACTTGATTGAACATTAGGCATAAAAACAAAAAGTGCTACATTATATGAGTTCATGAAGGACTATACCAGACATACTTAAAAAGAAACATAAAGCTAGTTCCCGAAGACTGTACAGGACAATAACCATTTTTAAAAGTCCATGAAGGACTGCACACAAAACAACAAAAACCAACTAAGCCAAAATGAGACACCACCCCACTAGAAGCCAAGATTCATCAACTGTCAGGAGCACCAGATGGACCTGCCTCCTGATCCTCATCAACACCCGGAGCTTGAGGAAAAGCACCATATGGGTCAATGTCTCCTGGGTACATGAAGCCATAGACGTTCGGATCAGTGAAGTGTGGGCCGGAAAAGACAGGATGAGGAGCATTGAGGATGCCAAGTCCTCGGGTGGCCGCCTGAATGCGCTCCGTAGTGGAGACGGATAGAGAGTCGAACTTGGTCGATGTAGCGACGAACCTCGGGGGTGAGGATCGTAGCAGACTGAGCAGCAGGATCAGCAGCCGCTACCAGAGTGGCACGACCACGGGTCTTGGATTTGGCAAGAAGAGCGGGCTTATCATCGATGGGGCAGTGAGTCAGGTCAACCCTATTAGCTTCGAGGATCATGGTGATGTACATGCCAAAGAGGAGGGAGCGATGAGGGGATTCCCGGATAAGGATCATAGTAAAAATAGTGGTCTTGGCAAGGAAAAAAGGTTGCTTGGAGACGAGGTAATACATAGTAATCATCTCCTCAGCGGTGAGACTATCCATATTCCCGGATTTCAGAATGAGGGTGTGACAAAGGATACATGGAAGTCGTGGAAGAAAGAATTCAGGTCTGTCTTCTGGCCTCTGGACAGCATGACGACCGCAGATATTGAAGAAGAATTCCTCGTAGCTGAGATTAGGAGCAATAGTCATGTGGTCGAGTGCATTCGGAAGAAAGCGGTAGGCTTTCCGTTCTTGCAGACCAAGAATGCTGGCCAAAGAGGAGGCAGTGACAGTGATCTTCACCCCTCCGACTTTAGTTTCAAACTCTGGGCCGTTCTTGGCAGGAACCAAGTTGCAGTAGAACATTTTGATAGTATTTGGGTAGATGTCTACTTGCCGTTCCAGAAGCTTGTCAATCTCGAAAAGCTCGAAGTATTCGCGATGGGAAGGAAAAGTGAGCCAAGAGATAGGCTTCCCACGACAGATGGGAGCTTTGTGGTAGAAAGAGAACCACTCCCGTGAATGTTGGGCTGACTTGAAGATAGTGGGATTGTAGCCTTGGGTCGGTGTAGGAGAGAAGAGGGCGGCGTGAGGCAGAGTGGCAGAGGAGGAAGAGTCGTCGTGACGAAAATGCTTGTTGTGGGAGGCTATAGAAGGAAGAGGGAGGAGTTTGAGAGAGATTTCTTGCGTTTGTGGAGATGGTCGAGATAAAGTAGGGGAAATGAGAAGGAGGGGTTTAAAAATGAGGGGAAGGGTGGATTGGTAGGTAGGTGAAAAGGTAGCAGCGTTTAATGAGAAGAACGGATTTTGAGAGAAGATGAGGGGGCAACAGCGGTTCATTTGCCGCGCCTGTGCCACGAAACCGGATTATCCGATGGATTTTCGCGGTCTGCCGGCGGAAAATCTATTTGAAGATAAGAATGAATATATGGCGTAGATGAATGGTCAAATCAGTTTTGGAAGAGAAGTCGGGGACTGGCAGTCTGTACCAAATTTAGTATTGCGGAAATCCTTCGAATAATCCGAATATTTTAAAAATTGAGTTTAAAAGGATTTCTCAAGGAGGCCAATTTCGCGACAAATGAAGGAGAACCGATCTTCGGCGAGAGGTTTGGTGAAGATATCAACAAGTTGATGGTCGGTGGCTATGAATTCAAGATGAATGTCACCTTTGAGTTGATGATCTCGCAAAAAAGTGGTGTTGAATCTCAATGTGTTTGGTACGTGAGTGACAAATCGGATTTTTAGTAAGATTAATAGAGCTAGTATTGTCACATATGCAAGGTTGTAAAAATTGCTAGTCGGCCGCTAGTCAGTTGGCGGGGACTAGGGATAAATCGGACTAGTTGGGGACTAGTCGGATTAGTCGATTTTGAATTTTATATATATATATATATATATATATATATATATATATATATATGTAATAAAAAATATAATTATGCAATATATATCATATGACATCAAAATATTAACTTAAGTACCCAAACTCCAAAGTCTTGTACATAATCAAAATTTCACAAAAGAAAAGGAGATAGATTAAAGTGCTCAATTATCAAAGATATCATCGTGCTCATCCACTAATGGCACATCTCTTTCTTCATCGGACTCAAAGTCATCATCTTCTTCGGCCTCCGAGATAAACTCTTCCTCATCAAGTTCTCTCGTGATCCTAGAGCTCCTCCTAGGTTCAAGTAGTTCATTTGCTACCACCGCTTGGTCAAGTACCTCCCATGTAGCTCCGGTGACGGGATCAACATCACTCTCATCATCCATCCCATCAACCAACCAATGTTGAGCATGAGTACAATCATCCGCTTGAAGAACATCTTTATCATCATTTACTCTTTTCTTCTTATTGTGAATTTTGGAGTTGAATTGGACATACACGAACTTGTTCATTCTTTCCGAATCAAGTCTATTTCTCTTTTTTGTATGCACCTACAATATTTATATAGAACATTGTAATTAGTTAGATGAAGAATATCAAAAACACGTCAAAAAATAAAATAAAAGTGGCATATCCCTTTAAAAGTACTCCAATTCCTCTCACAACCCGATGAACTTGTGGTCAAGGAGAGAATTCTAATTGCCATCTTCAAGTTTGGTGCATTGCCACCATAATTACTCCACCACCCGGCTAGCATTTATTATCATACAAAAAACATGTAGATAAGTACTTAGTCAATGAAGTAAAGTAATCAAGTGAGTTTAGGAGTCAAGACTGTCACGCCCCAGAACCAGAATACTGGAGAGCGGGGGCAGACATAGCCAGCTACGTATAACGGAATGGAATCAACACCGCTATACGGTCACGGCTGTCTAGATATGTGAGGGTTTCACTACAATCCATCAGTCTCTTAAGGTCATAAAATAGCCTATTGTCTCAATCTCAACCAACTAATAATAATCACAAGATATCAGATCTCCAAATATACAATTGTAAGGCGTCCCAAACATTACATATCCAGATGATCATGAAGCTAGTCGTTACAAAATGTGAGGACTAGCAAGAGTTCAGTCATACATGATCAACCCCCGGGGCTTGTCAATCATGTTACAGCCCGTAGGCAGACAGTAAGTAAGTACAATCGAGCTAACACTTGCTCGTCGGCTAAACGTCTCAAAAGAATAATTTACAATATTACAGTGGGAGAACAAAAGAAACCCACTCGATGCCCTGGTTACGCCTGGTGACCACCATCGGGCTGAAAGACAGGTAGATCCTTTGCTGCCGCTCCGGTATCTGGCCATACAAAACCAGCTGGGTCAGACCCCAGGAAGAGCAAGTGCCACAAAGGAGGCCACAAAATAAGAACCAAAGCCAGCAAATTAGCACAATAATATAATTACATAATAAGAGACAGTAATTTAAGAAAAAACATGATGGGTAATTATAAAAGACAATCTTGTATAGAATCGATAAAAGGCAGAACATATGGAAGCATGACAGGATGATATACGATGAGATAACCATGGGACTATTCAGATAGCTAGGTTACAACCCGTAAACCAAACAAGGACCGGGGTTGTAACCCTTCGTCTGAACGGAACTTGGTTTCTCTTACCATTTATCGGCAAGATAAATATAAGAAATCAGGTCAAGTAACAATCTGGAGTGACAATCATTATAGTGACAATCTGGAGTGACAATCATTATAGTGACAATCTGGAGTGACAATCATTATAGTGACAATCTGGAGTGACAATCATTCAATCATTCTGGTACAATCTTACAATCAATCAATTCTAGACAATACTAAACTGGACTAGACTCCATCCAAGCAATCACGGCCAATCATTGCCTACGGCTTTCTACATTAACTAACTAGGGTTATCACAATCCTAGTTACTAGCAAGAAGCAATGAGATGCTCCAAGTAGTCACAGGCCCTGCAGCTATCCTGGTTATCCAGGCAATCATTATAGTGACAATCTAGAGAGTACAATGCATTATAGTGACAATAGAGTTCAATCATTTAAGTGACAATGGTGGGTGCCCCACATAACAGTGGGCTGGAAATGTGCCCTACTCGTCGGCAGGCTACAAGTCCAAACATTTGCGGCCGGGATAACGGGATTGCCTGTAACTGGGGAACATCTCTTCATGACTAGTGAATTATACTAATTATTAACCTTAGTCCAATTCAGTAGGTACTCCTGACCGTGGTACTCAGGAGTCCCCTCCTAGACAGACATGATGCAAGACAGGACTGGATTATTTGTACAAGCACAATCGCCCACGGTGTCAGGATTAATTATACAGGTCATGTCATGTCAGGTAGCCGTCGCAACAACTATTCAAGATGTATCAGGTCAGGTTATCATATCAAGTGTACTAGTCAGGAGTGCGCCACGACGAGCCACTATCAGGTCATGCTCAATTATCAATTCCAAACATATCCAGTAAATTCGTGATTATCAAGTTCAGGATAAAAGGCGTAAGGATATAAAATGGACGTAAAGTATCTAATAAAATATCAATATACAGGACTATAGAAGAGCCAAGCTTAAAGAATTAAGACCAAAACTCCAAGAGCCAATGGATTAAGCAAGGGGTCAGGGGACAGCGTACGTAAAAGTCACGCACGCAGGACAGCGTACGCAAAAGTCACGCACGCAAGGCACGCTCAAGTCTGCGTACCAAGGCACACCCAAGTCTGCGTACCAAGGCACACTCAAGGGGAGCAGCGTACATGAAAAGTCACGCACGCTCAAGGGAGCAGCGTACATGAAAAGTCACGCACGCTCAAGGGGAGCAGCGTACATGAAAAGTCACGCACGCTCAAGGGGAGCAGCATACATGAAAAGTCACGCACGCTCAAGGGGAGCAGCGTTGGTAAAAAGTCACGCACGCTGAGAGAGCAGCGTAGGTGAAAAGTCACGCATGCTACAGAGAGCAGCATAGGTGAAAAGTCACGCATGCTACAGAGAGCAGCGTAGGTGAAAAGTCACGCACGCTCAAGGGAGTGGCGTACATGAAAAGTCACGCACGCTCAAGGGAGCGGCGTACATGAAAAGTCACGCACGCTCAAGTCTGCGTACGCACAAAAGCACGCACGCAGGAGACACGCTTCCAACAGGAAGCGTATCCAAGGCTCAGTGGCGTAAGCTAAGAAGCTCTGCACACTGCTCACTGTCTTCTCCAAACAGCAAGAACACCATGATGAACCCAAAGCATCAAAGCATCGCAACTTAGCCATCCGAACTCAAAATCCGGATTTCCAAGGTTCCAACTGGAGTGAAACTGAATGCTCTTCCACATGGAAACATCAAAACCCATGAAAATCTAACTTAAAGAGATCAAACCATGCAAAATCCAAAAATAGAAATAACTTAGATCTAGAGCAAAGGAGACTTCAAATCACAAAACACCAAGTTCTAATGTTGATCACCATGCCCTAATCTAGCAAATGAACCAAGAAAATAGGGCTCTCATGAAGTGGCAAGGTGCACTTGCCTAGGGTTAGGAGAGTTGTGGAGGAAAGAGAAGAAGAAGAAAATAAATGGTGGAAGTTATGAGGAGAGAGAGTGGTAGGTGGGGATTATAAAGAGGGTGGGTTGTGGTGGAATGAAGGTGGAGCATAGGCTAAGGTGATCCAACTCACATAAAACCGAACCAATCCAAACCAATCCAAACCAATTAAAACCAATTAAAATCGAGCCAAGCTTAAAACCCAAAATACGAGAAATATCGAAATTCCACAAGTTGAGAAAAATAAAAATACATGCCAAAATCCAGATACGAGTATAAATACGAAATACGAGAAATACGGGAAAATGAGGGTGACAAAGACTTACCGGGATTAAATTCATTGACACCTTTAGTTTGATAGGAAAGTTCCGCTTGTTTTCTTCCAAACATTTCTATCAAATTCTTGTACATGATTAATTCTTCATCACTCACTTTCACTTGAGTGTTCAAGTCATCGGGAAAGAATTTCTCCACACAATCGAGAATAGCTTCCATACAAGCTACGTCATCTCCGATCTCCACCCTATTCTTTGCAAAATAGTATGGATTAAGGAAATATCCCGCCAAGTGCAAATTGGAATCAAGTCTACCCTTGGATCTAGTTTCGATAATGTCAAGTATTAGTTTATAATTCTTTTCAAGTCCACTATAGACTTCCTCCTTGATCTCTTTTTTTGCCACTTTAAGTTCTCCATACAACCATGGCATAGATGGCCTATCACTATCAACAAGGCGGAGGACTTTCACTAATGGCCGGAAAACAATCAAGCATGAGTTCACCGACTTCCAAAAAGATAGGCTAACAACGGTTGCATATGCCACTTTTCCCTTCACACTTTTGGAATGTGAATTCCGGGCCCATTCTTCGGAAGCAAACATATGCCTTAGTTGTTCTTTCTTCTCCACCAAACTTTGCAAAGTAAGATAATTACTTGCAAATCTTGTGACTCCCGGTCGTACAATGTCACGCTTCTTTGTCAACTTTCTCATTATACTCAAGGTTGAGTGATGAGAATATATGAAGATAGTTAAGGCCCTTGCCTTATCAATTGTACTCTTGAACCTTGAAAGTTTACAAATTAAATAAGTAATGAAGCAAATCAAGTAATTAAATAATGAACTAAGAGTTTATGAGACGAGACTTATCTTGGAAGTTTACCAATCGCCTCAAGCATAAGGTTCACCGTATGTGTGGCGCAAGAAGTCCAAAATAAATTAGGCCTTTTGGTAGCCATCAAAGTAGCCGCCGCCATGTTGTTTGAAGCATTATCTGTCACAACTTGCACCACCTTCTCTTGTCCTATATCGTCGATGCATTTATCGACATACTCAAATATGTAGGACCCGTATGAGATGCATCGGAATCTTCTCTTGAAGAAATGAAAGAGATCCCTTCTCTACAATGAAAACACAAGTTCATAATGCTTCTCCTTTTGCGGTCGGTCCAAGCATCGGTCATAATGGAACAACCGGATATAGCCCACTCTTCTTAATGCTTTTTTAGAGAGTCCTTAACTCTCGACACCTCCGCATTCAAACATGGACCACTCAACCGATATCGACTTGGCGTAGGTAATCCTGGACCAAACTGTCCAATAGCCTCGGTCATTAGCTTGAAACTGTCATTTTGAATGGCGTTGAAAGGAATGCCACTCCCAATGACCCACCGTGCTATGTATCGTTGGGTATCCATCACCTTCTTCTTGTCCATCAACACCATCAAATTAGCTTGCTTTGTAAACATTGTAGACTCGGCATTCTTTTCTGGATTGATCTCCACAAATCTATCAATAGTAGACCTTTTCGGTCTCCTGACTTCCATATCGGCATCCATTTTCATAGCATTACGTGATGTCGAAACTTCTTTTCTAAGTTCCGTCTCTTCGTTTTGCTTTTGTGTCTTCTTCCTTTTAGCACCATCAAGTGCCTCTACACATGCTTGTATTGCTTCTTTAGGGGCTTTATTGCAAGCTTTCACATTTCCGGCACAGCCGGCTACATGACATTTGAGCCGATAGATGCCTCCGGACATAATCTTCGAACATAACTTGCATCGAACTCGGTCTAATGCCTTCACATCCACTAGTTCACCAAACTCCCATCCAACGTTACCGGATGCACGTTTGAGAGCATTTTGGATGTTCAAATCACTTGCCATTTTACCAACATTAGAATTGGAAGCGGCCGATGAAGTAGTCATATCTTTTAATCCTATAATTAAAATAATTGAATTATTTTCCATTAAAAAATAGGGTAAACAAAAAAAAATAGTGCATTAAAACAGGGAAAAAAAATTGACTTGTCATTTATTCTTTATTCATGTGCTAATTATTATATTATGTATATATACAGTGAATGAGACACAGCAGCAACATCGATGATTGATCAGCAAAAGCAAAAAAAAGTCACAGCAGCAGTAAGCAGCAGTACCGGTCAAAAAATAAAAAGACACAGCAACAACATTCAGCAAAAGCCAAAAAAAAAAAGACAGCAGCAACATTCAGCAAAAGCAAAAAAAAGGGCAAAACAAAAAGAGACAGCAGTCAAAAAATAAAAGAAGAAGAAAGAGAGACAGCAGCAGCGACTGGAAAGTAAAGAAAAATAAAAGAAGAAAGAGAGACAACAGCAGCGGAAGAGAAGACATACCTGGAGGGTCGGCGAGCGGAGAGCGTCGGCGCCGGCGGCTGGATCAGAGCTGCGGCGAGCTGACGGCCGGCGGGATCCGAGCTGCGGCGAGTTGGAGCTCCTGCTGCCGTGGAGAGGTCAGAAGTTTTTTTTTTGAACTTCCTTTCCTTTCTTTTTCTCCCTTTAGGACTTCTCTGAGTTTAGGGTTTTCATATTGGGTCGGGTCTGCTTACCCCTTTTTTTTCGTTTTTTAAAATAAATCACTAGTCGGTCGACTAGGGCCGCCTAGTCGGCCGACTAGATCCGCCTTGGTCCGCCTTAGTCGTCCGCCAACTTTCCTCGCCGCTCAGGCACAAGTCGAGTCGTCGTCGGCCGACTAGCCGACTTTTGCATCATTGCACATATGATAGAAATACTATAGTCTACAAGTGTTTGTATCATCCAAAGGATTTGTGCACAACAATATCCAGTCGCAATGTATTCGACCTCAGTTTTGGAAATAGCAACTGAGTTTTGTTTCTTAATAGACCATGAAACCAAGAATTTTTTAAAGAATTGGAATGTGCCGCTAGTGCTTTTTCGATCAATCTTGCATTTGGCAAAATTTGCATCCGAGTAAGCTCAAAGGATGAAGATTTTAGATACCAAAGACCCATGTTAATGGTGCCTTTGAGATACCGAAAAATACGTTTAACGGCACATAAATATGATTCTTTGGGATTTGCTTGGTATCATGCACATAAACAAATACTAAACATGATATTGAAATGACTAGCAGTTAAGTAAAGCAAGCTACTGATCATACCTTGATACTTACGAATGTCGACCGAGACACCATTTCATCTTGAGCAAGCTTGATCGTTGTGGCCATCGGAGTTCTCATTGATTTGGATGAGTCGATCTCAAAGCGCTTAAGAAGATCTTTTGTATATTTGGCTTGATTGATGAAAGTGTCTTGAGGCCCTTACTTGATTTGTAGACCAAGAAAGAAGGATAATTCACCCATCATGTTTATTTCAAATTCGTCCTGCATAACTTTGGCAAACTCTACATATGGTGTCTTGTTAGTGGAACAAAAAATGTTATCATCAACATAAATTGGAACTAATATAAGTGTGCCATTATGAGTTTTGATAAACAGTGTGGTGTCAACCTTTCCCTTTGAGAAGTTGTGAGAAATGAGAAAGGAGCTAAGACGCTCATACCAAGCACGAGGAGCTTGCTTGAGGCCACAGAGGGCTTTGTGTAGTTTGAAACATGATCAGGAAAATAAAAATCTTCAAAACCGGGAGGTTGCTTGACATAAACCTCTTCTTTAATAACACTATTCAAGACGACACTTTTGACATCCATTTGAAAGAGTTTAAAATTATTAAAACAAGCAAACGCACAAAGCATTCAAATGGATTCAAGACGAGCAACCGGAGCATAGGTTTCTTCGTAGTCAATGCCTTCCTCTTGGTTATAGTCTTGAGCAACCAATCAGGCTTTGTTACGAGTGACTATACCATCCTCATTAAGTTTATTTCGAGACACCCACTTTGTCCCAATAATGGGATAGTTGTGGGGCTTAGGAACGAGTTCCCAAACATTGTTTTGCTCAAATTGATTAAGCTCTTCTTGCATTGCAATCATCCAAAATTCATCATTAAAAGTATCATTAATATTTCTAGGCTCTATTTGTGAAATAAAAGCCACATTTGCACGTAATCTCTTGTAGAAGATCTAGAGCTAACCTGTGAGAAAGGGTCACCAATGATAAGCTCCTTGGGATGATGGGGAACAAATCTCCATTCTTTGGGGAGATACCCTTGAGGAGGCTCTATTGGTGGAGAGTTTTCGGGTGTAGTAGTCTCAACTTCATTACTAGATGAAGGAGCACTAGTATCTCCAAGAGAATAGTTTTCCAAACCAAAAGAGATGTCATCAATAACATTCGAGGAGCTAGATATGGAAGTGTTAAGTTTGTCAAATGAGACATTGATTGATTCTTCGACTACAAGACTTCTTTTGTTAAATACACGAAAATCTTTGCTATGCATAGAATAACCAAAGAAGATACCTTCATAGGTTTTTTCTTCAAATTTGCCTAGGTTACCTTTGGTGTTCAAAATAAAGTATTTGCATCCAAAAACTTTAAAATATTCAATATAATTTTTTTTTGTCAAACTAAAGCTCATATGGAGTTTTCTTAGAAATACGTCTAATCAAGACTCTATTTATAACATAACTTGCTGTGTTAATGGCTTCCGCCCAAAAATATTGAGGGAGCTTGTATTGGTTTAGCATGACCCTTGCCATATCGCCAAGGGTTCTATTATTTCTTTCCACAACATCATTTTGTTGTGGAGTTCTAGGACAAGCAAAATAATAACCAAAACCATTTTTTATCACAAAATATTTTAAAATTGGCATTATCAAATTCTCCTCCATGATCACTTCTAATTTTGTTGATCATAATGCCTTTCTCATTTTGAACTTGTTTACAAAAAGCAATAAATTCACGAAAAGTATTACTTTTATTTGCAAGGAAAATAATCCAAGTAAATCTCGAAAAATCATCAACTAAAACAAAAGTATATAATTTACCACCAAGACTAGCTACTCTAGTAGGACTAAATAAATCCATATGAATAAGTTAGAGAGGTATAGTAGTGCTCACCGAGTTGATGGATTTGAAAGAAGATTTTGTTAACTTACCCTTCTCGCATTCTTCACATACCATGTATTTCTTGAATGGAATGCTTGGGAGTCCTCTAACAAGCTTCTTGGAGGCCTGTCGGGAGATGGTGTCCATGTTGGCGTGTCCAAGTCTCATATGCCAAAGCCAACCCTCATCATTCTTTGTTACTAAGCACCTGTCATTGTTAGTGCTTTCAACAAGATAAAGAACATAAATGTTATTTTCTCTAATATCTTCATACATAATAGAACCACTTGTGCTATCATAGATGAAGCACTTGTGTTTAACAAAGTTAACATCATAGCCATTATCCGTTAGATGACTAATGCTAAGAAGGTTGTGTTTAAGATATGTAACAAGACATACATTTTTAATATAGGGATAATGAGGGGAGCCGATATTACCATGTCTAATAATGTACCCCTTTAAATTATTGCCTAAGGATACATGTCCTTTCTTCTTCATCGATAGCGTTGCAAAAAGTGAAGTATCACTGGTCATGTGCTGTGAGCAACCGCTATCGAGAATCTATTTGCTTCTAGCATGCGATGGAAGATTCACCTATAACACAAGTTGAAAATGAAGACTTTGGTATCCGAAAATGTTTGGGTCCTTGACTGTTAGTTTTAGGAACCCATTTAAACATTCTCATATCAACATGCTTTCTCATTTGACAATAATGAGATATGTGTCCAAGTAAACCGCAATAGTGGCACGTCATGGGTGTCATTGGTCTAGAGGAAGGTGAGTGAGTGTTATGTGTATGACGAGTTCTAGTAGAATGAGGAGTCCTGGTATGAGTGTTGTGGTGATGTTAGTAGAAAGTATGATGTGATGTGTTTTTTTCCAAAGGGTCCTCTTCGTGTGTAGATATGTTTGGGGTAGAACCTGTGTTGTGTTCTTGTGGCTAGTGTTGTGATGTGTGTTGGGGTGCCTTTGATTATGACATTGTGTGTTCGTGTGAGCGATGTCTCTATCAACTTGTATCTTACTATTTGTAAGAAGGTCATTGTATTTGATAGAGGTTGCATATTCTCTTTGGTTAGCGGCAAGTGTCTTATGCATAGCAAGTTCATATCCTTCTTTGAGGGATTGAAATTCAACGTCCTTTTTCTTGATGACGTCTTGGACTTCTTGGAGCTTTAGTCGAAGAAACTCAATTTCATCCGTGTCTGAAGCAAGAGACTTCCCTTTTATTTCAAGAATGATATTGGAGTCTTTCTATTTCTTGTTTGTGAGTGTCAGTCTCTTTGAGAGATTTTCTATACTTCTTATAATCTTGTGTTCAACGTGTAGTTCAAGAATGACATTTTCTAATTCAGTGTAAGAGAGAGCATTAATAGAGAAGTCATTTGTAGGAACCCTAGAGGGGGGTGAATAGGGTCAAGCTAGCTAATCAAGCACTTAGCACAAGCTAATGGGCAATTTAAAAATATAAGTGCAAGAGAAGAAGCAATAACAATACCGACACATGATATATCCTGGTATCCTCCCAAGAGGCACTCCAGTCCGGAACTCTCTCCGGCTTTAATCCACTATTTGAGTAAATAGTTACACACGAGTTTGGATCCGAAGAACTCGCCAACTTCTTACACGAGAGCTTTAATCCGAAGGCCTCTCCGCCTTCAACCGAGAGTTTGGATACGAACACTCTCCAACTTCAACCGAGAGTTTGGATACGAAGACTCTCCAACTTCAACCTTTCACAATAGGTTTTGATCTCCTTATACAATAAGATGAAGATCTTTTCAACTCAATAACTGTAGCACAATTTGTGGATGGCAAATGAAAGCTTTGTAGAGTTGTTTGTGGATAGGCTTTGGTGGTTTAGAAATTTTTAGGCTCAAAGCATCAACCTTGAATGAAGGGGTTCAAGGCTATTTATAACCAAATCAAAGGAAAGTGCAATAATGCAACTTTCACAGGCTGACGGATCATCCGCCGGATGTCCGCGAAAATCCGCCGGATCATCCGCCTGTATAGTCCAACGGCTATAAATAGAGCCGTTGGGATCAATCATTCGTAAAATCCGACTGTTGGAATGCAAACGGTCATATGGCAGAAAATCTACCGGAATTTCGCAATTTTCCGTCGGATAATCCGAACACTCACAAAAGGTATTCTGTGAGACCATTCGGATCTTCCGTCGGATTCCCGCGGAGATCCGCCGGATTATCCGCCAGGATTCCGAAGATTGTCCTTGGTTATTTTCTACCCTAGCTTTCGATTTTGCCATCTATTTCTTGTGTTTACAATGATTCCTAAGACTCATTACAGACTCCAAATATACTGTAGTAGGAGCAGGCTTCTGCAGAGTCTTGAAATGATGATGGCTTGGCTTGGCTTCTTTCCTTGATAGATGTTGGCTTCTTCCTTGACGACAGCTTCTTCCTTGATGGTCAGCGGAACCCCCGAGTGCGTGGCTCCGGAGATTTCGTCAGGTGGTTCAGAAAAATCTTGTGGGCGACCATCGTCTTTGGCCCATCTTGATTTCTTCTTGCATATGTCCATGTTTGATCTTGTTTATTGCTTTTTCTGCAAGTACATGTTAGACGAACAAAGCAATATACAATGTATCAAGTTTAAGGCATATTAGGACAATGCTTACAATAGTGATAGCATAAGTATTAGTGATACCATAATGAAAACTAGTATCACTAATATGTAAAACAATAGGCACATATCACCACATATATAAGTAGAAGTAGAAATGCTATAGTGATGGTATGAAGATTAGTGATAATGAAATGTTAAACTTAACAGATTAACCATATTCAAAAACATGATACAATCATTGGCCAACAATCTTCCCCTTTTTGATTATGGCAAATATGTTAAGTTTAGTATGAACACAATAGATGTATGTATCACTAATATATCACATACATAAGCATATATCACTAAAAGCATACTACTTAGACTACTTCTATCCCAATTAAACTTACGTCTCCCCCTTTGACATGATCAAAAATATGGTCCCCCGTACTAAGAGATAAGAAGTCAATCTTAAGTACATAAATCAGAGCATGAGGAAGACATAGACAATCATGATCAAGATATACTAATTGAGGAACAATAGGAGAAGTGTGTAAAGACAAGTGTATAAAACTATATACCAAATGTAGAGTACTAAATAGAAAATTGCTTGTCAAAACACAATATGGTTGGTAAAACTAAAAGTATTTGAAAAACAAGAAATAAGTAGTTTACCAACTTGAAATCCAAGGAATAAATCCAAAACACAATAGGATATGAAATATTGCTCTAGTTTTGGAAGAGAACTATGAAATAAAGGATTTCAAACAAAAGCCATGAGGAATAGATAATTGCAACTAATAGATACCAATTGAGATATGAAATTAAATAAACTTGATACCAATTGAAAAGATGTAAACTTGAAACATTGATCAAAGAAACCATTAATAATCATAATTGTCCACAAATAAATAGTGGAACAAAATAAAAGAATGATCAATGTAAAATATTACAATTGATATAAAGTAATCTTATTATTTGCAAAATCTATATGCTTATCCAAGTTCATGCATTTGAACTCAATTACCTTATCATGCTATATGAATACCCTTTAGATAAACATGAAGGTAAAAGAGAAAAATACTTGAGAAAGAGAAATTCAGTCGACTTGAATGCTCTCCCTCAAAGTACTACCAAAGTTGATAAAAATCATGAATTTTGGATAAGTCCTCAATAAGGAAAGCCAAATCAATTAAGCATGAAAGAAAAGCCAAATCAACGAAAGCATAATATTCATCAAGATAAGATCTGAAAGTTAATATTAGCAAGATGACATATTTAACCCATATGAAAGAGAGAGATAAGATAATAAGGACAATCACATACACTCTCATAAACCCTTCAAAATAAAAATATCATGACCTCAATCAATAAGATATGAAAATGAAGAAAATATGGGTCCATGATAAACTATGTATACGACATAATAGAGGGTATAGATGAATTAAAATAATTTATTTGCTCCCCCTCAAAATATGCGTAACTAGTTTCAAAGCACTTATAGCGTCAAAATCTAGGGGTAAATCAACTATGGATTTCTCCCCCTTGCTCAATGCATATAAGGCTATAAAATCGTCATAAAATGAATAATGTCATCTTTAGTCAAGAAGAGATATCCAATTAATACTTACTAAAGATGAGAAATCAAAAGAATATTCCAATTTAGCATATGTAATCAAAAGATGACGTACACTAACCTATGTAGAAGTAACTCATATTTAAATATGACAGATTAATGTATGTTACCTTTTTGAGAAAGGTGTCATCATAAAAAAATAACAGTTAAATCAATCACGATGAGAGTCAAAATATCGCTAAAAAACAAAACAAAAATAAACCTCAAATATTATATCCATGATTATCTAATCAAGAAAGAATCAACTAATTTATTACTTTGCGTGGACTAGGTATGTTGTACCACATATTTATCCAACAACGGATAAATCCAAACCTTGCTAATGGTAAATTAATAATCCATAAAGTTCAAGTCATATGTGATAAACCATGAGTAGTCAAAGTAGAGTAATAAATTAACTTGATAATCTCATAACTAGATAATTTAAGACTACTTGATCATTAGGATCATTCATAAAGTAAACAATGAATAAACATGATCCAATGATAAATCTCATCAAGAGAAAATTCAAAATCCATATTTATAAAGAATCTTACAGATCAATGAAGAATATGGAAAAGAGTCAATCTCAAAATGATCACACATTCAATCTAAAGAGATGTAATGATAATACGATAAAATCATGACTCAAAAAGTGAGAGAAATTTAAGAGAGACTTGCTAATGACTAGTATGGAAGAAAGTTAAACAAGGAATCACAAACCTCTAAGGGAAAACAAGATCTAATAAAGAATTTGTAAAACTAGTTTTAGAGATCAAGCATATCACAAATCTTGTTTTTGTAAACTAGCATATCATATATAGATTGAAGTATAGGAATATAGCTAGATGTGTGAAAGTGAGCCAAAATTATATAGCTTAATAATATATCACAAATAAGCAAACTATATAATCCAAATAAGATTAATGAGGGAAGCCATTAACAAGATAAATGTGCTCAATCTTAAGTCACTAACACTAAAAATACTTGCTTAAGCAAAGAGTTCTCAATAAGTATAATACATTTTGAATGATCAAAATGATTTGTAAACTCTTTATTAAGCAAGGATAAGAGTATAAGATAACAAAATAAAAAGAATTCGACTCTTATCAAGTATAGGCCAAAAGAGATATTCATGTAAACACAAATAAAATAAATCTCTTTGCCAAGTATAGAGATTAACCCAAGATAATGAAATAATGGATTGATCTAGAGAATGCAAAATATTATAGCCATTATGAAATAAGAGTATTCTCTAGAAATGGGAGTTCTCTAACCAAAAGCTCAAACCATAGTAGCTAAGGACATAAGACATATGATGTATCAATTACATGGATTCTCATGTGCTACAACATCATTGGGAAACAATAATTCCAAAGAAGCATAAACCCAAGGAATGAGCAAGGAAAGCACATTAAAAACAAAAAAAGATGATCGGATTATTCGTCGGATTTCAGCGTAAGTTCGGCGAATTATCCGAACTTAGTGCTCATAAAGCTGCTGGAATTGATCGGATTATCCGTCGAATTTCAGCGGAAGTCCGTCGGATTATCCAAACTATGTGCTCACTAGCTACTGGAAATGATCGGATTATCCGTCGGATTTCTGCGGATATCCATCGGATGATCCGAACTATTGCTCACAGACTTGCTGTTTGCAGTCGGATGATCCGCCGGATTATACCAAAAATCCGTCGGATTTTCCGTGTCTCTATAAAATCAAATTTTCAAAGAGCTTTCATAATGCACCAAAGAAAAGTGAAAAGATATAGACTAGAAAATGTGCACTAATTAAAGAGGTAAAATCAACATACAAGGTAAGGCACAAAAACATGTGATCCTCAAAAGAACTTTCATAAATAGTCATGAACAAGACACTAATAAAATATTTCTCTCAACATCCCAACTTAAAGGTATAAAATAAATACATATGAAGAGTTAGGAATCACATAGTTAAAACTATATATATATATATAAATAGGCATACATGAGAAGATTCAACAATCAAGAGAAAAATATGTATCCATAATGTCAACCAAAAAGCTAAAAAGACATCATTAAAAGAAAGCTTTAAGGAAGAAGCTTATTGATTCAAAAAGAGATACACAAATTTGATCAAAAGAATCAATAGCTAGAGTATGAGTTAAGCACAAGTTTAAAAGTAACAAGTATGAATAAATACTCTTCAAGTTAATATAAAACTTTAGCTTAAATCATATGCCTACATAAAGGTATTTATACAAAAATAGATATCAATATAAGAGATACATGAACTATATGTAGATGGAAATTTAATGTATATAGTCATGTATCCTTAATGAATATTAAAAAAATTACAAATTCAAAAACATGTATAAATAAACTTCATTAGGCAAAAGATATAATTGATTCTCAAGAAGATAATCAAGATAAAGTATGAGAATCAATAATGAATATATTATGTAAGCACAAGGTTAAAATGGAAGTATAAGTGTATACTTGTCAAGTGATAAGAAGCTTGTGCTAAACATATATATTCACAAATACCGATTTAAAGTAAATATTACATATTAAGGAGAAATCGGTAAGAAGTAACTATTCTCAAAAACTTTAAAGACGGAGAGTTAAAATCATATTAACTCAAATCAAAATCAAGCTTCTATGGACTAGAGTGATATGCATGCTTCATAATATAGAGATTAAGAATAACAAGCATGCATAAATTAAATGTGTGACACTTAATAGAAAATGAGTGATAAACTACAAGTGTGAACTAAACATTTAAGCTAAGTAACTAGTCATGCTAGATAAAAGAAATAATAAGAAAATTAACTAAGCATGCTAGTATTATATCTCACATTGATTTATACAATAAGCAACTAAGGATATCAATGTGAGCTAGTAGCAAGACATCAAGAGAAACATGCTCGACTCTACAAATATAAACCATTTAAAGATAATCGATTAGCATGTTACCAAAGTGTCTCTAGTGGCCACACTTGTGTTGGTGCAATTATTTAGAAGATGACCTTTGAGCTTTGCAACCACCAACACGTTCCTCGGTGCTATGTTCCGATACAAGAAGCTCCACCTACAACATTAGGCGAAGACTTTGGTATCCAAATAAACTTGGATCCACATCTGTTAGCTTTAGGGACCCATATACTATTTACTCTAGCATTGGTACAAAAATTCCTACGAATAGGACAAGTTAAACTCATGTGTCCAATGCGAGAGCAATAGAAGCACCTCATACTAGTGTGTGCACATGTATCGGAATGAGCATGATTATGAACATGTGACATACTAGATTGATGAATATATTTATAGTGAGCATGCATGGATTTGGTCTTAAGAATATCATGTTCTAATATCAAATCATCATGCATACAAGTAAGAGAATCAAATTTAACATTTAAGGCATTATTCTCTTTTTCAAATAAAATAATTCTAGAAATAAAATCATCATTTTGTTTCTTTAAAGGGTCAATAGAAGAATCATGCAAATGATTTAGCTCATGAGTTTGCCTCTTAAGATCTTCTATTGATGAGGAAAGAGATTTGATTTTCAAAAATAAAGCCTCATTCAAACTCTTTAAAGAAACACAAGATGGGTTTTGAGAATCAAGTCTAGATAATAAAACATTGTTTTCATTTCTCAAAAACTCATTTGCTTCTTCTAAATGAACAACCTTTTCGGAAAGTTCTTCATTTGTAGAATAAAGGTTATCAAGAATCTCTAAGGATTGTTTAGCCATGGCTTTCCACTTGGAGCATTTCTTGCATTTAGAAGAAGGATGATTGTCTATGCTACTAGAAATAAAACCCTCTTTACCGGAGGAGGATAAATAAGACGCCATAGAAAAATAATAAGGATCTACTCTAAGGATGTTAAGCCTAACAATAGAGTCCTTGCTCTGATACCAATTGTAGGAACACTAGAGGGGGGTGAATAGGGTCAAGCTAGCTAATAAGCACTTAGCACAAGCTAATGGACAATTTAAAAAAATAAGTGCAAGAGAAGAAGCAATAACAATATCGACACACGATATATCCTGGTATCCTCCCAAGAGGCACTCCAGTCCCGGAACTCTCTCCGGCTTTAATCCACTATTTGAGTAAATAGTTACACACGAGTTTGGATCCGAAGAACTCGCCAACTTCTTACACGAGAGCTTTAATCCGAAGGCCTCTCCGACTTCAACCGAGAGTTTGGATACGAAGACTCTCCAACCAACCGAGAGTTTGGATACGAAGACTCTCCAACTTCAATCTTTCACAATAGGTTTTGATCTCCTTATACAATAAGATGAAGATCTTACTTTTCAACTCAATAACTCTAACACAATTTGTGGATGGCAAATGAAAGCTTTGTAGAATTGTTTGTGGATAGGCATTGGTGGTTTAGAAATTTTTAGGCTCAAAGCATCAACCTTGAATGAAGGGGTTCAAGGCTATTTATAACCAAAGCAAAGGAAAGTGCAATAATGCAACTTTCACAGGCTGACGGATCATCCGCCGGATGTCCGCGGAAATCCGCCGGTATAGTCCAATGGCTATAAATAGAGCCGTTGGGATCAATCATTCGTAAAATCCGACCGTTGGAATGCAAACGGTCATATGGCGGAAAATCTGCCGGAATTCCGCGATTTTTCGCCGGATAATCCGAATACTCACAGAAGGTATTCTGTGAGACCATTCGGATCTTCCGTCGGATTTTCGCGGAGATCCGCCGGATTATCTGCCAGGATTTCGAAGATTGTCCTGGGTTATTTTCTACCCTAGCTTTCGATTTTGCCATCTATTTCTTGTGTTTACAATGATTCCTAAGTCTCATTACAGACTCCAAATATACTGTAGTAGGAGCAGGCTTCTGCAGAGTCTTGAAATGATGATGGCTTAGCTTGGCTTCTTTCCTTGATAGATGTTGGCTTCTTCCTTGACGGCAGCTTCTTCCTTGATGGTCAGCGGAACCCCCGAGTGCGTGGCTCCGGAGATTTCGTCATGTGGTTCAGAAAAATCTTGTGGACGACCATCGTCTTTGGCCCATCTTGATTTCTTCTTGCATATGTCCATGTTTGATCTTGTTTATTGCTTTTTCTGCAAGTACATGTTAGACGAACAAAGCAATATACAATGTATCAAGTTTAAGGCATATTAGGACAATGCTTACAATAGTGATAGCATAAGTATTAGTGATACCATAATGAAAACTAGTATCACTAATATGTAAAACAATAGGCACATATCACCACATATATAAGTAGAAGTAGAAATGCTATAGTGATGGTATGAAGATTAGTGATAATGAAATGTTAAACTTAACAGATTAACCATATTCAATAACATGATACAATCATTGGGCCAACATCATTGAGTACCTAGTTTGATTCTGTAGCCATAAGACAAATATTTGCATTATGTTATATGTTTGCATTCATTGTCGTCGTCCGAGTCGCTAGCATCACTTTCGCACCAGATGCTAGTGTTGGCGTACTTCCTCGAAGATGAGCTTCCTTTGTTAGGCTTCTCGTACTTGCCGGATACTTTTCTTCCCATTGGACAGTCTCTCTTGATGTGTCCGGTTCTCTTGCAGTTGTAGCAAGAGGGTTCTTCGTCATTGTCCCGTCTTGTACGGTTTGCTTTGTTGAACTTGAGGAATTTTCGGAAGTGTTTGGCGGTGAGAGCAATCTCTTCATCATAATCATCATCATCGGAGCCATCTATTGAGGAGAACTTGGTGACCTTGAGAGCAAGAGACTTTTCTTTTTTCCTTCGTCTTCTTCTTCTCCTTTTCTTGTATGGTGGATTCCTCTTGGTCTTTCATGTCTAGCTCATGTGTCATTAGCTTTTCCATGATGGTCTTAAGGTTCATAGTTGTTAGATCATTTCCGTCAATGATGGCGGTAACTTTAGGATTCTATCTTTTTGTCAACCCCCAAAGAATCTTTCGAATCTTTTCATGAGTGAGATATTCCTTACCAAGAGAAAAGAGAGGGTTAATGATATCAAAGAATCGAGTGAACATAAGAGTAATAGACTCATTTTGTTTCATTTTAAAGGATTCATACTATTGTGTAAGTATACTAATCTTTGATTCATTCACTTGTGATGTTCCCTCGTGAGTGACTTCCAAAAGTTTTCAAATTTCATTGGAAGTTTTGCAAGTAGATATCCTATTGAATTCATTGCTATCGAGAGCGCAGTAAAGAGTGTTCATAGCCTTAGCATCCTGACTAGCAATCTTATTGTCATTTTCGAAAAGTTTCTCTTTAAGAGTTTTCGAAACTACTTCCTCAATAACTATGAAGACTTAGGGATGCCATTTACAACACAATCTCATAGATCGAAGTCTAAGAATTTCAAGTAAATGTCCATCATAATTTTTCAATAATTATAGTTGGTTCCATCAAATAGAGGAGATCTATTTGTGGAGTGTCCCTCATTGTGGAATGAATTGGTACTAGGGTTAGTGGCCATGGATCACTCTAAGAATGTAAATCAAAATCAAGAGACTAGGCTCTGATACTAATTATAGAACTCGGTGGGGGGGGGGGGGGGGGGGGTGAATAAAAAGGTAATAAAAAGTTTATGAATAATAATAAGCAATTTAAAGGAAGTTAAGGAAGAGAGAATCAAACATTCGATATATTCTGGTATTCTCCCAAGGGGCACTCCAGTCCCGGAATTCTCTCCGACTTTAATCTACTATTTGAGTAAATGGTTACAACACGAGTTTGGATCTGAAGAGCTCGTCAACTTCTTATACTCGAGTTTTCCTCCGAAAGCTTGTCAACTTCATAAACACGGGTTTTCCTTCGAAGGCTTGTCAACTTCAACTTGAGAGAAAGAAATGTTTCGATCTTCCTGAATACTTTGAAGATCTAAGATTACAACTCTTGAATACTCTAGCACTTTTGATTGGATGACAAATTAAAGCTTGTAGAGTAATGGCGGAGCTCTTTGGTAGATGAAAAATTTAAACTCAAAATGGATAAGTCTTTTTGAAGAGAGAATGCCTATTTATACAAATCCAAAATCATAAAGAGCTTTCAGCCGACAAACGGATTATCCGACGGATTTCTGCGAAAATCCTTCGGATTATCCGGCCAACAGTAATGGCTAGAAAAAGAGCCGTTGGATACATTTAATGCGACTATCTGATGCCGTTGGATTTGAATTTGAATACGGCAAGCAAAGCAATCCGGATTATCCGTCAGATTGACGCGGAAGTCCGACGGATTATCCGAACTACACTAGAATTACTTGTTTCACGTTCGGATTATCCGACAAATTTTTGCGGAAATCCGAAGGATTATCCGAACTTTCTCAGAAATACTTGCTGTCTTGAGTTCGGATTATCCGTCGGATTATAGCGGAACTCCGGCAGATTATCTGAACTTTTTCAGAAATACTTACTGTTTCCGATCGGAGTATCCGTCAGATTTCTGCGAAGATCCGACGGATTATCCGACTCTTCATAAATACTTAGTTCAGATTTTATATCATATTAGTTTGTCATCCTTACTAAAGTACATACATAATTTTCTAGACACTTACAGACTCTTAGAAAGACAGATGGGCTTTTGATATGGAATTCTTTTGCTTGTCATCGTCTTCTTGAGTGCTTTAAAGTGTCTGTTGTTTGAAAGTGTTGGAAACATCTTTTCTTCTTTGTTCCGAAGGACTTCGTAAGTTTTGTTCCTTCTTGTAGATGTTTGAATCTTCTTTTCTTCTATCTTTGACTGACTTGTTTGTTCCTGTAGAATAAATAGGACTAAAACAGTACTGAGGTTAATTAAAGTCAATATATCAAAATCGGTGTGCCAATAGTACTGTTCATGTTTTAGCCCTAATTCCTGTAGAAACTTCTTCATCCATATTAACTCCTTGCAACTGTCGCCGTAATAAATTTTACTTTCGTCCTGGACTAAGGCGACGGACTTATAACCGCGACTGCTACGATATTGTTGCTCATATAAACATCATTACTTAGTCCAAAGTCGATCTTCTGGTAACCATTTTCCCAGCCATATCAATGTCGGTATATCCAACCAGCTTCGACTCGTCACTCCCAAATGAAAGTCTCCAACTAGAAGTAGCCTGGAGATAGCATACAATCTAATTGCCCATACTATAATGCATGTCTTGTATTGAAAAGATACATGCTAATTGATCCATCTGCATGGGCAATATCCGATCTCGTACATAGCATACATAGGACTCCCCACAACTGAAGCATAGAGAACTAGTCCCATATGTTCTTTTTTTTTCTTCGATCGATGGATACAGCTTAGTAGTAAGTATGAAGTGAGCTGCAAGTGTGGTGCTCATTTTCTTTGATTCATCCATCTTGAAACATTAAAGTATGTTGTCAATGTACTTCTCCTGAGACAACAAAAGCAACTTGGATGTCACGCCCCAGAACCAGAATACTGGAGAGCGGGGGAATGACTCAGCCAGCTACGTATTACGGGTAAAGGAATACCGTATAATATGATCAATGCTGTCTAAAAGACGAGGGGGTGCATACTACATGAAAGTCTCGCTTTGGTCGCTTCACATCTATTGTCTCAATCATTCAAACATGAAAACAGTAATAGAGAACATGTAAGATAAAGCAGTAAGGCGTCCCAAACGCTCAGTCAAAATGTTCTTGACATCTGGCTTTACAAAACATAGCCAGATGATGAAGCAAGGTATACACAATTGTTTATCAGCTGCAGCCTGACTTAGTTACAATTATGTAAAAGTAAGTACAAGACGATCCGACTAACATGTCGGTGCCAAACGGCAAAATATAAAGTAAGTAACAAAACGAGCGGAGAAGTAAGGAACCCACTCGAGTCCTCCTGCGATCATTCCTCTAGTATTGACCATCTTGGAGGTGGAAGTAAGCTGAGTCCTCGGGAACCGGCTCTAAATCTGGTCATGCAAAACCAGAGAGGTTAGATCTCTAATAGCAAGTACCGCAAGGAAGCATGATATGAGGAATTAGAACCAGTAATAAGAGACTATGATATATAGATCTCTGCTTGCTACTGGGATTCACATAACATCACGACACTTCGAACCAACTTTCCAACCAAACAAGGACAGAAGTTGGCCTGTCATATCCTGACATTCTGATCATCTCAGTTAGTTAACAGAATAGGTACAGTACACAAACAAGTCAACTTAAACGGCCATGCAACTACTACGGCTTGCTACGGTGAGTTCCAAGTTATCCTGGAATTATGCAATAAAGATTCCTCAGTTTTTACTATGTGCAAGCAAGGCTAGTTTATCCAATCAATCAATTGCGTCAATCATGAATTTGACGAGTTCCAACGGGACGCCCATCATCAATATACAATATACAATAAATAATATAAGCAGATATCGTTCCCTGCCCGTGTGGCAGATTTACAGTATCTGTGGGAACCAGCCGGCCTGTCGGGCACTAATAGTCCCAAAGAGGGCTGCCATGTAAGAACTCGGAAATCCATTCTCTCCATGCAATCATTATTTTATTTAACTTAATAGTCTCTACGTTGAATGAAATCCCATGCCGTGGATCATGGTCATTCAGAATGAGTACTTCCGTACAAAGTACGATATGCCCCACTCTACAACGATACCCGTGCAGTTGTTGTAGGTCTTACATAGCGTAATGCAACAATTAAAACTAACCACGGAATAATCATGCCTTGACCATAAAGTACACATGTTGCTTTTGTAAAATAAATAAATAAATTGTAGCCTGCATGTATCTATATGCCAATATTCGGGATTGGCCAATTGATTGCAATAGTTCATAGTTAATATGAACGTGTCTCATTCATTCAATTTAAATAAGACGACTAGCCAGTCTCTTAGTTCCAACTAGGAACGCATGATCAATTATTAGTCAAGGTCACAATTAATATCAATCAATGTCAATTCGGAACAAGAATCAGTTAAAAGGCATCATGGGCTAGAGTTCATGCGGCCGGAAAATTATAGAAGTTTATGCGGCTGAGAATCAATTCTCATGCGGCTGAGAATGCATATGTGGTCAGGATCTCATGCGGCCACGGAAATTCATGTGGCCACGGAAATTCATGCGGCCACGGAAGTTCATGCGGCTACGGAAATTCATGCGGCCACGGAAGTTCATGCGGCTACGGAAGTTCATACGGCCACGGAAGTTCATGCGGCCACGCAAGTTCATACGGCTACGGAAATTCATGCGGCATGCGGCCACGGAAGTTCATGCGGCCACGGAAGTTCATGCCGCTACGGAAGTTCATGCGGCCACGGAAGTTCATGCGGCCACGAAAGTTCATGCGGCCAGCACTGTTCTTCTTCTCCAATTTCTGAGAAGAAGAACCATGAAGCCACTGCTTCTAAGCTCCATAAATCCTTCATTCCAAGCCCAAATTCGGACATCCATAGGTCAAAATGGGGTAGAACGAAATTCTCTACAACATGAAACCATCAAAA
Organism: Iris pallida; assembly: GCA_029216955.1. NCBI lineage: Eukaryota > Viridiplantae > Streptophyta > Magnoliopsida > Asparagales > Iridaceae > Iris > Iris pallida. Next base: position 119,081 of record JANAVB010044037.1, read on the forward strand.
CTTGATGAATAACAAAGTTACTAGATCAAAACCTAAGAAATCCGAAAATGTATTAAACTTAGATCTACATGAAATGAGCCATAGAAGTTGAAAATGCTAAGTACTAAAGTATCTAAGAATCTTGAGAGGAAGACAATGGAACAACAAAAATGAAAATCCATCAAGAAGCAAGTTGGCACTTGCCTATGCGGTTGGGTAGGTGGGGGAGAGTTTATGAGGAAGAAGAAGAGTAATGGTGAAGTAATGAAGAGAGAGAAAGGGAATGGGGCTTTAAATGAAGGAGTGGTGGTAGGTGGGGAGTTGGGTTCATGTTGAACAATTCAAGGCCGGAAAATAAACCAACTCGGGCCGAACCCAAAAGCAAAGCAGAAAGTAAAATGCAGAAAGATAATTAGCAGGAAATTAAAAAAATTTAAATACAGAACAATACATGATAAATATTAAATAAATATATTCCAGCAGTACATGTATTTAAAATACGTATTCTGGGAACGAGAAGTGACATTGGACCCATCTCTCTCTCAGCCAATCTCTATCCTAAGAATAGTCTTCGCTACGTCCAAATTTTTCATAGAGAAGGTCGCAACCAATTGACACTTCAATTCTACTGTCATCGGCATTTCGTTCCACCGGTAGAACATAGAGCAATAATACGAAAAATCGTCTTTGGCAAAATACTTCACAAAGATATATTAATCCAAAGTCGTATGAAGTACGAACATAACCGTGTTCTCCCATAAACTACTCGAACTTCCTGTACTACTACTACAGAGCTTGCTTCAAACCATATAGACTCTTCTTCAAACGACAAATCAAGTGTGACTTTCCCTTCTCATAAAAACCCTCATGTTGCTCCATATATATATATATATATATATATATATATATATATATATATATATATATATTCCAAATCACCATGGTGGATTGCCGTCTTAGCATCCATTTGCTTGACCTCCAAGTCAAAACTACCGACTAAGTCTAGCACCACCTCCAAGTCAAAAAATCTTATTGAAATCTACGCCCTTTCATTGACTCTAGTGCTTGACTACCAGTCTTGTCTTGTATTGAAGGAGAGCATCATCTTCAGTTTACTTTACTCTAAATATCCTATGATTCTTTAAGGCCCTCTTGCCCTTTAGCAACTTAGCAACTCACAAGTATGATTGGCTTGCAGTGAATTCATCTCCTCCGGCATGGCCTACATCCACTTCTGCCTAACATTTGTCTTCTATTACTTTTGTAAGGCTTTTAGGCTTTTTCTGTCAGTCAATAACACCTAGTCATCAGGCTAGCAGCTCACAGATGGAACGCTCTCTTGCACCTCTTTTCAACGGAGCCTCGGTGTTGACTGTTCATCGACAACTTTCATCCCTTCAGGAACTAACTCATCCGCATCCTCATCCTCCTGAAGGCTACCCTAATCATCATCGACAGACTTATGACCAAAGTTGGGAGCAACTCTATATATTGGCTCCCTCATATATGGTATATTGCAATGTTTTCTGAAAATGGCTCGAATCTGAACGAGTCTAACTCAGGCTAATCCTCAGCCTCGAGAGGCATCTTGGAATCCTGAATATCGATCAGGATCTGATCCTCGACGATTATCATATTTTGGCTTCTGTAGACCTTTCTACTATATCGTAGAGTATATACCCGAACTCATCCTAACCATAGCTGACAAAGACGTACTGTGTTGTTTTTCACTCAAGTTTGGACCTCTCGTCCTTTCGTATATATACAAAGGCCCATCCAAACGTATACAGGTGATTGTATGATTGTTTCTTGTCGTACCATACTTTGTCAGACACATCATCTTACGAAAGAGCACTAGGAGATAGATTAATAACATAAGCATCAGTATTTAATGCCTTACAACAACTTTACTTCAGATAGCAAACACTGTACTCTTTCCACTAATGAGCTCTTTATCTAGTCTACTATGATATTGGGATGAGGCGTCTTCGACAGAAATTTTCGGTGTCGTATCTCTTGCTATTTGCAGTATGCATTAACGAGACCTATATATTCGTTGTTATTGTCGGAGCAAACACACTTCATTTTCTTGCCCGTTTTTAAGGCGTAGACCAAAACCTTCATGGAACATTCATTAGTGAATTTTACAAAATAAGAAGCATCACCAATTGTTTTTATTTTCCTACGGTAACAGATGTCCGTGTGAATCAACTCGAGCAATACCAGTTTCCTTGAAGGTCGGTGACTCTGGGAGGACACCCTATGTTTCTTCCTACTATATAGTGCATGTATTTCTCCAACTTTGCAACCATGAAATATGGAAGCACCTTCCGATTTGCTATATAACTTTTTCATTTGCCACAACTCGGTAGGCACATCACTGACTGTATTCATCTTCTTTGTCCCTTGTGCTCTCCCTTTCATATAATAAACTCTGGACTTCTTGCTTCTTTTGGAAACCACTATTAAATCCCTAGAAAGCTTCCAGGGAGATGGAACAATCTCTTGTTATCCAACCTTCCATGCGACACCAGGTTGAAATGGAAGTCTGAGACATGGCGAACATCTCGGAGAACCAAGATAACTCCAGTGGTTGTCTTTAAATGCACAACTCTTATAGCAATAGCCTTTGACACATTATTATTACCCATCTTCAATACTCCACAGTTTCCTATTGTGTAAGTAGCAAATAGTGCCATGTTGTGAGATACGTACGTCGAAGTAGTCAACCAACTAACCATGATAACCTCATCACCCATAATGATGACCTTGTCTCCATGAACTGCTGCCGTCGATGTAGTATTCTCATTTTGCTTCATTTTTTCATCTTTATTCTCTCTTCCAAGCAAAATACTCCTCTTGATGTAGTCCTTCTTGCCACGCTCGTAACATTCACAGTCCTCGTACTGACTCTTTGACTTCCCTCTGTCCTTGGCCCGACTACCGTCTGAACCCTTACTTTTTCTGTGATTATACACATTCTCCTGCACAAACTCCTGATGTATCTACAGACCTGTATTTGCTCAATTGTCCAGTCCTCCTATGATTATCACCGAACTTCTCGAAAACAAATATCGGTAGATGCAGCTTCTTGACAAATAGAAGATCCTTCATCTTGCTTCGTAAATAGTAGTAGTTGGTACCGTTCATGTAAACCATGCGCACTGGCTTCGCGTCTATCTTTTTTATGTCTGATTTGGCTGTCAAACTCTTGGCACCTACAACCACAAATTGTGATAACTCTTTCTTGGGAACGAACACAAAACCAACAGAATAAACATGGTTCCCAAACCGGAAGACACCATCGAGGACCAAATTAGAGTACACAACCCGCATACAATGCTAATATCCACAAACAACGAGCACAACTGCAAACACAAATGCTAATTAAGAGGAAAACCTTGACCAAAAAACCACCGAACTATCGGAGTGTAATTTGGAAAAATTCCACTAGTTAATAAAGGGGTAAATACCACTTTTGGTCACCGAATGTTTCAAAAAGTTAAGTTTTAGTCATTCCATGGCCAAAAATATATATGGAAAACATTTGAAACATTCGGTGACCAAAAGTGGTATTTACCCGTTAATAAAGAAACAACTACTCAAATTTAAGGAAATTAAAATAGAGAAAAAGGTTTATCAAAAGTGAGTCACGAGAATAAATCGATGTGAGCCTCCTCGAACAATCTCCTTCGAATCAAACCAAACCTCTCTTCTTCAAATCATTTTCTCCTTTTCCTTCGAAAGTTGTAACCTTGGAGAAAACTCTCCTTAGTGAATGACCGCTCTAATTAGGGTTTGGAGATCCTTATTTATGTTTCCCTAATCACTCAGCAACCATGGGCATTCAAACCGAACCAATGGGCTCCAATGGGCCAGATTAAATGCTGAAAATTTGACTCAGTCCGTCCGATGGGTTGCTGCCGATTTGCCCATGGGATTCCATTGGTATGTTGATGGTATCCTTACAAGCACAATTTTTTTTAAAGAAAGGTTCTGGATCAATTTCACACCCCATAAGTATACCGGCGGTATGTCGCCCTCTCTGAGCTTCTTTCCATCGTCTTCAACTTTCCAAGCTTTCCTGGCACACTGGTAGCGCTCGTCGCACACAAGGGTCTTCTCCATATACGATGGAAACCCCACCAAACATCAACGACATGATATCAGAGCCGCCCACATTCAGGTCTTATCCGGTGCTTTTAAGCCAATTTCTAAGAAAATTAGACAGCTAGGTGAATCAATCTCTCAGTCCATAAAATGGACATTCAACATGTTGGGGCGTCTCGAATAATATAGATATTTAACCCTTAACCTTCATCACGAGTACACAAATCTTAAGTTTTGGTGAAGTGACAGGGACTTAAGTACTTTCACATTGTTACTGTGATGATTTTGTGCTGGATTTGTGGTTTAAGGCCATAACCATAAGATGGGAAATGGTTGTATTGTGGATGCAGGTTATTGATCTCTCAATTGTGAAGCCTCATGAATTTGTTAACTATGGCTTGGGATGCTTGGAGAAGTTGGCTGAACTTGGCGACAAGTGCGCTAGGGGGACTCGTGACAAGTTGAGAATTATGGTATGCTATTGTATTACTATTTACTTTATTATGCAGGATGAGTAGGATATATATAACTGTTGTTAGTTTCTTTGCAGGTTGCAGGTGGTGACGGTACTGTAGGTTGGGTACTTGGAAGTCTTGGAGAACTTTTCGATCAAAGAGAGCCAGTTCCTCCGACTGCTGTTATTCCACTTGGAACTGGCAATGACCTTTCCAGGAGTTTCGGTTGGGTAGGAAGTTCTTTAATTTTCCTGCAGTTTTCAGGATTTGGTTGTTGCAATTGCGCTGATTTAATACTATTTCGCAACTTCCACTAGGGGGGTTCATTTCCTTTTGCATGGCGGTCAGCTGTGAAACGGTCTCTCCAGAAGGCAATTATTGGTCCTATTTGCCGCCTTGATAGGTGAGATTTGTTATATTTTCTGTCAACCACTCTCTTGATTATTGGAACTACGATTTCCCATAATGTAATTTAATTTTCTTGATGCAGTTGGCATGTCACAGTCTTTACGCCAGCAGGTGAAACGGTAGAATTACCACACTCTCTTACAGATCTTGGAGAATGTACATTAAGCGAGGTTGTGAGTTGTTATTGTTATCTTCGTTCTAATTGTTCTGTTTTATTAAGTTCTTTTGCTAATATTCCTGTGCCATTGTAAAATTTACATTACAGATTAATGATGTGAGCTCACCTGGTATATTGAATATAAAATGTGATGGCATCATTTCTTATGTGAAATCCTGCTTTTGGCACCACTAGCTTTGTTCATTGGTATTAGGTGACATGGTTTTAATGACATGTCAATCCTCTACAAATTTAGTCACCATATAGATGCTACATTGTATGTCCCCACAGATTCTGCGGGACATTCATATCGATCATCATGCGTCTTGTCACCTCCAGAAGGTGTCTGTTCTTCCTTTCTGCTACTCCATTCTGTGCTGGTGATAGGTGTGTATGCACAGGTGGTCTAATGCTGTATTCCTTGGGCTGACAAGTATTCCGCAAGTGCTCTGTTGGTATACTGTCCCATTGTTAGACCTCAGTATCTTCACCACTGTCATGTACTGAGTCTGGACATATTTATGAAAGTTCCAAAAACATGTAGATACATCACTCTTATTCTTCATCAAATACAGTCAAGTGACACGAGAAGAACAATTAATGAAGGAAACAAAATACTTGTAACCATTCATAGTAGTAATGGCATATGGCCCCCAAACATCAGAATGTATTACATCAAAAGCAAACGAGCTCCTATGACCCGTACTAACAATATGAGCTCCTAGTAAGTTTGCCTAAATCACATGCATCACATACTAGTTTTTCTTTATTTGTTTTCTCATAAATAGCTGGATACAATTTACTTAGAATAGCAAAAGAGGAGTGTCCCAACCTCTTGTGGTGGAGTATTATTGTATCCTCGGCACTCATCTTTGTAGTGCCCCATCCCTAGTAAGTTCAGCATTATAAACAACTTCTTCCATACTGTCTAATTTTTCAGGAATTCTGAAAAGACATCCCAATTTACTGGTATGTGGAAAGCAACTTTGGATAGCAATCATTATCACTATCACCATCATCTTTATAATTACCCAAGTCTTTTTGCATAAAACATGGAATGAATGTGGAGTGGAACTCACACCAGATAGCTCTACATAAGGATTAACCAAGTATCAACTAGCTCCTTGCCTAGCTCCTTGCCAAATGCCAGTCCTCTATGAGTTGGTACGGAGTTCACAGCCATGGTAACTTTGAGCAAGGGAGAGCCTTGCCATTCAACGTCAAAACTAGTTTGGCAGGTAGGGAGATCTGCCATTTCCATCATGAATATAATCATGTAGCCAAAGAGCAAATTTCGATGTAGGCATAAACTAGAGTCATTTGGAAAAAGGGAAAAATCATAACCTGAGTGTGTTTATTATTTTATTTTCAGACAGAAAAATGTAAAGGATAATGTTAGAATACATCTGGTGCATCCTAGAAAATAGTGTACCCACTCATCTTCCAATATCTAGATCAAGATGACAGGTGAGGATGGTTAGGTTGTTTATGTAGGAACCATGCAACTTTCTAGATTAGTTATGTATGCACATAACGTGTGCATGTTAGCATGGCTTATGACGCAAAACCTCCATATATTCATTTCCAGTGTCCTAAAAAAGATTTAAAGGAGACAAGATGAAACTAGTATGGAAGTGGAACAGAGGACCTTCTTTGAGATGATTATTGCTATTGAGGTCCCCATGTTCAACACCATTGCTTGGGAGGATAAACATAGGGATCCTCTCTTATAGACTTAAAAATGTCTTTTCTATGATAAGTTGATTTTGTATGCAAGAACTTTACTGTAACTTGATTACAATACCAAAGCCTATCTCCTAAATTATTGTATTCCATGTCTCATTCTCAATCCAGTATAATGGTTTATGTCATTAGTTTATAATTCAATTGCATAGTACACTAGGCTGATAATCACTGATGTAATGGGTAGAACCTTGTTGATCAAAAGATAGCCTGTCATTGCAACAAAGACCAAATTGCAAAAAACAAAGATGTAATTTGGTTAAGCAAGGTGCCTACCACCATGTTGAATCCCAAGAAATGCACCGTTTGACTTTAACTCGAGCTTGGTTCTATCCTTCTGAGTCACGAGTGAATTGGCGGGGCACCCAAACACACATAAAGAGTCATAATTGAATGGCTCTCTTATCCATAACTCTTCATGAATATAAAGATCTATAGTTATAGATGGTAATCTATTAACCAAATGGCATGCACGATTTACTGTTTTCCACCTATAATCTTCCTTAAGGCCTTCCCGTAATCGCATACTCGTGGACTTCTTAAAAAGTGTCATTTACTTCGCTACCATATTCTTCTCTGGATGCCTTGGAACTGTACATTTCCTATGTATACCATGTTCCTTATAATAACCTTGAAACTCCGACAAGGTGTACTCACCTCTATTGTCCATCTGAAAATACTTTACCTTTCACTCCTTTTTCTTCTCCATAGACATTTTTTACCTCGAAATCTAACAAACACTGCTAACTTGTGTATAAGAAAATGAACCCATTCTTTATTTGAGAAGTCATCAATGAAATTGACGTAGTACTTGATACTTCCCTTTGATCAAATCGACGATGGCCCCTATACATCCGAGTGAATGTAGTCAAGAAGTCCTTCGTGTGCACTGTCTGCTTGAAGCATGAGAAAATAAACCCATACTTATGTTGTTTTTCCATCATCCACTTAGAGAAATTATACTTGCACTCCGTAAATCCCTATAGAAACTCTCTTCTTGGCAACTCACTAAGTCCCCTCTCACTCATATGGCCAAGGCACATATACCACAACTTTGCGTTACATGTTCTTTATATTGACGGTTGCACCACCACTAATCGAGCTTTTGTCCATCCGATATAAGTTTGACAACATTAGATGTTCCTTCATGACCATAAGGTTACCTTCGTCTTTAAAATCGAATCATGGCCAACAAAGTTGCATCCTGCTGCGTTTAATGTGCCCAGAGAAATAAAGTTCTTTAATTATGGAACGTGTATCACATTCATGAGTGTCCGTACTACAAACATAGGAAGATTGAGGTTCCCTACGCCAATAGCTTTGTATGCTACATCGCTTCCTATAAGAACAACAATACCGTTTTGAACTCCTTATAGGTGCTGAATGACTTCCTATTGGAAAATATGATATGAACACCCAGAGTCAAGAATCCACGCTTCGCTAAGAACATTTTTACCGATATATATTGTAGGGTACATCACATGATAACTCCTCAGCTTAACTGCGATACCGGCTTGTCTCGAATTTTTTGTATTGGTGCTTTTACCATTATTTTCTAACCACTACTTATACTTTGTATAGTGCTTCTTCATGTTTCCTTACTGCTTGCACAAATACCACTCATCGCCATCCTTCCGTATTGATTTGGATTTTCCCATTTTGCTTTTGCCTCCATCTTTATTCTTCGTTATTCCTCTTTAGTTGACAATCAATCCGTATAACTCCTATGATGGATGTGACTTTCTCATAATGTCATTATTGAGAAGTGTTTTGTAATCTCCTTTTATCTCAAAAGTCTTCTCCCATAAGGATCATTGTCACAAATGGTCATACGATCTTGGAAGCAAATATAGGAGCAAAAGCGTTTGGTCCTCCTCCATCGCTTATCACCTTATTGGATTTGTTTAGAACTTTAGATAGTGTAGAATTTATGTAGTTTCTTTATGCGTAAAGTGTAGAGTTGCTTCGTTAGATACAATATGTTACACAAGGACTTTGTGATATACACGATCTCTAACTTAAACCATAATCATGATGTTGAAGTTTCTCTAACAACATTGTACATCATCTTATTTGCCATACAAAGCTCTAACGTACATTGTGTCTTTAATCCATTTGGGCCCATGCTTCATATGCCGTGTCGAAAGGTTCTTCTCCTTACTGACAATGACATAGTAAGTTTCCTTCTTTTACTAGGATAGCCTGAACCTTTCTCTTCCACATCAAGAAATTTCCTTTAGGTTACGTTTCGTTTGTGAAACCGGGGCATTGGAAAGGGAAGTCATTCCTTTTCTTTGTTTGGATGCCAAAGAAAATAAGCAGTAAAGAAAAATGATTCCCCAAGGAAAGAAAAATAGGAGAAAAATAGTTCCCCACTCACCCTATGTATTCACTTTCCCTCCAATTTATCGGACCTTTCCAAACACCGGAAAGGAAAATTAATGGAAATTACAATTTCCTGAAGGAAAGGAAAAAAAAAACAATTAATTGATTTTCTTTCCTTTCCTTTCTACGAACCAAACGAGGCCTTACCGTCATCTTAGTTCCGAAGTAGAACTCTCCCTTGGATTTTTATGAACTTGGTGCTATTGACTTTGTTATTCGTCATCTTTATTTCTGAAGTAGAACTCTTCCTTTGATCTTTATGAACTAACAATTTAGAATCACAATATAAGAAGATAAAAAGCGGACAACGATATATCGTTGACCTAAATAAAAAATCTGAAGTTTCTTCGATTCCCTTAGCTTCGATAACAATTCATGCGAATAGGGAGAACATAGTTTCCTTTAAGATGAATAAACAAAGAATTCACAAACACAATAGCGCAATAAAAAACAGAACATAGAAAAAATTAACCATAATCCATACAAAAGTACCATATTGCACGAATCCTCTCTTACGAGATCTCCAACAAACTCTTTTCCTTCTATCTTTCAATTCCCTTAGGGCTTTCTAACACAACTCACAAGCAAGCCTCCTTCATCCTCAATCTCATTTATTTAGGGTTAGGAATCCCCTAATAGGCTATCCTAAAATATCATAATATTTGGAGGAAATCCTATCGTCGAAAACCACCTTTAAATCTTATCCGTTCTGCTTGAACCGAGATTCCAGATTGAGGACCAAAATTCTGGTCCAAGTGCGCACTAGTGTGCACTTTTGTATTGGATAACCTAGTAATACCCGTTTTAAGAATTAATATGCCGGTTGCTAGTTTGCACGGTGCGCACTAGGCTCTTGAAAACTCGAAATTTCGGTTGTGGCCAATTGGGATTTTGGTACGGCTTCTTTGGATTATTTCAGCCCTGCATGCGTGTCTTCGACTCCTATGTTGAACATGAGGCATCTCCAACAACCTTTTGATCTTAGAATCTCAACTGAAACGAGTAATCAACTTACTCAGCAATTACTTGGTACATAATTACTTTTTCTAAAGATAAATGATAATTATAATAAATAGGAAGAAAACGAAAAAGTTTCTATAAATCATCATTATCCAGACCTTCTCCTATGGAATTGGGTCGGTGATAAAGCATAAGAATGCCCCATAAATGAATTGACATAGTTCTTATAATCGTCTGGCAACCTAATGTCAACCCTATATCTTGGTGTCAAAATCCTTGTTAGGTAGCTATGAGCATGAAAAGACCACGCCACAAAACTAAATGTCCAGTTGACAAATAAGTAGACCTATCTTTTAGCTATGCAATTTAAGCTCATGTAACCAAAGGAGAAAGAAAAAACAACCTACAAGTAGAAGATCATATATATATATATATATATATATATATATATATATATATATATATATATATATATCGTCCAAGGGGTCGTGGCCTAGTGGTAGCGACGGGGGCTCCCCGGGCGGATAGCCCGGGTTCGAATCCCCCCTTAGGCGCACGCGCCTAAGCTCCAGTAAGAAGGACACCCTAAAAAATATATATATATATATATATATATATATAAGCTTATACGCAGGGATCGGACAGGAGGACGGGGATTGCCAGGAGAACGGGTCCAACGGTGGGTCAGGTTCACTCGGTGGAACGGGAGGGACAAGCCAGAATTGTGTGGCGGCCTCGTGCGAAGGGGTCGGCGGGGACGACTGCCCCAGTCATCGGGGGAAGAGGGACTGCTGCGACCATTAGTGGCCGGCCAACCCCGTCGATTCCACCTCGGAGTGCGGGCCCGCGACCTGTATCCTGGGCAGATGCTTGCAAGGTTGGGGTTGCCAAGACGCCGCTGCCCAGTTTTGTATGGTTCATAGGCTGAAGAAAACCAAACGCGCCATCAGAGACTGGGTGAGGGCACTTCCCCGGACTTCCTTACAGGAGAAGGAGGCGGAGTTGAGAGACCTGCAGTCAGAGCTTCAGGGCGACATGATGAGTGGGGAGATGGCGGCTAGAGAGAAGAGGTTGGCTGCAGAGGTCAACACCTTGAGGCTACAGCAGGAGATTAGTGCGGCCCAACGGGCCAAATGCTCCTGGCTCAAGGATGGGGATCGCTGCACCAAATTCTTCTATGATGTCATCCGGGCGCGTCAGCACCGGAACCGTATTCAGAGACTGATTGGCAGGGACGGGCGTCTTGTGACCGACCAGGGTGCTATCCAGGAGGAGGCTGTCCGGTTCTACTCTGAGCTTTATCATCAGACGGACTATCCCTCGGTTTTCCCGCAGCTGATTACGAAGACGTTGATCACGGAGTACGGCAATAGTCTTCTTATGGCTCCTATCCGGATGGCGGAGGTGGAGGCGATTGTGATGCAGGCAGATGCTTCCAAGGCTCCTGGGCCGGATGGGTTCTACAGTGGCTTCTACAAGCGCCATTGGGGTATCCTCAAGGCCCCGGTCCTTGCGGCTGTTCAGGAGTTCTTTGTTACGGGCAAGCTCCTGAAGGAGCTGAACCACACCTTCCTGACACTTGTGCCTAAGAAGGAGGGGGCGACTTCTCTTGCTGACTTTCGATCGATTGCTTGCTGTAATTATTTGTATAAAATAATTACTCATCTTATGTGCAGGAGGATGGAGGATGCTATGCAGGGTCTGGTTTCTCGGAATCAGGCGGCCTTCATTAAGGGGCGGTCTATTGCGGAGCATAGCCTACTGGCTCATGAGCTGATTCGGAAGTTCCACAAGCCTGGAGGGATGAAGGCCTGTGTGAAGCTCGACCTGAGGAAAGCCTACGACACCGTCAACAGGGACTTCCTCTGTCACTTGATGGGTGCGATGGGCTTCTCCGAGACTTGGGTGGATAGAGTCAGAGAGTGCATCACCTCTCCTACTTTCTCGGTCCTCATTCAGGGCATCCCTTACGGGTTCTTCGGCAGCAGCAGGGGGCTTCGGCAGGGGGACCCGCTTTCCCCCTACCTATTCACCCTTGTGATGGAGTATTTCACCTGTTTGATGGACATCGCGGTACATCGGGAGAGGATTGTACCGATATACAGCAGGGTCTCTCCGGTGGTCTCTCATCTCATTTATGCAGACGACCTTTTGGTCTTGTTGAGGCCTTCCATGCGAGGGATGAGGGAGCTTGCGGCAGTGACGGAGGAGTTCGGACAGCTATCGGGCCTTCGGTTAAACAGGGACAAGAGCAAAGTCTACTTCAGCAACTCCTGCACTTTGAAGGAGGAGCGGGCCATGGAGCTTGGGGTGGAAAAGGGGGACCTCCCGGTAAAATATCTAGGGGTGCCCCTTTCCGTCAACTATGCGAAGGACCGTGATTGTCAGAGTCTGGTGCATTTTGCACAGAGGAGGGTAGAGGGCTGGCAGGCGGCTGGCCTATCGTTTGGCGGGCGTATTGAGCTGGTTCGTTCGGTTATTTCTGCTATTGCTCTGTTCTGGCTCCAATCGATTATGGTCCCCTTGGCTACCATCAGAAAGATTGAGGGCATATGTGCCAAGTTCATTTGGCATGGAGGGATTCATGCCATCTCTTGGGAGCAGCTATGTCGGCCCAGGAAGGAGGGAGGTGTGGGTCTGCGATCTCTTGTTTCTGTCAGGGAGGCGGCGGGGATCAAGCTAGCATGGAGGTTCCTTCAGGGTGATTCTCTATGGTCGGCCTGGATGACTAGTCGGTATCTCCGGGGCAGGAACTTCTGGGTATGTGAAATTGACAACAACTTCTCTGTGTCTTTCAAGCATATCCTGAGGAACCGCCCTGTACTTCGGACGGCTATGCGGAGGAGGATGAGAGAGGGAGGGGAGACGGACCTATGGCTGGATCCATGGATCTCGGGTCAGTCGCTCCTGGAGATGCTGGGTCCCCAGAGGGACGGCGTGGCCTACAGAGGTCTGACTTGTAGGTACATCATTCGTGGTGGGGTCTGGAGGCCAGAGGAGTATCGTTTCACTGCTCCGTTAGGTGAGGAGATCAGACAGGTGCAGATCACCCCTACGGCACTGTCTGATGTTTGGATTTGGGCCCCTCCCGGCCGCTCGGAGGGTGCAGGGGAGTTCCGATTTAGCAGCTGCTATGACCTTGTCCGCCCACACTTCGATGATATTGAGGAATACGACTTTGTCTGGGGGAAGGGGCTTGCCAGGAAGATGCAACTGTCTGCATACAAACTGGTGCTGGACCGGTTGCTTTCTAGGGACAGACTGCTTCGGTTCGGGGTTTCTGTCCCTGACCCTAAGTGTGTTTTGTGTGAGACAGAGACTGAGTCCATTGGGCATCTGTTCTTTCAGTGCCATGTGGCGTGGAGCATCTGGACAGAGCAGAGCCGGAGACACTTGGGAGGGGTTGGAAGGGAGCGTGACTTCAGAGAAATCCTTAAGTGGATTGGGGATTGCAGGGGCAAGGAGCAGAGCTGGGCCAGGCGTGCTAGGTTGAGACTTGCTGCATCAGTTTGGCATGTCTGGCGGGAGAGGAACCGGCGCATCTATGAGGGACTGTCTACCCCACTGGGGGGCATCCTCCATAACATTGAGTCGGATGTACTAGTAATGTCCCCCTGAGATGGGATTGTATCTCTATGTTGTAACCTTGTTGCGTTGATGGAATAAAATTTACCCTTTTTCCAAAAATATATATATATATATATATGGAAAAAGGTAAATTTTATTCCAAAGCAACGCAGTGATCGTACAACATACAAACAGAGTGGGACTCCCACTCCTCAAGACCTCATAACATTAACATCAAATTCGATGTTATGAAGCATCCCCACCAGAGGTGTAACCAGTCCCTCGAATATCCGTCGGTTTCGCTCCCGCCAGACATGCCAGACCGAAGCAGCCAGACGAACCCTGGTAGTCCGGAACCAGTCCGCCCCTCGACCTCTACTATCCGGATCACCGTAATGATGTCCCCAGTTCTCTGCCCGGGGTCACATCCTCCTAATAATCTACTCTGCTCTTTCCAGATCTGCCAAGCCAGGTCACACTCAAAGAAGATGTGACTGATAGATTCTTGCTCCAGGCCGCACAACACACACTTTGGATCAGGGACCGACACTCCAAAAGAACTCAACCGATCTATAGTAAGAAGTCGACCCAGTAAGAGCTTGTAAATACAGAGCTGCATTTTCCTGGCCAGACCCTTGCACCATACAAACTCGTAATCAGGACTCTGAGGGAATGCACGCCGGATGAGAGTATAGCAACTCCTGAAAAGGAACTCCCCAGAACCCGTGTACACCCCCGGTGGCTCCCAGATCCACCGGTCGGCAAGCAAGTCCGGATCAATGACAATAGAGCTAATGATCTCTCCCAGCTCCGCAGTAAATCTATAGGACTCCGGCCTCCACTCCCCATCACGTATGATCCGACTACACGTCAGGCCTCGCCTGTCCTCCTGGTGAGTCTGAGCCCCCCTGATGTCCAATAGCGAGCGCCGATCTATCCAGGGATCACGCCAGAGGTCCGTTCCAGACCCATCCTTCATGACCCTCCTGATAGCAGACTTAAGCACCCCCCTATATCTCAGGACATTCTTGAACGTGACTGAATGATTGTTGTCAGTAGTACACGTCCAAAAATTGCCCTGTTTCACATATCTGCTATGCATCCAGGTAGCCCAGAGAGACCCCCCCGTTTATGAATTTCCATGCCATCTTAAGCGCGGAGGCCTCCCGAATCTCCAGCAACGGCCTAAGCCCCACTCCACCCTCCTTTCTAGGCCGACATAGCTGTTCCCAAGAAATCGCATGCATTCCCCCTCTCCAAATGAAGTCTGCGCAGATCCGATCCACTTTCCTAACAGTGGTGATAGGAAGAAGGATGGATTGTATCCAGAAATGTGCTATAGCTGTAATCACAGACCGTACCAGCTCAATGCGTCCTCCAAAGGACAATCCCGAGGCTTGCCAACCTTCCACTCTCCTCTGGATGTACTCCACCAAGCTATGGCAATCCTGATCCCGCGCATAGTTGATCGTGAGGGGCACTCCTAAATAGCGCACTGGAAGATCACTCCTCTCAATACCCAGCACGTCAGCCCGCTCCTCCTTCAGGGAACATAAGGAACTGAAGTAAACCCGACTTTTCTCCCTGTTCAGCTGAAGACCCGAGAGGGAATGCAACTCTCCCATAATCTCTGCAAGCTCCTGCATACCCTCCATCGAAGGCTGGATAAACACCAAGAGATCATCAGCATATATGAGGTGGGTGACTGGGGGGTCCACCCTCCAGAACAGTGGTACCAGCCTCCCACGGTGCACTGCAACATCTATCAGGCACGTGAAGTATTCCATCACAATCGTGAACAGGTAAGGAGACAAGGGGTCCCCTTGCCGAAGCCCACGGTTGCTCTGGAAATACCCAAAGGGGATGCCCTGTATGAGAACCGAGAAAGTGGGGGACGTGATGCACTCCCGGATCATGCCAACCCAATGGTCCCCAACGTAAGCCTTCTCCCCTCCAGGTTTGTTGAAATCTCTTACCATCTCATGTGCCAGGAGACTGTGCTCAGCAATCGACCTCCCCTTGATAAATGCAGCCTGGTTCGGAGAGACTAGGTCCCGCATGATCTCCTCCATACGCCGGCACATAAGGTGTGTAATTATCTTATAAAGATAATTACAGCACGCAATAGGTCTGAAGTCCGCCAGCGCTGTCGCTCCCTCCTTCTTAGGCACCAAGGTCAGGAAGGTATGGTTTAGCTCTTTCAACAGCTTCCCTTTGGTGAAGAATTCCTGGACCACCTCCAAAACCTGATGCTTCAGGGTGTCCCAGTGGCGCTTGTAGAACCCGCTGCTAAAACCATCAGGGCCCGGAGCTTTGTTAGGATCCGCCAGCTTCACAATAGCTTCCACCTCCTCCAAAGTGACAGGAGCAAGTAGAATGCTATTCCCGTACGCAGTCACCAGTCTCTTTGTGATAATCTCTGGGAACACAGACAAGTAGTCAGATTGGAAATACAACTCAGAGTAATACCTGACCGCCTCGCCCTGTATCGCAGCTGGCTCTCCCACAAGATTGCCATCCACATCCATAAGTCGGGAAATGTGATTCCTATGTTGCCTGGTCCGGATGACATCATAGAAGAACTTGGAGCACTGGTCACCGTCTTTGAGCCAGGAGCATATATATATATATATATATATATATATATATATATATATATATCACAACTTTGTTTAACAATAGCAATTAATGATAATCTTAACATAATTTTAATACCTATTCAAACATAAATAAATAAGGAACTACATTTCATAGAAAAGCTTAAATTTTGTAATAAAGAGCAAACAAAGGAGAAAAAGAAAATAAAATAAAATTTGGAGACTCAATAATATTGAAATGGAAACCACAAATAACAAGAATATACTAAATTACTATTATTTTATTTGAACAAAGAGAGAAGAAATGGTGAAGAGGAAGAAGGCTACGATGGCGACATGTGTAGTTTTTAGAGGTGTTGGTTGTGTGAATTTTGGTTTTCTACCAAACTGAACTTCAAATATAACCTGCTAAACAGGGAAATTAAAAAAAATGGTCCAATTAAGCATTAACTGTGCCTTAATCTCCTTGACTGATTAATCGATCTGGCTACATAAATTTCTACTTAGGTCCAGTCCATTACTGATTACTCGGGCAAGTACTCGGTGAGTAATCCAATTTTAATAACCCTGTTACATTGTTAAGGCACTGAATATAGAGCCTCATTGAAGAATGTTACTTTTCACCCACATGACTTCTACAGTTTTTGATCTAGTGTGAAATATCCCTTTGATGCTTGTCAATGCCTAATAGATTTTTTTAGAGGAATGTATGTGTATGACATAATTAGATTACCTCATATTATTGACAATATGTGCATTTACTTATAATTATAAAGTATTGTTCAGAACATGCTATCTGTACTATCAGGTACTTCTTAACACGAACGTTACATATTATTGTGTTATGTAGTTGAGAAGCATCATCGTTTTTGTAGGATGTTGTTATTGAAGGGGAAATGCCTGAAAAGATAACCGGCTTTGAAGGAGTCTTCTATAATTACTTTAGCATAGGTATGTCTATACTTTGACATTATACCATTTGTTTTGCTGTATTCTGGTGTATTAGGATCACTTGAAGAAAGCTCAATCAAAATCCACCTGCATGCTGGTGCATTTAACTTTTGATATGATGTTCATATATTCTAAATTTCCACAAATAGAAACAATCTAAGATCTGTTCATATGTGCATGTGTGCCAAACTCCGACATGTATATGGGTATCAAACCTCTCTCCAAAGTTCAGGAACCAGGACATGGCTATGTATTAGGCAATATGTATACATGAATATACAACAACAACAACAACAACAACAACAAAAGCCTTTATCCCAAAACTTTGGGGTCAGTTGTTTGAATCGTGTTCTTCCATTCGATTGTGTTAAGGGCCATGTCTAATGATAATAAAAATCATATCCTTCCTTAAAACTTCAAACGATGTTCGTCTATGTCTACCATTAATCCTAGAGGCTCCATAAATTACTATATAGTGCAGGCAGAAATTATCCGGATGACTGGAGTTGCTAGGAAAATGCAGCTTTGTCTATATAAACTCCTACTACCTAGGTTATTGACACTGGACCCACTTGACATTGGACCGACTGGTACGATTTGGTATTGTGACTGGAGATCAAAAATGCGTCTTATGTGGGCAGCACACTGAAACGATGGAGCATCTATTTTTTCTAGTGTTTGTGCACTTGGGATATCTAGCGAAGCCAGGTCAGTTGAAGATTACGAATAGAGATGGGCGTATTGTGGATGATGTTATCCGAGACATAAAGGGGGCTAGGAGGTGCGGAACCACGTGGTTTTGGGAAGCGTGCACTAGGTTATTGGTTGCAGTATGTCACATTTGGAAGGAGCGGAATCAACGTACTTTGGAGGGTCTGTGTATAGTCCAAATTGGTATAATGCATAACATAGACAATGATGTAATGAGAATAGGGTTTCAACAAGGGACCTCGAGTGGCTTCCCCTGATGTGCAAGTCCTGCCTGTGTATCGGTCACTTGGAGTCTAATTGTCCAGATCCGTAGAGTGTCATGCTCCGTGAGAAAGTGGTGGTGCTTTTGGGAGAATCCTCAGAGTTATATATGGCTGGAGAGAATATCCAGTCGACCTATTTGTCCAAGGTCTTAGTTCCCTGACCTGTTGAGTCCATCCCGGTGGAATTGATTGTTCGAACCGAGACCCTATCAGAGTAGTGCCACAGAGCTCCATCATCTAGTCGGACCAACTGCCAAATTCGAAAAGAGGTATGATGGCTGACGGCCCATCTTTGGAATCCCCTGCAGTACCACATCTTGCTAAGGGAAGTGAGATGGCCCTACCACCGTCAGGACTCGTATGAAGATTTCCTTTCGCTACGAAATCGATCAGGAGATCGAAATGGTGGATGAGGAGCTCCCTTCAAGGATCGAGAGCCAACCCGATTCCACTTACTGGAATCATGATATGAGTGAAATTGAGGGCACAATGGGAGAAACAGCGTCACAGCTGACCAAAGTGACTGACAAGTGGCTTGCATTCATGCAACAGTCTAAGGAGAGTTAGCCAAGAGAGCGTTTACGACATAAATTAGAGAAAAAGTCCTTAGGCATCCGGGTTAGTACTCGCACTACTAAAGGACAACATAGTCGTATGGTTTAATAATGTTCTAGAGAGTGGAGAGGAGTTGTCTCTGAGTTGTAGGGTGCTCGGCATATAAGCCCAAGCATTCAGTTTTTAAAAATTAATACAATTACCTCTTTCAAAAAAATAAAAAATCTAGAACGTATCGTAGAAAAGAATAAAATCTTAAGTTTACTAAAGTGTAATATTCTCCATCCTAATAACCACAAACACTCCAAAATCAGTATCATGTGTCTTTACGTCATGTTATACATACACACACTCAAAAATACACTAGGACACATCAATATCAATTTTATGTGATTGTCTCTAGGTCCTTATTGTCTGGTTTTTATGCTATGCACACCCGTCTCGTATTTGTGTTGTACCAATAGTTGTCAAACTTTTGTAGCTATATTGGTATAACAAATATTAAAGTTACATAATTTCATGAATTATTTATGTAGATATATGTTGCTTTTGATGAATGCGTATATTCTTTTTATGAAATTATAACATGGTAATTTCAAAATTTTAATTGGAAACATACTATTTAATGGCTTAGAAGTATGTAAGCATCAAACGTATTTAAGCCATCCCAAATATATATTCGGCCAATTTTGGCCAAATTTATGCCATTTAGGCAAATCTAGGCTTGTGTAAACAATCTGATATTTTTAGAACTGAAACGGCATTTTTTTATGGGAACGACATTCCTTTTCACTCATTGAGATCAATGCAGTTCCCGATAAAAATTGTACCATCCTTCCTCTTTGTTTATACTCTTTATAATATAGGAGAACTTGGAGGGTGCTCTTTGGTTGCACCACCTTAAATAGCATAATTAAAAGGTAGGTCTAGTTGCCCGCCACCTGGCCATTTGGATTTTACGACATGTCCCTCTCATACTTAAATTGTCCAGGAAGTAGGCGCCATCATAGAGGATTGACATTAGCCAGTCACAGAAACTGTCAATTCTTTTATGGTGCTCTGTGTGCTCCACCCGACCACATCTCTTTGCTGATTTCAGCTTGTTTTTGACTGTTTTCTCAAGTTCTTACAGAATTTTAGCTTCTTGTAATCATTAAGCCAACTTCTGCTGATATGAGCTTTTTTTTATTTTATAAGTTTTGATCAATTTCAACAAGCTCTTGCCAATTTAGGTCAAATGTCCATTCTTAATATCCCACATTGGTCTGTAACAGCCATTGACCGACCTTCTGCAGCATGTATCGGGTCTGTTTTGGCCGACAAAGACCCGGAACATGCTGATGCTGACTGAAATCCTGTCGATATGTGTGCTTTTCAGCTGATATCAATGATTTTATGCAGTACGGATTAAGTCTGTTCAAAACCGAATCGATACGATCGATGCTTACCGGTATTGGCTGGTTTTTGATCCTTTATTATCCTATACCTTATTGAAAGTTGAAAAATAAATAAATAAATCTACTGCCAAGAAACAATAAGTAATGTTGCTCATTTATAGCTAGTTGCATAGAAAACAAAGCAAATGCAGTCTTTCAGTTGATGACAAACTATCAGATATCCACTTGTCTAGGAATTCGCCTGTAAGTTTTACATTTTTATTGCCAATATTTGAGTTGAAAGTCGGATGTATTGCTACATGCTGAATTACGACCAAGTGGAAAAGATTTAAAAATTAAAATGCCCATCGCTTCTTTTAGGCTTTTACCATCCATTTACAGTGAAACTTCCTCAACTTAGAGTCTGTAGTGTTATTCATATCAAGACAATAATGACTTGAATAAAGCTAAAGTAGAAAAGAACCACCTTAGCATTCACCACCATCACAACAACATAGCCATCATTCCAAGTGTTTGGAGTCCTTTGATTCATTTTCTTGCATTCTGCTACCTTAGTGGCCATTTCCTCTCTGATATTTGTGTTCTTCAGTCAATAGGTCATAACCACGAACCATTCTGATAGACTTTGTAAGTAATAACTTTGTGCTGGTTTTACCAGATTGTGATTGATTTCGTACATTTCAGGAATGGATGCCAAAGTTGCTTATGGCTTCCACCACTTACGTAACACAAAGCCATTCCTTGCACGAGGTCCAGTTTCAAATAAGGTATTAATCTGAACTTTTTGTTTTGTTTATTATACTTATAATGCTGATATATATCTTACCAGGATTCAGAATATTTAACTGTATTTTTATGTATGATTATTATGTTTAAACATGCTAAATTTTTTTTTCTTTAAATCTACTATCGACATATTGCCTACAATGATTTATGTTTTTAAAACTTTTGTATCGAAAGAGTTATCAAACATCTATCACCATATAGAAATATACATGAAATATCAATATATAATTACCTATTCTAATAATTATTTCCGAATTATTTAGAGTTCTACAATATAGAAACTCACAGGGAAACCAAATACAATCAAAACACAATATACATATACCACCAGTAAACGATAAAAGAACAAAGAAAAAATAAAATTCCGTTCCTATACAGATGAAAGATTATAGTCTAAAAATTAAAAAATAATAGACAATTAGACAACTAAAGAGAAATTTAGTAATTATTACCTGATGCATTGAAGAACAAGTTGAATGATTACAAAATTGATTTAGCTTCCGTTTTTGTCCTTTCATTCATAGAATACTTTGATGATTGAGTGATTAAGAATAAGACACAGGTAGATAAAAAAGAGTCCAAAGTTTCTTAGAAGGGAAAATCTTAAATTATATTTGGGGTCATCCAAGAAATGGGGCCCTGGGTGGTTGCCCACGAGGCCCATGCTCAAGCACGCTACTATCTATGTGGTTCTAGGAGGTGGATAATTGCTTCTTTACTCCAAATTCAAGGCCGTTGCTGTTTGAAGCAGTCACCAACAAATTCTATCTTAATGATTTCAATGATTCCTTTTTAAGATTTTAATTTTATTTTCAGCTGATTGTGTATTTGTTCTGGCTATCTGGAAAGCTTATAGTTTAATGCACCAAATATTTTGTCCTTTTGTACAACTGTTTTCCCCTTTTTAGTAGATAATGTGTAACACAAAGAGGTACATCTTATGAGTGTTTTCTTATGTCAGTTGATATACTCTGGATATAGCTGCACCCAAGGATGGTTCTGTACACCTTGCATGGGTAGTCCAAGCTTAAGGTCAGCTATATGTTTAATATTAACACATACACGCCCCTTGCATGGGTAGTTCTAGCTTAAGGTCAGCTATATATATATATATATATATATATATGAGATTGTGTACTGTAATACTTTTACTGAGTTCTGCATGGAATAAAATTTTACCCTTATTCCAAATATATATATATATATATGTGTGTGTGTGTGTGTGTGTGTGTGTGTGTGTGTGTGAACACCTAAGAACCTAGAAAAGAAGCTGGAGGTTTGACTTCCCCTCGGGGTGATATGCACCTAATTAGGAATAAAATTGAGATATCCAGGTAGTGCCTGATTGGGAGACGAAGTTGGAGGAGCGATTTACATGGGTAGAAAATCATGTAATGGTGGTTAGTCCACAAGGTTTGGTGGATTGTGTTGTGGAGATCTGCCCGAGTGAGGATCTATGTTGCACGGACACGAATACGACATGACACGGGGAAGGACAAGGCGACATGGGTACGACACTTATTTTGATGTGTCCTACTGTATTTTGGAGTGTTCAGGGTGTGTCTTGGTACGTTTTCAATATGTGTCCGACACAACGAGGCTCAGATTTTTGGAGTGTCTGTGCTTCCTAGAGGAGGATGACTATACACAAAAATCAAGGATCGACTTGCAGACAAACTAGGCCCATGCCTTGGCCGGGGAGTCATAAGAAGACCTGGAGTAGCCCAGGGAGTAGGATCAAATTTAATCTCGCAATTGTAGCACATTTACCTTACTATAAGATGGATAGCATAATGGGATAATTTAACTAGCATTGATCAGTCTAATTGTTATTTCAGGGTACTTAAGAACATACTCCGTATTCACATCAAAAAAGTCAATTGTTCTGAATGGGAGCAGATCTCAGTTCCTCCAAAGTAAGTTTATATACATCTTGAAGTTTTAGTCCTGTTATGATTATTGTTATGGTTAATCTGTTTAAATGTATTAATATTGTCAATTCACTGCACTTCTTTCTTTTTCTCATCCATCATCTCATACTTTTGACTCATTCAAATTGAAACACATTGAGAATATTTGTCTGTTGGATTTTGTTACAGCAAGAGTTACAAAATTCTTTCTTCCTTTTCCAAATTGCTTCGTCTCCCTTATCATTAAGAAAAGCTACTAAGTTTTATTCTTTCGTTTTGGTTGCAGCGTTAGGTCGATAGTTGCTTTAAATCTTCACAACTACGGTAGTGGAAGGAATCCATGGGGTCAGCCCAAGCCTAAGTATCTTGAAAAGGTGGGAACCTTGTCCTTTTTAATTCAAAAATATGAAATGTACGTAATTACCAGATAATTCTTAGTTATTTCTATACAGTTTCTTGAGTCATGACCGACATGGATTAGGTTTTTTGGAAGTTGATTTCTAATGTGTTGGAGTTAGTGGGCATTGACTGAAGTGAAACCAACAACTGAATAAAATGGTTATTCTAACTGTCTCACTTGAGATGTATGGTTGTATTTATTATACTAAATGGCTGTAGTTATTATACTAAATGGCTTAAGAGAACTACCAAACCTTTGTATCTACTTGTTCTTAACGTGTACTCAACCATAGTAACTAAATTGTTGCATTTCATTTCATTTTTTTTTTTTTTTTTTGCTTTGTAACGAGGCATGAAGCTCCCATATAATTGTCATTCATTCAACGACTAACTTTTGGGCCGTGACACAGGGCAAACAGATAAATACACAGCTAAGGAGCAATACTAAGTACTTCCAGTTGCTTAGAATAACTTCTGGTTCTATGAGTACCACTTTCAGATTCTTGGTAGACACACCTTCTTGAGGAGCATATATACACAGGATTGCTGTAGGATCGTTGTTCCCGTATATCAATTGAACCTTCCTCGTGTCAATGATCCACCTGGTTAACTAATCCTTCTACCTTTGAAGTACCTGTTAGAAATTATTTTCCTTCAAATAAAGTGTACAATCTTGATGCCAATACCATTGCCTAAACCAATTCCATAACCATCACTTGAACCAACACCATAACCAACATCAACCTAACCTTCTTCCTAACCTTCCCAAGCCTAATGAGGAGAAAGGGAAGTGGTGCTATCTCTGTGGCTTTAGAAACATATGGCGACCATATGCTTCTACAAGAAGACCAAACCAATTAGAAATGGACAATCATCTGGATGACCACTAGTCAAGATAATCCCTTATCTTCACTAAGAGCACATCATGGAACACGTGACACCAGTCAGAAGAGATGGTTTAAGAGGACTCTTGGGTTCAAGATTAACATGAAGATACGGGAGAGGATGCTTGGATCATAGAGACTTGTGGTCGTCCAGAGGACTATTCATCTCTAATTGGTTGTCTTCTTCTAGAAGCATCTAGCCGCCATATGATTTATATTTTATACATACATAACACCACTTCCCCTTCTAATTAGGCTTGAGAAGGTTAGGAGGATGATTGGGTTTATGATGTTGGTTGTGGTGTTGGTTCAGGTGATAGTTATGAAATTTGTTTGGGCGATGGCTTCTGGTATTCGTCTGGGCGATGGCCTTGGTAACCTTAATGGTATGTTTTCTTAAATAGTTTGCCCCTAGGTTTGATGTGAGGATTACGGTTCTTAGTTTTAATGGGGTTTACCCTAAAGGTTAATTTCTTAAAGATCTTGTTGAGTTGTTTCTTTAATCTTGTAATATGAATAAAGTTTTGGACCTCAAGGTAGGTAAACTTGGATGGATCATGTATGTAACTGTTGTGTAGGTTTTTAGTTTTAATGAGGTTTACCCTAAAGGTTAATTTCTTAAAGATACTTGTTGAGTTGTTTCTTTTGTCTTGTAATATGAATAAAGTTTTGGACCTCAAGGTAGGTAAACTTGGATGGATCATGTATGTACCTGTTGTGTAGTGTAACACGTACTTGTTGCATACAGATCAAGATTCAAGTATAGCACCTACAAGGACTAATACAAGATAGTATTCAGAAAGAATTGAACCATCAGCCATAATATTTGCTGATATTTCATCAAGATGAGCAATTGTGGTTTTATAGGTTTTAGAGGCATCTAGTTTAAATTATGGTGATTGGATACAGTAAAACGCTTTATTCCAATATTATCAAGATTTTAGCACACTTCAAGTGCATTCGTTGGTTTTGGAGTATTGTATGGAAACTTCATAGAACTTAACACAGTGCAATAAGGATTCAGTTCCTACATGTCGGTCTTCTAATAAAGGCTCTTTTCCTAGAAGACGATGTTGCAGGGGATTGTTGAAAGATGATTAAAAAAAATTATTTTACTTGTGTTTTCATGAGATTTATAAATGGACAACTTACCAAAACATTTTTTGTGGAAAAATGAAAAGTTAATTTCATTTTTGGTCCCACATCGGAAAATCATCAAACTTACCATATGTATATATTATTAATAAATTCTTCTCATTTGTTCACCTCATGCCAAGTTTGGTCTATGGACCACATGCGAGATCGCACCGGGCTAGGCACGGGCTCGAGACTCAGGTTTCGGTAATATTGGTGTGGTCTTGTAAATATTTTGACTACTATTAGTTGTCCAGGCCACTTACCAAAGGTAACCCACTTTGTTATTGACTTGGCTATGTTTGATTCAGCCTACTTGGTTTGGTCCTTGTACTGTTGATTTTGTTATAATAAATCTCCGTAATACCAGGTCATACATCCTACCATAATACCAGGTCATCCACCTTCCCGTAACACCAGGTCTTCTACTCTCCTGTATGTTGCAAAATAAAATAAAAATGGAAGTGATTACCATATCTCAACTATAAATAGTTGAGAATCTGGAACCAAATCCCAACACTATATTTTTCTCTTAGACATTGTTACTTGCTTTCTTGTTGTTTCTTACAAAGTGGTTTTACTGCAACAACTTATTTCATCTAAATAGTGCCCGAGTATTCTCTGGCGGTCGAATGTATCACGGACACAAAAGTTAGCTTGTATTCAGACCTTGTAGGACCGGAAGGGTTCCGCTGCAACTCATTTAGTTTAGCACCATTTAGAAGAGCGATCCTGTACTTCATACATGCCAACTTTGTGTTTCTACGCACTTACAGTATCGACCGATACTGATACAACACAGTCGATACTGATAGAATTTTGCATGTCCCGATCCGATACCGACCGCTAACGATATTGACTGATACCGACATTGAGGGTCTCTTTCCGAGTTAATTCAGCAGAGAAAATTGAACAAAAAATAAAAACATGGAAAAAGTAGTATCGACACAATGATTCACTAACAATGTTACAATGTTATATATAATTCTTTATTGATAAATTGTAATAATTACCATTTGTCGAAGTTGTATATCAATAAACTCACAACGTTCATACATATTGATATTATTTCATTTAAAACTAACAAGAACAAACATATAATATATAAAATTATGCTTAAATGTATCAAATATTTTTCTAGCTTTCTAAAACACTTCATATCATTTTTGTCTTTATGAAGCGAATAACTCGATACTATGATCCTAAAGAGCAGAGACTGTCAAAACCGCCGATACTGAACTCATAGGCAGGGCCTGAAACCGATCACAATAGTATATTTTGAACATTGCTTTCCTATTCTTAAATTATTTGTTGTTTCATTAGAGTATTACTTGTCGTAGTTATCAAAACAAAATAATAACTAATTAGAACAATTTTTTTTTGACAACTTTATGATTGCCCCATTTTTAATAATTAGAATTTTTTTTATTTATATAATTATTGTCCTAACAATGTGCTTGTACTAATTTGACAATATTGGTAATAATTTTCTGTTGTTTAAAAATATATATTCATCTTACTTTTCTGTTTACAATAACTTGACTTTGTTACTTTGTCAATTTTAACCCCTAATATATTCTCTTTTACATAAATCCATCTGTTACAAACCTATTTACGCATTACACCTTTCTCATTTGCAATATTCAATCTAAATAATTTTTTTAAACATTATTTTGCAACTACTAAAATATTTATAAATTTTTAGTTTGCCACTTTTAAAATTGATTGAAAAATATTTTTTAGATTTTTGAATTGTAATTTTGAGAACTTAGTATCTTTATATAAAATTTTGAGAACATTCTTTTCAGAATTGTAGTTTTCGTACTTGGAGACAATATTTGAAGTTTATCGCAATATCTGTATAGCTTCCTTCCAGAAAGGAGCATCAGAGAGGACATAAGCCTCTCAAAGGTAGCATCTTCTTCTACTTTATAGGTGAAGTATTTGAAAGCACCCTGAAGGGTGGATAGTGTTTAACTAAGAATTAAGCACAATTATGAATGCTAATAGATAATTTAGAACATGTGCTGGAAATGAGGTAATAACATCGACACACGATGTATCCTGGTAGCCTCCATGAGGTACCCCAGTCTCGAAACTTTCTCTTGTTTTAATCCATCATTGTAGAAAATAGTTACACATGCGAGTTTTGATCTGAAGGTCTTGCCGACTTCTTACACACGAGCTTTGATCCGAATGCTTATTGACTTCTAAACAAGTTTTGATCCGAAGCCTTGTGGACTTCAACCTCTTACAAGAAATTTTTTGATCTTCTCACAAATAATGAAGATTCACTTTACAACTCAATACACTCTATCTCAATATGATTTGACAAATAAAATCTCTTCTATAAGTGTGGAGAGGTTTGGAGTATTGGATAAAAAGTTAAGGCTCCAAGAAGTTGGAATGAAAGTGGGCAACTTGAGTATATATAGGGAATACAAAAACAGCTCAAGCAGTACTGTGCAGGCGGTGTACCGCTTGCACAACAAAGACTATAAAATGGCTAATTTTATAGTTGTTGCAGCATTTATTACTACACAACGACCATCCAGACAGTATACCGCCGGTTTGTCGTTTGTGGTCACAAATGTGATCATAGAACCTATTGTTAGAAAATTATCACTTTTCGTTATACTGCCAGTATATTTCGTTATATTGCCAGTATACTGCGGTATACCGCCGATATACTGTGGTATATCGCAGGTATGTCGTTTGTGGTCATAGGGACTGTTATACCCCGATCCCATTGGATCGAAAGTCGCCATCGTCCTGATGTACGCGTCTAAATTGCATTTGTACAATACAATACCAGAAATGGTAGATTAAACATCTATTATTAATAGTCATCGTAGCAAAAATTCAAAGCACAAAAGTTGAATTAATACAAGGTATATGAAATGAATTTCTTTATTGACCATAACAACATGATTACAACAACTTGAAGCCAAGAATCACTTGATTACAAATATACCTCTCTTTTGATACAATACAAGGTGCCATAAGGCTTACAACTCAAGGAACAGTACAATACAACGATGTTCCATTCATTATGTCCTTTATATACAAAGCAAATATCTTCAGCGAGCAACGCTTAAAGTCACCAACCAAGCTTCAAAGCCCTATTGCTTCCAAGCAAACTCTATCCTGCACAGTTCTGGTAGGGTGTCAGTACAAGAGTACTGGTACGTGACCTCTCGCCTATTTAACCAAAACTAACACATTCATTTAGTGAGTGTATGCAACACTTGTGGTCTTTCTAATCTTGTCTTAGAATCAATTACATGGCATATAATATTTGTGTCTGCAAGTATAGAAGTATCACACAACAGAGTAATAGAGTTGATCTTACCCAATACTTACCATCCTTTCTTGCTCAAGTAAAACAAACATCACATTATGAAACATAGTATCAATACATGATATCCATCTAAAAATGCATATAAGAGTGTCGTAATACGTGTTCCTGCATAAGACACTCGTTAGCGCTCATGAAAATTTAATCGTGCTAAGTGCTCATTTTCATATCCAGTACTAGCCCCGCAAGCATATAACATTAGCATGCAACCTAACTACATGAAGGTCTGGCACCACAAACCATTTTGGACATAGCTGGGTTAGACGGCGGCCCTTTCAGTACGAATAGAGAGCCCTAATGAAAGTTTCTAAATCACCCGTGATAGTATGTCATCACAACTATCCTTGTTCCTCCTAGGCCGAAACAATCCCAGTGCCCCAATAATTCGTTCAAGGAACTAAAATTTTATACACAAGTTGTCCATGACCATGCAACTATGTAAATGGATAGACTCTACACATATGTATGGTACGAAACTGAAATAATCATAAGGCATCTCTATCCATCATATACAGTGAAACATCTTTCTACCTTACCACATACCTCGAGCCATTGCTCGAGTCCATCTTTCCAGTCTAGGCAATGTTGTGAAAAGCGCTAGGCGCTAGTCGGGCGAGCATCCGCCGCCTAGTGTCTAGCCCGTCTAGGCGGTCCAAAAATAAATAAATAAAATCCAAAAAATCTACTGAAAATTGCAGAAAAAATCCATAAAATTCCAAAACATGCATAGTCGGGTGTCGGGGGTCTAGGCGGACGCCAAGACGGACATCGGACGGACACCAGGGGCCTAGCGCCTAGGCGGCGTCCTAGTCCGTCTTTTAGAACAGTGAGTCCAGGGATTCCATACTTACGCAGTTGACAGTCGAGAGATACTGCCTTGGCGATCTAACGATCCTAATTCTATTCTATGTTATCATACTTGTGAAACAATCGGGCAATAATCATCATGTCTAAGGAAATAGAACAACTCTTTATATAATACTATACCACAATGTTATCATTCATAGGATAAGAAGTTGTACAATTTGATAATCTACTTTATAGAAACAAGCTTAGACAATCCATGTAATAAGATATTTCAACAATGTGAACAAGCAATCTATAGCAGCAAGTCTAAGTAGTTTTTGTGTAAAATAAGGCAGTTCTACTTTGCATAAGTCTAACCATCAGTAAAATTCTATATTCTACAACATCAAGTATACAGAAATGAGATTACTCTCTTTATCTATGTGGGTTCGTCTCTTTTATTATTAGCATGTAGCATTGTTCATAACATATAAAATATATAAGCAACATCCAGTTCTTTAGGTGTGAATGAAAGACGAAGGAAGTTGATCGAAACCACTCACCTGAAGCAACATTGATCAGTATCGACTCAACCGAATCTCGGCAACATCTTCTGAATGAGTCCAACTTCAAACGGCCGATCAAGCCATGAACCATCTGAATGCACTGCGCGAAGCGAGGCATTATAGGGACTTGGCTGAATTTTGGTTTAGCTTTCATTTTGTCTTTCTATATTGAGTTACAAATAATCCTAGAGACTCAATAATAAAGAAGCATTACAGTGAGTGTGATGTCTTGAAAGCTTTGCTTCTTCCTTTGTATGAAATATGAATGATGGCTTTTACCTTGATGACAGTTGTCCGAAGTCCCAAGTGCGTGGCCTCGGAGCTATCGTGGACGGTTCGGAGAAATCTTTGGACTAATAGTGTTTTTGGCTCATCATGATGATTCCTTCATTGCATATGTCCATGATCGATCTTGCTTATTGATTTTGTGCAAAGTAAATGTTAGACGAACAAAACAATACGCATAGTAGCAAGAAAGATATCATTAGTGCATATTAGGATTGTGCCAAGTTTAAGTATTAACATTATAGTGATTGCATGATTATTAGTGATTTCCTAATACCAAACTTAATCGATTAACCATAATCAAAAACTAAATTCAATCATTGGGCTAATAGTATTTATCTTCAAAGGTTCTCTCATTCTTGTTCTTGTTCTCTTACTCCTAGGTTTAGGAATAGTTTTAGGTTAAGCACTAGATTGTTGTGTTAATTTTTTGGACTACTTTTGATTCTAGACTATTTATCCGAACCGAACCCACTTTATTATTGACTTGGCTATGTTGATTCAGTCTGCTTTACTTGGTCCTTATGCTGTTCATTTTGCTACACCAGCTTCCTGTAATACCAAGTCATCCAACTTCACATAATACCAGACCCTCCACTCTCCCATATGTTGCCAAATAGAAACAGAAGTGGTTACCAGGTCTCAACTATAAATAGTTGAGAATCTGGAACCAAATCCCAACACTATATTCTTCTCTTACGCTCTATTACTGGTTGGAATTCTTTCTGTTGTTTCTTGCAAAGCAATTATACTGCAACAACATACTTCGTCCAAATACACTTGTCTGGGTGTCTGAGCATTCTCTGGTGGCCGGACACATCAAAGACATGAAAGTTAGCATGGTGTCAGACCTTGGAGGAGCGAGCACCTATCGAAGCTCTGATGGAATGTGGTACAACTCTTTTAGATTGTTAGAAATATATTGTCTCCATATACAGAAAAATACAGTTTTGAATTGGGATCCACTTCCTCCACCCGTGCAACGTCTTCTTCTAGGACAAGAGTCTTTATTAGAAGACCGACAAACAGAAATGAAGCTGAAATAAAATATCATTGTAGGAACAAAATCCTTAGTGCATTGTCTGATACCATGTATAATGTTTTCCTAGAATGCCCTAGAACCATGGAGTTATAGAATGCATTTGAAGCATGCTATGAGCTTGATAATGCAGGGATAGAGAGCTTCATTGTATCCAATCTCCTTAAATTTAAACTAGATGCTTCTGAACCTGAGTCCTAAGTTGTATCGTTTGTATGAAATTTTTGCAAAGGTCAGGGCTTATGGTTCAATTCTTTCTACAACTTTCTTGTTTTAGTCCTTGTAGATGTCATACCTGAATCTGTATGTGTTACGTAACAAGAACATATATGATAAGTTTACCTATCTTGAAGTCCAAAACTCTATTTGGATTACCAAACAAGACAAATAACTCAATAAGATCTCTAAGGATTTCACCACTATGGTAAAACCTCACTAAAACCAAGAACTGAAACCCTCAAACCAAACCTAGTTACATATTACACCTTATTTGCAATCTAAATACAAATTTAAGACATATTTTGCATCTTTCAAAATATTTTTTATTTAAAATTGATTGAAAATTTTGTTTAGATTTTGAATTGAAATTTTGAGAACATCGTATCTTTTGATAAAATTCTCAAAAGTATATTATTTTCAAAATGTTTTTTTTTCTGTATTGTATTTGGAGACAAACTGACAAAGTATCTGACTGTACCTTTGAAACAGGTTTTATCCTGCCTATGATATAGTGTAGCACAAGGCATGGGATACATTCTGTCAGTGAAGTAAAACCCTAGAAATCTCTAGGACGAAGAGTACAAGTCTTGCTTAGAACAATTTATCTTATATTGAACTCGATAAAAATACAGTCTCATTACAAGAAGTCATAGACCCTTTATATATAGCCATCTTATATTCTAATCCTTCTTGCCTGTTAAGTAAAACAAATCCTGATCTTATCCAGAAACAATTCTGATAAAATATAACATAATATCTCCAAAAATTGACTCAAATCCTAATAGATATATTTAAAAAATATCCTAATTATAACAAACTTTCCCAATCTATGAACTTGAATGTAGATTTTACCATTGAGTTGCTGAAATATTGTTGAAATGTGGTGGCCCAAATTAGAGTTCCTTACTAAAAATATTGTTGAATTATCACAGTTGCATAATGGAGATCTGAACCTTAATAAATTGACTCCTACTTGTCCTACTTTGTATTCCTTCTCGAGCTCAAAATGAAGTTGCAGCCTTACATCCCTACAAACAGATACTGTGAATAAATTTCATCTTCAAAGTTATCAGGAGTGTTTTGTCTTTAAGGCCTTCCTTCTAATCCTGGTCTTCAGAATCCCTTCGACTTAGTAGTTTTCAACATCTCAACTGACTCTTGAATTCTTGAGATAGGAAAATTTGGTCCTTAGAATTTTTTTTGGCCTTTTATCATGTCTTTCATCAAGTTCAGATCTTTGATCATAACCTTTTTATTCACGAGCGAGTTTTATCCTCCAATGGAGCAACATTTTCCTTACGTTCTGATGTTTTGTTTTTGTATTAATAATTTCCCCTATTTTCTCAGAGAGGCTTTGTTGAGGCTCATGCAGATGATGGTCTTCTTGAGATATTTGGTCTTAAGCAAGGTTGGCATGCGACATTCGTGATGGTTGAACTGATTAATGCTAAACACATTGCTCAGGTACTGCCATGATCATTATATTTCATATTGACCCCTCTCAAATGGTCACAATATTGATGAAATCAGCATGCCATGAAGCTAAAATATTATTTTGATGTGCTATTCGATACAAGTGGCAGTGGAATTCCTGTAGTACTTCCCATGCTCTTTGTAGAAGTATAAGAAGTCAACCGGTAACCGGTTGACTTGTTGGGGTCCAAGGAACATTTAGTATTTGGACACAAGTTAGAGATCAACAAAATATTATATTTGGTTAGATTTAGTATTACTCCTTCCAATTATGGTGGGTTTGTTCCCACGGAGAAGCGGAATACTCCTTCCAGTCTATCCAGGTTCCCACGGCTACTATTCGTAAAGTGGAGGCCATCTGTGCTGACTTCATCTGGAGGGGAGGGATACACGCGATATCCTGGGACCAGTTATGTCGGTCTCGGGAGGAAGGAGGAGTGGGGTTGAGGCCTCTCCGTTCGGTCAGGAAGGCAACTTGTGTGAAGATGGCCTGGAGATTCATCAAGGAGGGGTCGCTCTGGGCAGATTGGATGGCGAGCAGATACCTGAGGAGGACCAACTTCTGGGCTTGCATGATAGACAACAATTTCTCGGTCACGTTTAAGGCCATCCTTAGGTGTAGACCAGTGCTTCAGACCGCTATTTGCAGGCAGATGATGGATGGGACGACTACCGACCTCTGGCTGGACCCTTGGTTGGGTTCCAGATCCTTGCTCGATCTTCTGGGGGGGCAGCTGGACAGAGAAGCGGGCAGGGGGCTCACTTGTAGTCGGATCATTAGAGATGGAGTTTGGCGGCCAGAGAGTTATACCGCCCAGCTAGCCGAGGAGATTCGCCTTATTACTATCGACGCTAGCCAGGTGGAGGATACATGGTGCTGGGCCGGCCCAGGTACGGGGGGCGGGTCAGGGCTATTCTGCTTTCGGAGTTGCTACGATTTGGTTCGGACCCACCACGACCTGGCTGAGGAGGTGGACTTCATTTGGGCCAAGGGCGTTGCACGAAAAATGCAACTATGTGCATATCGTCATCTCCGGGGTAGACTGATGATGAGAGACAGACTCCTCCGGTTTGGAATGCAGATCTAGGATGCCAAATGTGTGCTATGTAATGAGGACGATGAATCTATGGGGCATCTTTTCTTTGTTTGTCCGATGACCTGGCACATTTGGACTGAGCAGTGTGCACAGCTGAGAGGAGGGGTTGGGGTGGATCGAGACATCCGGAGCATTCTCAGCTGGATCCGAGATCACAGAGGCCGGGATCCGGGGTGGGCTAGAAGAGCCAAAGTTCGTCTTGCTGCGTCTGTTTGGC
Source organism: Iris pallida (assembly GCA_029216955.1). Lineage (NCBI taxonomy): Eukaryota > Viridiplantae > Streptophyta > Magnoliopsida > Asparagales > Iridaceae > Iris > Iris pallida. The sequence goes on from JANAVB010044037.1 coordinate 153,472, forward strand.
ACATCTGGAAGGAGCGGAACAGACGTATCTTTGAGGGCTTGACTACCCCCCTATTGGAATTCTACATAATATAGAATTCGATGTATCTGTAATGGCCCCATAATATTAGTGTTTGGGGCATGGAGAGTTGTGATGTTGTACTTTAATACCTTTTCCGCTATATGCGAGAAATAAATTCACCCTTATTCCAAATATATATATATATATATATATATATATATATATATATATATATATATATATATATATATATATATATAGGGGGAGGGGCGGCTGCAGGCGGAGCGGGCGCCGGTGGTGAGATCCTGGGACGCGGGGCTAGCGGTGCCGGTGGCGCAGGAGGTGCCGGTGGTGAGATCCTGGGAGGCTCGACGACGGCGAGAAATCCCGCGGCCCCGATCGGTTCGACTGGATCTCGAATTTTTCAAACTGGATTTGGGTCTCGTCTTCAAGACGGACAGATGGATGGAGGGGGGTGGTCGACGGTTACACGTCGCCGAAGCAGAAGGGCTGGAGGTAAGGAGGGTAACGGTCAGGCCCCCTTGCGGCCACGTTCCTCCTTTGATAGGAGGGTGGGGGAGGGGATGAGAGCACGGAAACCGGTAAATGCGCCTGGAATCTTTCTCCGGGGGCGGCTGGTGGTGGAGGGAGAACAGTTGGGTGGCGACCGAAACTGGCTGTGGCGGATAAAGGGAAGGGCAAGGTGGTGGACTTGGGAGGTCAGGGGCCTACGCCTCCTACACCGGCCCCCCCTCGGGCTCAGGAGACGTTCCCTCGCCCGGTGGACAAGTCGTGGGTGGACATATGTAAGCTAGGGGGTCGAAAAGCCCCACTACCATGGAGTTCGTGCCTCCTAAGAAAGTGGGAAGTGGTTTTCGGGCCACGTTCCCTGCGGAAGAGATCGCTCAGGTGACGGCGTTCTAGGAGAATACATTGGTCCTATATGTGCTGGGAAACAAACCCTTTTATGGGCAGATACGGACTTATGCGGCGAGGGTATGGCAGCCGAAGGGGAGCATGGAGTACTTTGCAAGGGAGAACGGATTCTTCTATGTGAAGTTCGGGCTAGCAGAAGATGTTACCAAGATCCTCCAGGGTGGACCGTGGACGTTCGACGGGAGGCTTATTATCGTGAAAGAGTGGACTCCAGACCTGAAATGTGAGAAGGAAGTCCTCAATACTATCCCGGTCTGGATCCGCTTTCCGGAGTTTCCGGTGCAATATTGGAGCATTCCATTGCTCATGAGACTTGTTAGTCTGGTTGGCCGGCCGATTAAGGCAGATGATGCCACAGCCTTCCGCTCGAGGCTAATGTATGCAAGGATGTTCGTGGAGATCCGGGCTGGAGGGGAGCTGTCGAGCATAGTTGAGTTCGAGGTCCCTTCAGGTGAGGTTCTATTTCAGCGAGTGGAGTATGAATGGGTGCCCCCTACCTGTTCACTTTGTGCATGTTTTGGGCACCTGGATAGCTCATGCCCATCTGGAGGACTGCAGAGGGGGTCTGCCACGGCTTCTACTGATACACCTGGATCTTCTCGGGTGAGGGCGTCTACACCCGGGGACGACATAGAGGGAGAGCTTATGCGGGCGGGATATCAACCGATGGAGGAGGCTAGGGGCCAGACTATCTCGCCAGTGACGGCTCCTCCGGGGGGCGCTATGGTCGTCTTTGCGGCGTAGAGGAGCATGGTCACCCGAGGCATGGTGACTTCGGAGACAAAGGGGCGTGGAGTTGGCGGATCGGCTAGTGAGCAAGTTTACAGCAGGAAGAGGCGGGCGGACCCTCTGCGGGATGGTCCCCCAAACGGGGGAGGTCACTCCCCTGTAGGGGGGAAGAGCTTTGTGTTGACAACCCTGCATGGGCCCTGATACTTACTCAGTTTTCCACCCAATATGCCCCTACTGTTGAGGTGGAGGAGGATATGACAGAGACCGATATGGTACCTCCCCCGGGTACCAGTTCCGGTGATGTACAGGGGGACCCCTCACTTAATAATTAATGACGATTATTGCCTGGAATGTGAGGGGTGCTTGCTCACTAGGGAGATGGAGGGAGATTTGTGGGGTTCTGCATAGGGAGAAATGTGATATATCTGTGCTGCTGGAATCCAAGATTAAAGGGGATAAGACTCTTGCACGTCGGACCCCAAATTATTGGGGCCAACTTCACAACTTGGTTCTCTGCGACGTGGCGCGTATCTGGGTCAGATGGAGCTCGAAGTGCTAGGATGGGGACCTGATCTTGATGTCGGAGAGACTGATTGCCATCGTTTTCACGAACAAAGGTGGCTTTCGGTTCTTACTAGGAGCGGTATACGGCCACAACGACAGGAGACGTCGGGAGGTCTTATGGCCTGACATTGCCAGAGTGGCATCCGTTGCAGATTCCTCTCACCTCCCGCTCCTCCTGATGGGTGACTTCAATGCTCTCTGCACAGAGGGGAGAAGATAAGTGGCAGACCTGTTCCAGATCCGATATTGCAGGATTTCCAGAGTTGCCTTCTCCAGTCGGGTCTTCAGAGCCTATCTCGCTCGGGGTATATCTGGACTTGGCACAACAAAGTAGTCAGGAACAGGGTGGCTTGTCAGCTGGATAGGGTCCTGGACAACGGGGAGTGGTTTCGCCGCTTCCCTCACTCTCTGGCTGTGGGGTTGGCCGTTGGGACGAGTGACCATTCCCCTATCAGGGTAGGGTTCACTTCCAGCCCCTCAGTGCGGTCACGGCCCTTCCTATACAACAACAGCTAGTTTCTCTCCGAGGGCTACTCAGAGGCGGTCTTGGAGGGTGTGGCACATCAGGTTGAGGGGACCGCGCAGTATCAGATGGTTCACCGGCTCAAGTACACTAAGAAGGCGCTCAGGACTTGGGTGAAGAGGTTGCCTAAGTCCTCTCTTGAAGATAAGGAGGCGGAGCTTCGGGGCATACAGCATTCCATGCAATCTGATATGTTAAATGGGGATCTTGCGACTAGAGAGAAGGAGCTGATTGGGGAAGTCAATACTCTGCGGCTTCAAAAGGAGATTAGTGCGGCTCAGCGCGCTAAACGCTCCTAGCTTAAGCATGGCGGCCGATGAACCAAGTTCTTCTATGATGTCATTCGTACCAAACAACATTGGAATACCATTTCTCAGCTCCTTGATACGGATGGCAATCTAATTGGAGAGCCGTCGAAGATCTCAGGAGATGCGGTCAGATACTACTCTGAGTTATACTTTCAGTCTGACTATCTATCTGTGTTCCCAGAGGTAGTTACGAAGAGATTGGTGACTCCATATGGAAATAGCCTCCTGCTGGCCCCTGTCACTATGGAGGAGGTGGAGGCCATTATCAAGAAAGCGGACCCCAACAAAGCTCCCGGTCCGGATGGATTTAGTAGTGGGTTTTACAAGCGCCACTGGAATATTCTGAAAGTCCCGGTTCTTGAGGCGGTCCAGGAGTTCTTCTCTGAGGGGAAGCTTGTGAAGGAACTTAACCACACTTTCTTGACTCTGGTACCTAAGACGGAGGGGGCGACCTCGCTGGCGGACTTTAGGCCGATTGCGTGATGTAATTATTTTTATAAAATAATTACGCACCTCATGTGCCGGCGCATGGAGGGGATCATGCAGGACCTTGTCTCCTCGAACCAGACGGAGTTCAACAAGGGGCGATCTATAGCTGAGCATAGCCTCCTAGCGCATGAGATGGTGAGGGATTTCAACAAACCTAGCGGGGAGAAGGCTTGTGTAAAGCTGGATTTGAGGAAGGCCTATGATATGGTCAATAGGGAGTTCGTATGCCACATTTTGTCTGCTATGGGGTTTGCTGATCGTTGGGTTGCGCTGATTCGAGAATGCATATCGTCTCCTACCTTCTCGGTCCTTATCCAGGGTATTCTGTATGGGTTCTTCAAAAGCAACCGTGGACTCCGACAAGGTGACCCCCTGTCACCTTACCTGTTCACGCTTGTCATGGAGTACTTTACCTGCTTGATGGATAGGGCGGTCCATTTCGGAAGGATTGTCACATTGTTCAGGAGAGTTGATCCGCCGGTTACCCACCTCATCTATGCCGACGACCTACTGGTGTTCATTCATCCTTCGTTGGAGGGTATGAACACGTTATATGAAATTATGGGTGAGCTGGAATCACACTCGGGACTTTAGATGAACATAGAGAAGAGCAGGGTCTACTTCAGTTCACTCTGGCTTCAGAAGGAGGAGCGCGCTGCTGCACTGGGCGTGGAGAGGAGTGAGCTCCCCGTAAAATACCTGAGAGTTTCTTTGACAGTCAATTATGCTCGAGACCAGGATTGCTGTAGCCTGGTGGAGTATGCCCAGCGGAGAGTGGAAGGTTGGCAAACGGCCGGGTTATCTTTTGGAGGGCGTATCGAGTTAGTCCGATCGGTTAACTCTGCCATGGCTCAGTTCTGGATGCAGTCTATTTTGATACCCATGGCTACCATCAGGAAAGTTGAAAGGATCTGTGCCGATTTCATCTGGAAGGGGGGCCTTCATGCGATTTCTTGGGAACAACTATGTCGGCCAAAGAAGGAGGGAGGTGTGGGTCTTCGACCTCTGTTGGCTATCAGGGAAGCCTCGGCCCTGAAACTGGCATGGCGGTTCATCAAAGAAAAATCCCTCTGAGCGGAGTGGATGCAATCTCGCTATGTGAGGAATGGCAACTTCTGGAGGTGTGGTATTGACAACAATCACTCTGTGACCTTCAAACAAATTATGAGACACAGAACCGTCCTCCAATCGACTGTCAGGAAGATCATGTGTGATGGGGCTGGTACTGACCTTTTGCTGGATCCCTGGATAGAGCACCAGTCTCTGGTGGACATTTTGGGCGATCGGGATCACAGGGAGGTGGGCAGAGGTCTGTCCTGTCAGCACTTCATCAGGAATGGAACTTGGAGTCCGGAGTCCTACCGTCAAACTGAGGGACTTGGTGAGATTATTCGCGGGATTGAGATTGATCCATACCAGCCTGAGGATATTTGGGTCTGGGATCCACCTGGCATGACTGGAGGTACTGCCTCGGGGGAGTTCTCCTTTTAGAGTGGCTACAATCTTATTCGTGGTGCAAATCCCCCAATTGGGAATTATGACTTCATTTGGTGCAAGGATCTGGCCAGAAAAATGCAGCTAAGTATGTATCGCCTGCTCCTTGGTCGTATGCTGACCAGGGACAGACTCATCTCTTTTGGGATCCAGGTCCCCAATCCGAAGTGTGCTCTCTGTAATTTGGAGGTTGAATCGCTGTCTCATCTATTTTTTGACTGTGGAATTTCATGGTCAATTTGGTCTGAGCAGATCCGTATGCTGGGTGGGGGTATCTCGGGCAGGTCGATTGATGATATCATCATGGGTATTCGAGATTGCAGAGGGAGAGGCTCGGTCTGGTTCAAGACTGCTAGGATTCGGCTGGCAGCTGCTATCTGGCACGTTTGGCGGGAGTGGAATCGGCGCATATTCGAGGGGCTTATCACCCCTCTGGTTGGTATCCTCCATAATTTGGAGTTTGATGTAAAAGAAATGGTCGACTGACGGGTGGGCGACCATTCGTATGTACGTTGTATGAGTATTGTCTGATTTTGGAATAAAATTTACCCTTTTTCCATATATATATATATAATAATAATAATATAATAATATATATATATATATATAATAATAATAAAAATAAAAATAATATTAATAATAATAATAAATTTACATTAACTATCTCTAAGTTTTGGATTTATAACATGAGATATCCCTACTTTTAAACTAATTACACTGACCACTCTCAATTTTATGTTTATTACACGGGGTAACCCTAATGTAAGACAAAAATAAAAAAGTTATAACACTAACTACCCAACCGGGTGGGTGGCAAGCATATGGCATAATAGGGAGGTGGGAGTTAGTCTCCAGCTTGATAACTAATAGGGAATGACGTGTGAATACCCACCCGGTTGGGAGACTGCTAGCAGCGGAAGTCCAGGCAGTCCCCATTGAACGGGATAGAGAAGTAGACACCTGGACTTGTGAGAATTCAAAAGTATGTGAGAATTCATAGTCGGGTACTTTTGAGTTTGGAGCTGCCTTCGAGCATGTTCGGCAGTAGTTTGATCCTATGTTGCACGCTAATTTCATTTGGTTTAAGGCTATCCCACGCAAGATGCAATTCCACATGCTCAAGTTGATAAGAAGACGTCTTCTAACCTTGGATCGGTTAGTTCGATTTGGGATCCAAGTGCACTCCCAAAACTGTGTACTATGCAGATCGGTGAATGAATTCATCAATCACCTATATTTTGAGTGTCCGTTTGCATGGGATATTTGGGATGTACACACAAAAGTTGCATATCTCTTCATTGATATCAAGAAATATCATGGCCCATATTGATTTCATTTCCGCCCAACGTCCACGGGGAGCTCAGTGGTTTATAGATGCTCGAATGGTTGGCAACAACAACATGGCACATATGACGGGAAAGGAATAATCACATTTTCGAGGGCCTTAGCACATTGCCTGTGGGCATTATTCATAATATAGAATTTGATATCAATAATTTGAGATGAATGTATACGAGAATCTATAATAATTTATATTATTAATAAAATGATCTTTTCCACAATATAAATATATATGGCCCCTGGACGGGTCCACAGGATGTGATGTCGGAAGGTGGAGGATGGATGACAGTCACGAGGCATCGTGGGGGCAGGGCTACGGAAAGGGAGGCTGGATTTCGATCAGATGCGAGCAGAGGACAGCCCCTCCAATCAATAGCGCGCAACATCCCTGTCAGGAGTACGGCGGGGCCGGGATCAGGGCCAAGGAAAGCCACCTGTGGGTCATGGTGTACCCCCGCGTCCCTCATCGGGTGGCACGTCGCTTCGGGGTACCCAGGTTGGTGGGGGTGCTGGCAGTACGGTGCAGGGGTGGAGACCCAAGGCGATGGCAACGGAGAAGGGTAAAGGTAGTGTTGTCGCTATAGGAGGCCAGGGCTACGAACCCTCCCCTCTAAGGTCCTTCGCTTGGACACCGGGATCTCCCTCGCAGCCAATAGGGAAATATTGGACTGATATATGCTTGCCAGGAGGCCCTAGCAACCCCTCGACAATGGAGTACGTTCCCTCGAGGAAGGTCAGAAATGGTTTGCGCGCCTCGTTCCCGACGGAGGAGATAGCAGAGGTTACAGCATTCTAGGAAAACACCATCGTCATATATGTGCTGGGGAACAAGCCCTTCTATAGGCAGATTCGAGCGTATACGGCATGTGTCTGGCGACCCAAAGGTAGCATGGAGATTTTCGTCAGGGAGAATGGGTTCTACTATGTCAAGTTTGACTTGGCAGAAGATGTCACCAGAATCATCCATCGAGGTCCTTGGACATTCGATGGAAGGCTGATTATCATGAAGGAGTGGACGCCAGAATTGAGATGTGAGAAGGACGCCCTCAACTCTATCCCTGTCTGGATTCGCTTCCCTGAGTTCCCAGTCAAGTACTGGAGCATTCCACTGCTTATGAGGCTAGCCAGCTTGGTGGGCAAGCCGATTAAGGCTGATGATGCTACAGCCTCTAGGTCGAGACTGATATATGCCCGGATCTTCATTAAGATCAGAGCGGGTGGAGAGCTTCCCAAGCTGCTGGAGTATGAAATTCGGCCAGGGGAGGTTCTTACACAAACTGTAGAGTACGAATGGGTTCCCCCGGCTTGTTCTGATTGTGCCTGCTTTGGACATCCCACTAGTGCTTGCTCGGCTGGCAGGCAAAAGGCTGCGTCTTCCCTGGCGATAGATCTCGTTCCAGACTCACCCCGGGAGTCGGTGAGTATCAGGAAGGAAGTGCCTGTAGAGGGAGACAGACTAGAGGAGGACCAGCAGATGGTCGACGCCAGCGACCAGCATCAATACACTTTTTTGCGTGAGGAGCTCCCTGAGGGGGCTCTGGTTACTTGCTCAGCCCAGAGGAACATGGTCACTAGGGGCATGTTGTCCTCGGGACGTGCGGATAGGGAGGAGGCGGGACCTTCCGAAGAGAGGGTCTATAGTAGGAAGAGGCACGCTGGACCGCTCCGTGACGGGCAGCCTCGTGCGGATAACCACATGGCTGGCGGCCGCGAGGAGCTATGTGTGGACAATCCTGCGTGGGCCTTGATGCTCATTCAGTCAGCATATCAGCATTCCACGACCTCAGGTATGGAGGAGGACAGGGATCAGACGGACGTAGTACCATTCTCGGGTACTGATCCAGAAGGAACTTCAGGGGGGACCTGTCGCTCATTAGTTAATGACAGTGATCGTCTAGAATGTCAGAGGTGCTGCTCCTTAGGGCGATGGAGAGAGATCAGTGAGGTCTTACGTAGAGAGAAGTGTGACATCTCATTGCTTCTGAAAACCAAGATTAAAGGGGAGAAGACGCTTTCGCGTCGGACTCCCCCAAATTGGGTTCAGCTTCACAACTTGGCGATATGCGTGGCAAGAATCTGGGTTAGATGGCATAACAACAGCTGGAATGGGGATCCGGTCCTGATGTCGGAACAGCTGATTGCTATTTCCTTCTCTAATAAGGGTGATTTTCGGTTCTTGCTGGGGTCGGTTTATGGCCACAACGACAGGCGTCGTCGGGAGGGCCTTTGGAGGGATATAGCCAGAGTGACTACTACGGCGGACTCTTTGCTCTTGATAGGGGATTTTAATGCCCTCCTTTACATAAGGGAGAAGGTGGGAGGCAGACCTGTTTCAGATCAGATCATGTATGATTTCCAGCGGTGTCTTCTTTAGTCGGGCCTACAGGACTTGGAGCAAACTGAGCACATCTGGACTTGGCATAACAAAGCTGTCACCAACAGAGTTGTTTGTCAGCTGGATAGCTCTGGAATATAGGGAGTGGTTCTGTTGCTTCCCAAACTCTGTGGCAGAGGGCCTGGCTGCTGGGACGAGCGATCATTCCCCTATCAGGGTCGGCTTCACTGACCGACCTACTTGGAAATCGCGTCCTTTTCGCTGCAACAACAGCTGGTTTCTTTCTAGAGGTTACTTGGAGGCTGTTGCAAGGGTCTTCTTGACCAGCAGGAGGGCACGGCACAGTACCGCATGGTCCACATCCTCAAGCGCACGAAGAAGGCTATTCGGAGTTGGGTGAAGAGTCTGCCCAGACCTTCCCTGGAAGAAGACAAGGAGGCGGAACTCAGGGCCATTCAGAACTCCGTGCACTCTGACATACTGGATGGGCCCTTAGCGGCTAGGGAGAAGGAACTGATTGGGGAAGTCAACATTGTCTTGTTGCAGAAGGAGATCAGTGCGGCCCAACGCGCTAATTGCTCCTGGCTCGAGGAAGGTACTCGTTGCTCCAAGTTTTTCTACGATGTGATTTGGACCATATAACACAGGAACAGTCTCTCCCACCTGCTAGATGGTAAGGGAAACTGGTTGAAGAGCCATCGGAGATCTAAGGAGAGGCTGTCAGGTACTATCAAGAGTTATGTTTTCAGCCTGACTATCTCTTTGTCTTTTCGGATATTATTACAAAGAAGCTGATGACGCCATATGGGAATAGCCAGTTACTTGCGCCTGTCTCTCTGGAGGAGGTGGAGGCTACCATCTTGAAGGCGGATCCCAACAAGGTTCCGGGGACGGATAGATTTAGCTGTGGGTTCAACAAATGCTACTGGGATGCCCTGAAGATACCGATGCTCGAGGCGGTCTGGGAGTTCTTTTCTGAGAAGAAGTTGCTGAAGGAGCTTAACCATACTTTCCTGACCCTTGTGCCGAAGAAAGGAGCAACCTCACTAGCGGATTTTCGGCCAATAGCGTGCTGTAATTATCTTTACAAAATAATTACGCACCTTATGTGCCGACGCATAGAGGGGATTATGCAGGACCTGGTCTCTCCGAACCAGGCGACTTTCATCAAGGGAAGATCGATTGCAGAGTACAGCCTTCTGGCACATGAGATGGTGAGAGGGTTCAATAAACCAGGAGGGAAAAATGCATGTGTGAAGCTGGACCTGAGGAAGGCCTATGACATGGTCAATAGGGACTTTCTGTGCCACCTGATGTTAGCCATGGGATTCGACGAGCGGCGGATAGCGAGAAGTTGCTGAAGGAGCTTAACCATACTTTCCTGATCCTTGTGCCGAAGAAAGGAGCGACCTCACTAGCGGATTTTCTGCCAATAGCGTGCTGTAATTATCTTTACAAAATAATTACGCACCTTATGTGCCGACGCATGGAGGGGATTATGCAGGACCTGGTCTCTCCGAACCAGGCGACTTTCATCAAGGGGAGATCGATTGCAGAGCACAACCTTCTGGCACATGAGATGGTGAGAGGGTTCAATAAACCAGGAGGAGAAAATGCATGTGTGAAGCTGGACCTGAGGAAGGCCTATGACATGGTCAATAGGGACTTCCTGTGCCACCTGATGTTAGCCATAGGATTCGACGAGCGGCGGATAGCGAGGATCAGGGAGTGCAACTCGACCCCTATTTTCTTTGTCCTCATCTATGGTACTCCGTATGGGTTATTCCGCAGCAACAGAGGACTTCTGCAAGACGACCCTCTGTCTCCTTACCTGTTTACACTTGTCATGGAGTACTTCACCTGCTTGATGGATATGGCGGTTCACAGTGGACGGCTAGTCCCGTTGTACAAGAGGATCGAGCCTCCTGTTACTCACCTCATTTATGCTGACGACCTCCTGGTCTTCCTCCAACCCTCTATGGAAGGAATGACCATGATCTCTAGGATTATAGGAGAGTTGAAAAAACTCTTCGGGCTTCAACTGAATCGTGAGAAGAGCCGTGTCTACTTCAGCTCCTCCTGTACGCTGAAGGAGGAACTTACGGAAGCCCTAGGCGTCGATAGAGGCAATCTTTCGGTGAAATATCTGGGGGTACCGTTGACAGTCAACTATGTGCGGGACCTGGACTGTCACAGCATTGTGGAATATGCTCAGAGGAGGGTCGAAGGGTGGCAGGCTGCTAGTCTATCGTTTGGTGGACGCATTGAGCTAGTTAGATCGGTCATCTCGACGCTGGCACTTTTCTGACTCCAGTCTATTCTTGTCCATGTTGCCACCATACGAAAAGTGGAGAGTATTTGCGCCAATTTTATCTGGAGAGGGGGCATACATGCAATCTCTTGGGAGCAGCTATGCCGCCCTCGGGAGGAGGGAGGGGTGGGACGTAGACCCATGCTGTCTGTCAGGGAGGCCTCTGGACTGAAGTTGGCGTGGAGATTCATCAAAGATGGGTCATTATGGTCTGATTGGATGTCCAGTCGATATATGAAGAGGGAAAAACTTCTGGACTTGCTCCATCAATAACAACCACTCTGTCACTTTCAAGCACATTCTGTGGCACAGAGCTGCTCTCAAATCATCCATCCGGAGGATTATGAGAGATGGAGTTGGGGCTGACCTCTGGCGGGATCCATGGTTAGAGCGCCAATCCCTGATGGAGATTCTGGGCGACCGGACACACAGGGAGGCTGGTAGGGGGTTGACTTGCCAACATATTATCAGAAATGGAGTGTGGAGATCCGCAGGCAGCTACTGGAGGTACTGGGGAGTCCAGTTTCAATAGCTGCTACAACCTCGTGCGACGTACATCTCCTATTATCGCGGATTACGACTTCATCTGGTGTAAGGAGCTGGCCCGCAATATGAAATTGTGTGCCTATCGGTTGCTGTTTGAACGACTGCTGACGAGGGACAGACTCACCTTTGGGATCCAAATCCCTAACCCGAAGTGTATACTGTGTAAAGTGGACAATGAATCTATGAGTCACTTGTTCTTTGAGTGCTATGTCCTGTTATATCTAGGCTGAGCAGTGCCGCAGAGCGTTGGGAGGATGTGACACAGGCAGAGAGATTAGAGCCATCATCACCGGGATCCGAGACCGCAGATGGAGGGGGCAGATATGGTTCAAGACCGCCAGGTTATGGCTTGTAGCCTCCGTCTGACATGTCTGGAGGGAACGGAATCGATGCATTTTCGAGGGGCTAACCACCCCTCCTATAGTCATTCTTCATAATATTGAATTTGATGTAACTGCTATTGCGTCCTAAATGGGTAGGAGACTATGGATGATTGTAAGTTTTTATGAGTTGATATTGGAATAAAATTTACCATTTTTCCAATATATATATATATATATATATATATATATATATATATATATATATATATATATATATATATTGGCCATCTTATTCGGAGCCGGCGGCCTTCCTTCTCGTCTTCCTCTTCTGTGACTCGTCCAAGATCCTGATGATGTCCCTCTCGATGTCATGTCTTGTCCAAGAATACGGGAGACCGGGATACATGCAAACCCCAACCGCACTCTCTGTGGACTCCTATCCACATTAAGTGTATAGGCTGTCTGGAGATGGGTGTTCTAACGTGTATATCCTAGATTTTGGCCTTTTACAGTTATATTTCAATGCATGGCTGTCTAGAACAGAGGGAAGAGATGAGAGGTGTTAGGCCTACGGCTCAGGGGGAGTTACTTACCTATAGCAGGAGAAGAAAGTAAACTACAGGACCAATACCTATAGTGCCAGTGCCAAGTCCCTTGCCTGCATCTGTCTCGACTCCTGAGACACCTACACTGTAATGCCCCGCTCCGCACGGCGCATTACGCTGAAGCATTGACTCAACGAGTCCCGTTGACGCAAGGAAATGTATCGATGCAAAACGATACGAGAGCTAAGTTGTCCCGAGCAATTCATCGAACTAAGACGATGCGAAGAGTTGCCTTGTCCCGAAGAATGCATCGAATGAATCGATGCGAAGCGCCGCGTTGCCCTGAAGGATGAGTGCGTTAAATCGGCTCGAAGATTCTAAGAAATCGAATCGACCAAGGCGCAAGTCCAAATCGATGCAAGTCTTGACTTTAGTTGGTTTCGTGTGCAGGTTATACTTTGACGGGAAAATATTAGAGGTCGATCTTTTGCAATATTTAGTAAGGGGTCCGCGAAATCAAATCGTCGCCTTGCGACGGGCTAAGACTTGGGCATGCTAAGGCGAATTGGGCGTATAACTCAACGAAGCACGAAGTGCTCAAATGGCTAAGTCAGGAGAGTGGCCGTGCAACAAAGTTAGGGAATCGAGCCGCATCGGCTCGACGAAACGACGAAGGCGTATCGACTCAAGGTGGGAGGATTGACTTCTTTTACTCCTTCATTCGATAAGTCAAATATATCATTGTATGCTAAAGTTAACCTATCGACGCCACGGGCGTGGCCCGATCGGAGATAAATCATAGTGTGAGTCGAACACTAAGTTAGAACAATTGAATTGATACGTGCATCATATGCACGAGTCGCTATGGAACATTGGATATCGCTAAGGCGAGCGCCTCGGTGCGCAAGCCGTAAAACATGGGATAACTGTACTCGGCGAGTGCCTTAGTGCACGAACCATACCGTGCCTTTGATGCACGAGTTAGACGGCTAGAACATTGAAAGACAATAGGCGAGCGCCCTAGCGCGCAAGCCCCGAACATTGAATGCTAAGTTATAGAACATTGGAAATACGGTCGAAACGTGCCTACGTGCACGGAATAATAAAAGATGGCTTCGTTGCGAGAGAATACAGTTGTGGCATTAATGTGGCGGAACTGTCGGCTATGACATGGTGCCTCGAAAGGTGTTCGAGACCTTCGGGTCGTTCCGTTGACGAGCATTGAGTTGAGGCACGATGCCATTGAACCATTGAAAACGAAGTATGAAACGTAAGAACACAGAAAGTTAACGGAAGAGACGCGAGATGATAAAGTCTGAGTCTTGGACTCAAGGCTATGCTTGGTTGTTTGAATGATAGTGCGTTGCATGGTCGAATGGGATGGGCTTGAGAATTTCTCGTGATAATAGCCCGTGCACGGGTGTTTCCCTCCGAACGGGTGCACCGGGGCACCGGGACCGTTCGGCCTAGGAGGGAAGTTAATCTTTGATAGGCGCACATCTGCGAATCGTCCGATTAGCTCTCGGTCGTAAATGTGAGAAGCCGCAAATGATGGTAGGCACGCGGTAAGTTTCGGTTGTTGGGGTAGCAACCCAACCCGTGAAACGCCGGGCTACCCAAATTCGAGAGAGAAAAGAAGGAGAGAAAAGAAAGTAAGGAATGATAAAAGAGAAACTCCTTTAGTCCATTCCGGTGCGGATACGCCCACGACCATCATATAGTTAATGAACGATGGGTTGAAAGTGTAGGCGCATATGCGTCCCGCATATAGATCCTGCTTAGAGTTGCACATATAACATGACAGGGAAGGAATGCGGCGTATTCACCTTGCGTCGGTGCAAGGGCGAGTGCGTCGACTTGGTAAGAAGACGCGCCACGAATCAAACACGAGATTGCTTGTTTGCTTGTCTATTCAATTCGATAACATGCTGCTATGATAACATGCTTTACGCTTTCGAAGATGCCATGAAATTGACCCTAAGGAGAACATAGCAAGATCATAAGCTAAGTTGCATGATTCAACATAAATATTAAAATGTCGGTTTGGAAAGATGATCTTTGCTTCAGTACATGCGAGGACGAACGTACTGATCCCCCACCAGCTTCATGCAGGGTGCAGGGAATGGATGGCTCGCGGCGAAGCGTTGCTTGAACGTGTTGAGGCTTGGAATGCCGAAGCGCATTGAAGCGTGCAATCGCATTGACGCTCGGACTACGCAATTGGATTGATGCGGCCGGGATATAGAAGGCATGATGTATGGAACGGTGAAATCCTTTGTGGGCAAGAGAGAACCTGAGTGTTGTAGCCAATCTGGCATATATTGTTAGGCTATCGAAGCCTTTGTAATCTATGTTTCGAATATCAATAAAGAGAATTGTTTCGTATACTCTGTTTTCCTATCGTTGTTAATATCGAATCAAAAGATAACCATTTGAGAACTTGTCATCTTGCCTTGCACGAGCGCAACTCCAGGCTCGTGCGGCATCACGCCCCCTGCGAGGACGATGATTCGGGTGATTCCGAGTCGGGGCGTGACAAATTGGTATCAATAAAGAGAATTGTTTCGTATACTCTGTTTTCCTATCGTTGTTAATATCGAATCAAAAGATAACCATTTGAGAACTTGTCATCTTGCCTTGCACGAGCGCAACTCCAGGCTCGTGCGGCATCACGCCCCCTGCGAGGACGATGATTCGGGTGATTCCGAGTCGGGTCGTGACAAATTGGTATCAGAGCTCTAGGCTCAATTTCCTCTGGACGCTCGCTTCATTACAATTCAAAAAGTTGCCCACCACCACTTGATATCACTCTTGACTCTACTCGATGCCGCACTGGATGTTCCATACAATAAGTCTAATACAAATCATAAAATTTTGCCGCATGTGTTTTGGAAATTTCATGATGTTTGCTAAGGAAAGTCGCGAAGGGTATATTGCATTGAATGCAACGAGCCGTGAAAATGTTAGTTGCTGCAAGCGCAACAAATTGTGAAATACGATTTGGGATGTTGTTGTTGCAATATAACATGTTGGAAGAGAAATAAAACGATGCACGAAGTGCAACGAGTAATGGTGAATATGCGTTAAAATGAAAGTGAGAAGTGATAGCCAATACCGAATGTGTTAAAACGGATTGTGCATTGACTTGGAAAGTCGAGAGTAATTCGTCGCACGAGGTGCGGTAAATGTCGGAAATGATCATTGCACGATGTGCAACGCATATTGAAAGTGAAATCATTGCACGTGGTGCAACGCATATCAGATTAATCGTTGCACGGAGTGCAAAGGAAATTGGAAATGAATCGTTGTACAAAGTAAAATAAAATGTCGGAAATAAATCGTAGCACGATGTGCAATACGTATCGAAAGTAAAATTTGTTGCACGGGGTGCAACGTATATCAAATAAATTGTTGCACGAGATGCAAGTAAGGAAAGTATTGAAATCGTAAATCGATAGAACGAATCGTTCGGTTGCACACCAAACTTATGTTGGCAAACGAGAACATTGACCGAGTTGCGTCGGGTTTGATAGAATCAAAGTTACGGTTGTGATCAAGTATGATCACTGCGGAAATCGTGAGTCGGAAGAGATCGTTGGTCTATACTAAGTATAATGCGAGGGAAATAGCTTAAATTCCGAGTGGTATATGCTATACCACGTAGGCAATGAATAACTCGATTTCGAGTGGTATATGGTATAACACTCGTGCGATGAATTGCATCGGCGCGTTGTGAGAATTGCGGAAGGTTTGTCCGCAACAGACGGGGGAGTACCGAGACTCGATTGAAAATTTGTATGACGGTATGTTTGTGCAAGTGATCTTCGAAAATCGGTTGGGACGGTAAGGCGAGACTCGTATCGATGAACGATACGTCGGACGGAAGTTATAAGTTGGTCGGACGACCGAGACTAGCAAAACGGTTATGCCTTGACGTAATAATCTGATCGACGGGAAAGGAAAACTCGAGCTTACAAATGAGTCACATGACTTGCGATCTCGGTATAAATGTTGGGCAAGACGAATCGAATCGCACGCATTGCGATTTCGATAGGAATGTTAGGCGATGCGAATTGTAATCGGATTGCACGAATTGCGACTTCGGTGAAGAGTTGGTTGACGTGAGTAATCGTGCCTAAGAAATAGTTGGTTACGCTACGGCGACACTCATTTGAGTACGACTGGAAAATACGCGAAACTTAGAGGGCGTGATCGTATAACTTGAGGGCTCGATGTTGGATAATCGGTAACTCAGTTACGCGATCAAAGTATAGCGGGATGCGGCGAATCGGAGAACGAGTAGATGCGTATGGAAAAGTTCGTTGCGAACTTGGAAGTATGTAATGCAAGAAGTCGATGTTGAAGCGGGTTCAAAGTTGACCCCTACATTATCGAAATTGATACGGCGTATCGAGATCGATACGTAAGGAAACGTAAACACAATGTGAGAATACAAAATGGAGTGCGCCTTGCGCTATCAAAATTTTGTAAGTAAGGATACAAGAATGAACGAACTTGGTTGATCGTAAATTTTGTGATTGATCAAAGACGAGACTATAAGTCATCGACGATTGCTCGATGCGTATAGCATCTCGTGTGTCGACCCGCAAATAAGATAGACTCAAACTTGATGCGAATAGATGTTTCGTAAATTGCGGAATCATCGACGGCAGTGCATGACTTGACTCGGAGGATAGTTGCGCATCAGTTGCGCCGATAGAAATGGTTTGTCCGAAATTGGGTAGTCACATCGAATCGTCGGAACGTGATTTGGCTCCGAAATAAGATATAGCATGGTTCGTAGTAAACTGTCCTTCGGTGATGATCCACAGTTATCGAGCGTAGCTTTGGGGCAGCGGACCCTAGAAGACTTGACCGCCAAATCGAATTGAATGCTGCAGACCGTAAGATGACCCATGCGATATCGCATATGAGATTGCACCGATAACAAATATAACACGGTGCATGTTGACGATAAGTCTAGGCGATTGCGAGGAACGTGCTATGCACGAGAGGGAATGATAAGAAAATGACTTACGAGTCATGTTGTTAGATTCGGATTCACCTTGCAATTGAGCTTGCGTGAATCGAACTTATATTCGATGTTGCGAGATGGATAAGTTGGGAATTTGGCTAGTAAATTCCTACTCGTTAGGAAATTGAATGTAAGACGCGTCGTAAAGACCTTCGTGCTAAGGCGATCGTTGCCTTGAGCACTGTCGCCTTGCTGTAAACTTTCGTGTCGGATAGATTGTGGCCTTTGTGCAATGTCAATTTAAAGTTACGTCGGGAGAAGTTAAGTACGGTGCCTGGAAAAGTAACCTAGCGGGCGTAGCCCAGAATGTTGATGCATTTGCAAGTCAACAAAGGAAAACGTATCGAGATAAGTGCATAAGCAAGACTTCGAGAATAGTTGGGTGACGACTTCGAACGCAAGGCGTTGCGGAGACTCGTTGTGATTGGATGCACGACGGCTGGACGCGACGCATAGAGTTGGTAGTCCGTATGAAACATACGAAATGAGAAAGGCGATTTGAATCGCGTAGCGTACAGTGGCTTTATTGAATGAATCACGTATGTATCGAATATACGTATGCGATGAAATTTCGAGAACGGTTGCTAAGGATAAGTCCGATCGAGAGTACGAGATGACAAGCATAGGATTGAAATTTACCTGTCAGCTTTATTCTAATTTGCTACGACTGGGCTTGGTCGAAATACATATATCTTCGGGACGCCTTGAATATAGGTACGAATCCAAATCGAGTTGTATACAAAATTCAAATCGAGCTGCGGGGATGACTTTGAAATGTTAATGGAAAGCTTGCGAGATATTATGAAATCGAACAACATTGGTGGGGCGAGATCGTGAAACGATCTATAAAACACTTAGTCGGAGTGTTGGTTTTGGTTCGAGGACGAACCTTGTTTTGAGTGGTATATTCTGTAATGCCCCGCTCCGCACGGCGCATTACGCTGAGGCATTGACTCAACGAGTCCCGTTGACGCAAGGAAATGTATCGATGCAAAACGATACGAGAGCTAAGTTGTCCCGAGCAATGCATCGAACTAAGACGATGCGAAGAGTTGCCTTGTCCCGAAGAATGCATCGAATGAATCGATGCGAAGCGCCGCGTTGCCCCGAAGGATGAGTACGTTAAATCGGCTCGAAGATTCTAAGAAATCGAATCGACCAAGGCGCAAGTCCAAATCGATGCAAGTCTTGACTTTAGTTGGTTTCGTGTGCAGGTTATACTTTGACGGGAAAATATTAGAGGTCGATCTTTTGCAATATTTAGTAAGGGGTCCGCGAAATCAAATCGTCGCCTTGCGACGGGCTAAGACTTGGGCATGCTAAGGCGAATTGGGCGTATAACTCAACGAAGCACGAAGTGCTCAAATGGCTAAGTCAGGAGAGTGGCCGTGCAACAAAGTTAGGGAATCGAGCCGCATCGGCTCGACGAAACGACGAAGGCGTATCGACTCAAGGTGGGAGGATTGACTTCTTTTACTCCTTCATTCGATAAGTCAAATATATCATTGTATGCTAAAGTTAACCTATCGACGCCACGGGCGTGGCCCGATCGGAGATAAATCATAGTGTGAGTCGAACACTAAGTTAGAACAATTGAATTGATACGTGCATCATATGCACGAGTCGCTATGGAACATTGGATATCGCTAAGGCGAGCGCCTCGGTGCGCAAGCCGTAAAACATGGGATAACTGTACTCGGCGAGTGCCTTAGTGCACGAACCATACCGTGCCTTTGATGCACGAGTTAGACGGCTAGAACATTGAAAGACAATAGGCGAGCGTCCTAGCGCGCAAGCCCCGAACATTGAATGCTAAGTTATAGAACATTGGAAATACGGTCGAAACGTGCCTACGTGCACGGGATAATAAAAGATGGCTTCGTTGCGAGAGAATACAGTTGTGGCATGAATGTGGCGGAACTGTCGGCTATGACATGGTGCCTCGAAAGGTGTTCGAGACCTTCGGGTCGTTCCGTTGACGAGCATTGAGTTGAGGCACGATGCCATTGAACCATTGAAAACGAAGTATGAAACGTAAGAACACAGAAAGTTAACGGAAGAGACGCGAGATGATAAAGTCTGAGTCTTGGACTCAAGGCTATGCTAGGTTGTTTGAATGATAGTGCGTTGCATGGTCGAATGGGATGGGCTTAAGAATTTCTCGTGATAATAGCCCGTGCACGGGTGTTTCCCTCCGAACGGGTGCACCGGGGCACCGGGACCGTTCGGCCTAGGAGGGAAGTTAATCTTTGATAGGCGCACATCTGCGAATCGTCCGATTAGCTCTCGGTCGTAAATGTGAGAAGCCGCAAATGATGGTAGGCACGCGGTAAGTTTCGGTTGTTGGGGTAGCAACCCAACCCGTGAAACGCCGGGCTACCCAAATTCGAGAGAGAAAAGAAGGAGAGAAAAGAAAGTAAGGAATGATAAAAGAGAAACTCCTTTAGTCCATTCCGGCGCGGATACGCCCACGACCATCATATAGTTAAGGAACGATGGGTTGAAAGTGTAGGCGCATATGCGTCCCGCATATAGATCCTGCTTAGAGAACGATGGGTTGAAAGTGTAGGCGCATATGCGTCCCGCATATAGATCCTGCTTAGAGTTGCACATATAACATGACAGGGAAGGAATGCTGCGTATTCACCTTGCGTCGGTGCAAGGGCGAGTGCGTCGACTTGGTAAGAAGACGCGCCACGAATCAAACACGAGATTGCTTGTTTGCTTGCCTATTCAATTCGATAACATGCTGCTATGATAACATGCTTTACGCTTTCGAAGATGCCATGAAATTGACCCTAAGGAGAACATAGCAAGATCATAAGCTAAGTTGCATGATTCAACATAAATATTAAAATGTCGGTTTGGAAAGATGATCTTTGCTTCAGTACATGCGAGGACGAACGTACTGATTCCCCACCAGCTTCATGCAGGGTGCAGGGAATGGATGGCTCGCGGCGAAGCGTTGCTTGAACGTGTTGAGGCTTGGAATGCCGAAGCGCATTGAAGCGTGCAATCGCATTGACGCTCGGACTACGCAATTGGATTGATGCGGCCGGGATATAGAAGGCATGATGTATGGAACGGTGAAATCCTTTGTGGGCAAGAGAGAACCTGAGTGTTGTAGCCAATCTGGCATATATTGTTAGGCTATCGAAGCCTTTGTAATCTATGTTTCGAATATCAATAAAGAGAATTGTTTCGTATACTCTGTTTTCTTATCGTTGTTAATATCGAATCAAAAGATAACCATTTGAGAACTTGTCATCTTGCCTTGCACGAGCGCAACTCCAGGCTCGTGCGGCATCACGCCCCCTGCGAGGACGATGATTCGGGTGATTCCGAGTCGGGGCGTGACAAATTGGTATCAATAAAGAGAATTGTTTCGTATACTCTGTTTTCCTATCGTTGTTAATATCGAATCAAAAGATAACCATTTGAGAACTTGTCTATCTTGCCTTGCACGAGCGCAACTCCAGGCTCGTGCGGCATCACGCCCCCTGCGAGGACGATGATTCGGATGATTCCGAGTCGGGGCGTGACATACACTACCACCACCATCCCCTTCATGTGATATCATTCTCCTTACTCCTCCCACATCATTATCAGTACGGAAGACCACTCGCAGCAATGCAAAAAATCTTCCGGACATATATGGTTGGGACCTTGCTCAGTTTGTTTCTTATGACCACATCACCTCTTCTCATGGAGCATTTATTGTATCTTTTGATAGTATTACTATACCTAACAATTGGCAGGTTGCCAAGAACGATCCAAAGTAAAAAGCGGCAATGCTCGAGGAGTTATGAGCTCTTGAGAATAACCACACTTGGGAGTTGGTAAGACTGCCAGAGGAGAAGAGCGCAGTAAAATGCAAGTGGGTCTTTACTGTGAAGCAGAACCCAGATGGATAGGTTGAGCGCTACAAAGCTCGACCGGTAGCAAAAGGATACAGTCAGACGTAAGGCATCGACTTTTACGAGACCTTTGCACCAGTCGCAAAGATGAGTACTGTCAGGACCCTGATTTCTTTGGCAGCGAATGGTGGATGGAAGCTACACCAACTGGATGTGAAGAATGCATTTCTTTATGGGGATCTGGTAGAGGAGGTATACATGGAGATACCACTAGGATTCGGTACCAACCAGACAGTTGGCAAGGTCTGCAGGTTGAAGAAGTCCCTCTATAGACTAAAGCAGTCTCCTCGGACGTGGTTTGATAGATTCAGGAGGGCGATGATAGGGATGAAATATCAGCAGATCAATGATGATCATACTGTATTCTTCAGACGAAGTGGAGGTCGTATCACCATACTTGCGGTGTATGTGGACGACATTATTATTACAAGAGATGAGGAGCAGGAGATCGTCCGACTCAAGAGGAAGCTTAGCAGAAAATTTAAGGTGAAGAACCTTGATCTTTTTTGCTATTTCCTTGGAATAGAGATCGCTCAAGAAGTAGAGGGGATTGTTCTTTCTCAGAGGAAGTATGCACTAGACCTTCTTACATAGACATGGATGTTGGGGTGCAAACCTGCAGCAACGCCAATAGACAAAAGGTTCAAGTTGGAGGCCGAGGCTGGAGACCCAGTTGATCGAGACAGATACCAGAGACTGGTGGACAAGTTGATCTATCTGAGCCACACACAACCTGATATCTGCTTTGCAGTGAGTGTGGTGAGCTTCTACATGCACGACCCATGGAAGGGTCATATGGATGCAGTGTACCAGATTCTGAGGTACTTGAAGGGTGCCCCCGGGAAGGGGCTGATATTCAAGAAGAACAATCACGTGAGCATTGAAGGCTACTGTAATTCTGACTCGGCTAGCTGTGCTGATGACAGAAGGTCTACCTCAGGATATTACATATTCGTAGGAGGCAATCTAGTCTCCTGCAAGAGTAAAAAACAGTCTGTGGTGGCCAGATCGACAGCGAAAGCAGAGTACAGAGCTATGGCCCTAGGAGTTGCAGAACTGCTATGGTTAAAGAATATGCTGGTAGAACTGAAGTTGGATCAAGGAGCCAAGATGAAGTTGTAGTGTGACAACCAATCAGCTATTAGTATCGCCAATAATCTAGTACAGAATGACAGGACCAAATATATCGAGATTGATAGGTCCTTCATCAAAGAGAAGCTGGATAGCGGATTGCTGGAGCTTGGCCATATTTCGACCAGGGATCAAGTAGCAGACGGACTAACCAAGGGACTTACCTCTGTGAGCATGATTAGAGGACGTGACAAGATGGACTTAGTGAATATCTTTCGCCCATCTTGAGGGAGAGTGTTGGAATATTTACTGTCATATTTAGTAGATTGTATTAGCATAAAGGATATTGGAATATCCTGCGGACATACTTGGTATGCCAGAATATGCCACAGGATATTCCATCATTGTAATATTGACTGTAAGACTATATAAAGCCAATAGGACTATCAATAAAATAATCAATCAATTATAACAGACACCATTCCAACTTAATTATTAATCTTCTAAGAAAAAAATAATTATGAGGGATCAACCAACTGAGCCAAAATTATAGCCAAAATCAATCAATCAATCAATCAATTCCAAGAATCAATATATAGGCTAATGTACCAAGATTGTAACCCATCTCACTATCATGATCAAATCATCCAAGACAAGTGAATTATAGGGGACCGAGCCCATATCATATCCGAATCTCTAACAATAACCAACCAATCTCAAAGGTAACATAACTTGATCCACATCACAATTCCAATTTAATATGTCAAACCACACTAGAGCCTATCAAGACTACCGAGTCCAATCCAATTCTTTAGGAAATAACATCAACCAATTAGAGTCTATCCAACT
This sequence comes from Iris pallida, assembly GCA_029216955.1. Lineage (NCBI taxonomy): Eukaryota > Viridiplantae > Streptophyta > Magnoliopsida > Asparagales > Iridaceae > Iris > Iris pallida. Next base: position 176,791 of record JANAVB010044037.1, read on the forward strand.
GAACCAGTAGGGATAAACCAACCAAATCCAAATAAATCAAACCATGAATGAAAAACAACTATACTATCCAACATGATTCTAAGGACTATACCTTGAGCACTCAATTCCAAATTCATCTATTCAACCAATCACCAAGAATTAAGGGTCAAGTCATAATTCACATCAATTCTTTTAAAGGACAATTATCATACTAATTGTCAAGTCATTTAAGACTCTCTAAGCCATAGACCAATCCATTTAGCATAGTTGAATCATCCAAACAAGTTCATCTAGGAAAGACCAAATTAATTCCATATTTAAGGGTCTAATCATAACCAACCGATCCGAGGACTCAACCAAATTTATAGGGACAAGTCTATCCCAAGCAATCAATTGTAATGAAGTTAATCATTCAAGAATATGAGTAACCATCACTAATCCAAAGATTAAGGTCTCCAATGAACACTATATCCATCCAAGTTTATTATAGGCTAAGGCATAATCAATAAAATCAAATCCAATGACTAGTCCAGATTATAAATTCATCCAATAAGATTAACCAAATCAACTCAAAATACTTACTATAAGTTTTACTAGGCGACTTATCAAATTCATAAATTCGTAAGCTTCTTTCCAGTTCACAACTTATCAAATTCGTAAATTCAGAAGCTTCCTTCCAGGTCACTTCTAACTCATACTCGTTTTTATGCATCCAACTAAGTCATTTAAGTCAAATCAACTTAAAACCCAAAAATCTAATCCAAAGGGGGAAACCAACATGCGTCAATCCGAGTTCAACTACAATCTAAGTCGCACCATATTCAATAGAATTTAGCTAAGCTATATGTTAATCCAACAGTTCAAATTAAACCATTAAGTCTTAGATAGATAGAATCAACCAAGGCAACCATATTCAACAAATTCATAGATTAGATCATCAATAAACACCCAAAGGTTCAATATCCATCAAGTCTCGAGTCTATAAAGTGAACTCAACTAAGCAACAAATATCTTAAGCTAAGTCCAAATAAACAAATTCAAATGTAAACCAAAACTAGGCTAACCTAGCATAAATCCAAATTGAGTCTAAACATTACATTAACTATAATAGCAAACATTCATCCTCGAACTTGAAACACAAGGTTACCTTTATTATCAAGAGCCTCTAATTGAGCCAATGCACCTACCTGTGCTCGAGTCATATCTATCTTCCACGAAGTGTTCTTTGGCAATTTGTTGATGGTTCTACACGCCATACTCTTATGTAGCATTGAATTGTTTGTTATTGTTGCTCTTCGTTGCCATCTCTAGTCAACAAAACACACTGTAGCATCATAAAAAATGTATATTATTACATGTAACTTCAAATCAAAGGTACATGAAAAATCCTTCGTGAAATTTTTCAAGCGACAAAAAGATTTCAGAGCAAAGTCGAACGGAACCATTTATCACGTTCCGAAACCAATAGCTAAGTCGAAAGGACTTGATATCGTACAATCCTAAGTTCATTTGTACAAGACTAACAAATGTAACATCTAAATCTTAAGAAATATCGTGCATCGGAATAACCAAGACTTAAGAACTGCAGCGGAGACACAAAGCTAAAACAAAAGTAATAGAATCTTTTAAAGTCAAGTTGATGACAACAATTTTAGAGTCAACTGAACTTGGAAATTTGCAACGAAATTACATTCAAGTAAACTATAACAATATTGTTCCATACATCATTTCTCGTAGACTCGAAATAATTAAACTTCATTACTGAAATAGAAGTATCCATCTACCGCATGAGGCCTGTATCGCTTTTCGTACCTAAAATGACGAGGATTAATACATTAGGATATACTTGTAAGTGGTAGAACCAATCTAACCTAAATCAAACAACAAGTAATCATGTTAAAGAACAAGCATTCCATTTATTAATGTGTTCTTTTTAATTTTTTTATTCTATGAGTCATACTTATGAACAATCCATCTTAAAAACAATTATTCGTTCCTACTTATCAAACATAAACTATCATATTCTTCTTTCGTTTTTTGTTATGACAATCAATAACCATTTTACTAGCGCTTTCTTAATTTTTTGCAAACCATCTTAGGTTCAATAGTAAAACCGTGAATATGCATCATTTATTAGAAGCAACACACAATATCATGTAAATATTTTTCGAAGTTCATCCCGGCAAAAAGGGATTAGAAGTCGAGAATTTATTCCTACAAAATAAATGTTAGGAACTACATAATATTCCAACATTACAAGTACGTCCCTGGAAAACAAATATTAGCATTATCACCTATCAGGTCATGCAACACAATTTGTTAGCATGCAATCCTGTCTACATGAAAGATACTGGTAGACTCACCATTTTTGGACTAAAATGGTAAAAACATTACTTCTAGTGCAGGCAGCTAGTCTCGCTAAAGGTCTTGTAATACGTGTGTCATTATCCTCTCTCGAAAAATGCAAGACCAATATTACTCCTAGGTCGACATGGTCCCAGACATTCGGACAGTGTTTCAGAAATTATCCTTATGCACAAGTTGTCCAGACCAATGCTTTGATGCAAGTTCTTTCTTATAAAACATGTTATACACAATGAAATATGATAACTTTTTCTTTCTTTATCTCAACAACACAATGGTCTTTCCGTCGTTCTATTCTCAAAATCTACAACCTCATCTCATAACCCGTGCCAGAATACATGCATCATTCCATAGAGCCTTAGCTTTTATCCTGTGCTTCAATGGACAGATAAAAACCCATCTCAAGTTCCACAATAGATTTTACTAGAAAATCTACAATGTTCTATAACATTACTCAACTCAAGAAATAAATCAAATACTTAGGATTTATGATTATAGATGTTCTTCGTAGCCGTTCTTATCTTTATCTATAAAAACAATTAAGTATTAGTAGTATTGGGCTTTAGTCCTACATCAGATAGAATAATAGTGAGAGTGGTTAGCCTCTTGTATATATGTAACTCTCTCATCAATAAGTATATCCCATTATTCTATTCTACATAGTATATCCCATTATTCTATTCTACATGGTATCAGAGCCATAACCCATCCACTCCTCTCTCTCTCCACAAAACAAAATCCTAACCCTATATCCCGCTGCCCCCCCACCTGATCAGCCCCTATGCTGCCGCACCCTGCTGCTGCCCCCCCTCCGCCTCCCTTGCTGCCGCCTCCTTGCCATCCCCCTGCTGCCCCCCTTGTCTCCCCTTGTTGCCGCCCCCTCTGCTCTTCCCCCCTCCCGATCAGCCTCCCCTATCCTACACTAAGATGCATATAAACCCTAACCTTAACCCAGCCGCCACCTACCCCAAACCCTAGTTGTCTTTCCATATCCAAAAAAAATATTAGGATCTTCAGAGGGTAAACAATAGTTTGTTTGCTGAAACCTCTAACTCTTAACATCGACTTCAGGAATTAACAAAGAGCAGACACGTTTGTTTTGCGTGAATCTTTGTTTATGTTCTTACTTGATTTTTACATCAGGATCTAATAGAGGGTAACCTTGGTTGCCTCTCTGTCCTGGCTTGTATGATTCACATTCAATCTCTGCTTCCCATGCACATGCCTGTTCTGGCCATGTTTCTAGTGCATTGTCAGAGTTGATGTGATTTTCAAGTTGGACAGATCAAATTGATGGTCAAACAATCACCTCGTGCATAGTTTGATCGTAGTTTGATTGATTTACACATGTTGTTACTCATTTTGGCATATGTCAATCAAAAAAGGATCATTTGGTATTCTACCGACAGACATCAGTTGGAAGGATACTACTTGGTATCTATGTTGACGACATTGTGATCACGGGGGACGATAGCCAGGGTATTGCAGGACTAAAAAAGTTTCTGAGATAATAATTTCAGACCAAGGATATGGGACCCTTGAACTATTTTTTGGGCATTGAAATCACACAGGGTAAGCGGAACATTGTAATGTCTCAAAAAATGTGCTGGACATACTAAATGATGCAGGAATGATATAAGCCAAGGAAGAAATCTCATCCATGGATCTAGAGGTAAAGTTACTCCCAGGCGAGGGGGTCCTGATGACCAATCTGGATCAGTATCGTCGAGTAGTTAGAAAATCAACTACTTGGCGGTCATGACTCGCCCGAACATTTCCTTTGCCGTAAGTGTCGTAAGTAGATTTATGGTTTCTCCACGAGTTCCACACTTGCAGATGCACTATCTAGTCTAGAATTCAGGAAAAGAAATTTGGATGGAGAATTATGAACATACTCGTGTTGAGTGTTTGACTGATGCTGACCCGTGTGCAAGCCTGACAGATAGACAGTACATCTGGATATTTCGTATTTATTGGCAAAAACTTGGTATCATGAAAGAGCAAGAAGCAGAGTGTGATAGCACGATCAAGTTCGGAAGCAGAATATCGAGCCATTGCTCATAGCATAGTAAAGATGTTATATCTGAAGCATTTTCTACAAGAGTTGGAAGAAGAAGCAGGATCTAAAACAACAAATTTGTGGTGTGATAACAGTCTGCTATCTATATTGCTACCAATCCTGTATTTTATGAAAGGGCGAAGCACATTGAAATTGACATTCACTTTGTTCGTGATGAGTATAAAAAGGTGATGATAAAGTTTCACCACGTAAGGACCGGTGATCAGATAGCCGATATCTTCACGAACTCTCTTTTGGGTCCTCATGTTCAATTTCTGTGTAACAAACTGGACATGATTGACATCTTTGTTCCATCTTGAAGGAGGGTGTTAAGTATTAGTAGTATTGGGCTTTAATCCAACATCGGATAGAATAACAGTGAGAGGGGTTAGCCTCTCATATATATATATATATATATATATATATATATATATATATATAAACTCTTTCATCAATAATGATAATGATCATTCCATTATTCTTCTCTACAAAACCATTTCCCAACATCATTCCCTTTATGGCCTTACATAGTTCTTTTTTGTATTAACGTTCTCAATCTACTAAAAGCATCAATAGACATAGTTCTATTCACATCCACGTTCCATTCATTCCAACAAAAGAAATAACGCTATGAAATGAAAACATATGGGCAACATAATCTCTCTATTTATCTTGGTTATTTTTATTATGGGATCAATTATAAGGAACGTAGACATCTTTTGTTAAGATGTGAGAGATCGAGAAGAGAGAAGTTCTTGCCACGCACATGTTCGATGAAGTGCCTTAGACTTTAAGTCGAAGAGATTCCTCGCACTTGACCTTCTTGTGCTTGCCTTTTCCTGCCGATTTCTCTTGCCTTGGAATTCTCTTAACACTTTTGGAGAGCTCTCTCTCTTCCTCTCTTTTTCTCTCATGACATGAAAACGATTTTGGTGTGGAGAGAAATGAGAGATGAGGTCTCTTTATATAGCCTCAAAGGGCCCAAGGTAAATCGAATCCAATCTGCTTCTCAACCAATTTAAATAAGGAGGGATGATCAAAACTTACCAGAAATGGACTGCCATTCAAAAGTTGCCAATAATGATTTTCAATTTAAGGATGCCATCAAAAAATATGGAGTTTGATAAAATACCAAAAGTGAAAGGGAGAATACTCCAAGGATGTTCCAAGATATTAATTTGAATTTGAAATTAAAATCATTTCCTTAATGGATATCCTACACAAATATTAGCTACGCCCAATAACCAATCCTCCAAATCCATCAAGCATAAGTACCAACCAACCATGTCATGGTCCAACCAACTGAGACCAAATAAAACCCGAGGGTCTAATCCAATCAACGCAAAGGGTCTAACCAGCCAAGACTAAATCTGAACCCAAATTGACTCAAGACCAAACCATGCAAGCACAAGGCACCATCTCCTAACTAGTTTGTTTGACCAAACCAAATCCAAATCATGACTATCACCTAATTAAGTTAATCAAGGTTCGACAATGAACCATAATAAATCCCAATGTCGAGCCAAAAAATGGACAATTCTATCACCAAAATACGGGGCGTTACACACACTCCCCCACAAGCTATACACACTCCAGGCTCCTCAAGTCAGTCTCCATCAAGCAAAGCTCCAAACGGAAAGCAAGTGCCTAGTCACCAAGCCAATAATCAAGTCATCACTGTTTATTGTGTTGTTCAGGCATAACCATAATTCAAGCAAAATTCCGGTTCTTTCATATACATTGTCGGTAAATATTTACCAGCTTGTGGGTTCTCGACTATCCGATCGGTTCCTACACATGGTGATTGGCAAGCCAAGGGTCTCTACAAGTTTAGGGTGTTCTAGTAGTGAGTTGAAGTAAATTAGAAATCATTAAAACCAACTATTCTTCAATTAGGTTGTTAATCCAATTATTATGCTCCAGCGTATCCTACATATGATACACTCTCATGCAATACTCGAGATACAATTAGAAATCCAAGAAAACATAATGATATCTTGAAGACCAATACTAACTGTGAACATAGAAGATTATGAATAGAAATGTTGGAGTCCAGCCTGGATTTGGTAACAACATATTTGTGGAATCCAAATTTAGTTAAATATTTTATTTTATTAGATTTCGGTGTCCATAATTGATGTTGTGCTATTTTAGATATAATATGATTCTTATTTTAGGAAATTCTATTATATCTAAAATAGGATGTTGATGGAATATTTTAGGCATAATAGGATTCCTATTTTCTTCCTATTTAGGAAATCCTATTATGACTAGAATATGATTTTCTTATCCTATATATATATGGGGTGAGGGTGGAGGCACAAAGCACAGCACAAAGTGGAGATTCGAGGTGCTCGACCACAAGAAAATCTAAGAAAAAGTTCATGTTTTACTCTTAGGACTTTGCCATCCAAGAAAGGAGGAGGAAGAAGATCTAATCAAAGAGTAGTCAACTTTGGTTAGGAAGATTGGCACGGGCTAGTGAGTGATCTCAATGTAATATTTTGTTTTTCTTCTAGAGAGTGGTGAGAGGGTTGAACCTATTAGGCAAAGGATTCAACAATAGTTTTTGTCAATCTTGTAATTTTTATTTGAGTTATAAGGGTTGGAATTTGTCCCGGATTGTCTTTACCTGTACTTGGTATAACGAGGGTTGGTTGATCAGGTGGGTTGGCAAATACTTTCATACGCCGAACAATTGGTATCAGAGCTTTGGAGGTTTTGGCAACCATGTCTACGGAGCAGATGAACACTCGTATAATCACCCTTACAAGAGGGAGCTGGGTGATTTGGAAGCCAAGGATGGAAGATCTACTCTGGTGCAAGGACTTGTATGGTCCATTGGAGGGTGACAACGCAAAGCCAAAGCTGCTGGAGACTGGAAACGATTGATTGGAAGGCTGTTGGATTCATCCGCCAATGGATGGACAACTCGGTGTTTCACCACGTGTCTATGGAGAGTTTACAAAAACATTGTGAGAGAAGCTACATTCGTTGTATGAAAGGAAGACGGCTGGCAACAAGGCATTTCTTATTCGCCAACTCGTCAACTCGAAGTACACGGAGGGTGCCTCGGTGGCACAACATTTGAATGTGGTTCATGGTATCATCAATCAGCTGCCTGCGATGAAGATGGTGATTCATGATGAGCTTCGGGCCCTACTACTTTTGAGTTCTCTGCCGGAAAGCTGGGAGACGGTATCGGTATCGGTGAGCAACTCCGCACTGGATGGAGTTGTCACGATGGAGGCAGTTAAAAGTAGCTTGTTGAATGAGGAGGTCCGGCGCAAGCAAGTTGAATCGTCATAGGAGAACACTCTGGTGGCTTCCTACGGAAAGGAAAGATTCAAGTCACAAGCAAGGATAAAGAGGAGTTCTTGAAATCTTGCGATTGTGGACCGCAAGGAGAGCTGCTATCACTGTGACGAAAGGGGTCATATCACGAGGAACTACATGAAACTCAAAGCTGAGAAGGCAAAAGGCAAGGACGATCAGGAGGATCTCACGACGTTTGGAGATATCATCATCGCGACGACCAGCGTAGAGGAACCTTGTAGCATGTGTCATGATGGTGACTGGATCATGGACACGGGGGTGTCGTATCACGCGACTCCACATAGGAGGATCTTCACATCATACCGCGACATGTTTGGACGTGTGAAGATGGACGATAAAGAGACGGCTGCAATTGTAGGTATCGGTAATGTGCACTTGACAACGGAGCTCGGTGAGAAACTCTTTCTCAAGGGTGTGCGACATGTACCGAGTTTGCGCTATAACTTGGTTTCGGTAGGGAGGCTGGCAGATGATGGCCGTCGTAGTTTGTTTAGGGATAGAGGTTAGATGCTTGCAAAGGGTTCCCAACAGCTGGCTCAGAAAGATTTGTGTTGTGGCATGTACAGGCTCAAGCCGCTGAGCTGTATATGCAGGTCACAGACACCGGATAGAGGCTCGAGGGGTGTTCGACAGAAGGTGGATCGTCGGAAGCTTGCTGAGGATGGTCTTCGAGAAGTTTTGAGGGTTGCGGAGGATTCGGTTCGTCAAGACAAAGCGACGAATGGAGATGAGTCAAAGATTGAGGGTCAGTCTGTTAGTCCCATGATAGCCGGTCAGTCTCCAGGTGGGGGGTTGCTCTAATATCCGGTTTTGGCAACGGGTGGTTTGCCAAAGCTTCACGGAGCGGTATTGATTTTAGCTGTTCGAAGCCAGGAAGGAGATTAATGTTTGCAGCAAACTCAATCAAAGGCGGGTGCATCACCATTCACACAGTTCAAGAGGAGCTGTGGGTCATCGACGACGTGCACAGTGCATGATGTTCTGCTCAAGAATGCATGTGTACAAGGGAGCTTCATTGTCGGACACGAAGGTTGGCAGGTTCAGGAGTTCGAATCTCGGAAGAATCATACCGTCCGCTTGGTTGGGCCAGTCAAGGGTGAAGAAGCTCGACGAAACGGTAGCACGTTCCGGTGGAAGACAGAAGTCGGAAACAGGTAGCCGAGATTTACAGTGAGGCTGATCGTCAGGGACTTCGATCTTGGTCGTGTTATTGATATCGGCAGAATCCCAATAGTGCAGGAGGTAATACGCATGGCAACTGGTGTCGACGTGATGGTCGAGGAGCTGGAGACGAAAGAAGATACAAAGCAACTCGGGGGATCGGAGATCAGTAGCATAAGGGAGTAGGTATTCTGCTTGTGGGACGACAAGCATGGAGTCCAATTGAGGAGGCATAGGGTTAACACCCTCTTATTAGACTGGAGGGAGAGGTTGTTGGAGTTTAGTCTGGATTTGGTAACAACATATTTGTGGAATCCAAATCTAGTTAAATATTTGATTTGATTAGATTTGGATGTCCATAATTGATGTGCTATTTTAGATATAATAACATTCTTATTTTAGGAAATCCTATTATAATATAAAATAGGATGTTGATGGAATATTTTAGACATAATATGATTCCTATTTTATTCCTATTTAGGAAATCCTATTATGACTAGAATATGATTTTATCATCCTATATATATGGGGTGAGGGTGGAGCCACAAAGCAAAGCACAGCACAGTGGAGATTCGGGGTGCTCGTCCACAAGGAAATCTAAGAGAAAGCTCGTGCTTTACTGTTAGGACTTCGCCATCTAAGACAGAAGGAGGAAGGAGATCTAATCAAGGAGTCGTCAACTTTGATTAGGAAGATTGTTACGGGTTGGTGAGTGATCTCAATTATAATCTTCTATTTTTCTTCTTGAGAGTGGTGAGGGAGTTGAACCTATTAAGGCAAAGGGTTCAACATAAATTCCTATAGAGTTTGCTTTGATACCATGTAAGGTTTTGTACATACGCACACAATTAGTACATATGTTGTAATGGATGGATACTTATTATAGGAAATGTATGTGTGCACATGCTCGTACAAAATCATGGAAGCATTTTTCAATTGCATAAATATATCAAATTAAATGGATAACTATTCGGATCATTTAATAATTATGTCCATACTGGCAGTTTTGGATTTGTAGCGACTGCAACTCTTTGCTTTGGATTGATGGATATTTCCTATAAAGATTGTGTTTGGACTCATATATGTAAAGACTGGATTCGTGTTGAGCTGATACCTACCCTAAACAAACGCAGGCTGTTTACCTGCTGGTGTTAATAATGTAATATATTCATGATTTATGCGAATGTGTTATGCTATCTTGGTCAGAGTTCAATTTGTATTTTAATCTGATTATGAAAATGGTTTTGCCAAGTGAGTCTATTATTTGCTCAGATAACAAACCACTGTTAGTAACCTCTTAGCCAATTTTTTTTCTATATAATCAGGCTCTTGCTTAAAGAATAGCAAATGTTTGTAATACATGTGCTAGTTTATTTTGGACCTACTTAATGAACTCAACTTTGCTGATTAGCAGCACTAATGAAGGATACTTTTTGCAAACCTGAACCATATTTGACCGCATCCTAAATATGTCCTGTGCTTGATTTCAGGCTGCTGCAATTAGATTTGAAATCAGAGGTGGGCAATGCAAACGAGCTTACATGCAAATGGATGGAGAACCATGGAAACAGGGAATCAGTAACCAGTCTTCAACTTTAGTCGAGATAACGAGGGTGCCTCATCAGTCACTCATGATAAGTGGAGAATGACTTTTCAGTCAATTTGTCATGGAGAAGTAAGTTATTGCCAGAAATTCACGCTTTGGTATTACCAAAAATGGATGCTGCATTCAGGGTCATCTTAATTCTGATTCAGGCTAAGGATGACATTCATATTACAATCCATAATAGTGGTTTTGTGAAGTTTGGCTATTCATTTTCTCTCAATATTCATCAGGTCATGTATATTGTTATTGAAGTCACGTGCATAATGTATCAATATGTGTTCATGCATAGCCGTATTCTTCTAGATACATCTTAGATGTAGAGTTACAGCAGTATTTTTTTTTTCTCAATTTAAGAAAAGGACCAAGGCGTATTATTATTTTCATAAATCTACAGTTCTCTTCTACTTTTCTTTTCTTTTTTGTATTACTGGTTAGTCTTATATCTACGCCTTCCTTCGATTACTAATTTACTGCTGAGGAGGAGCATGTTAGATTGTTGGATTGTCAGTGTGGTCCAAATGGATTTGTCATAGGAATTAGGCACTCCAAGTTTTTCTACTGGGCTTGTTCTCATAACTATTTCACCACTTACTTTCTTGAGGCCTTTAGTCTGTTTTGTTATGAAAACGATTGCTATCAATGTTTCCTATGTCCAATTGCTTTGATGTCTGCTGGCTTTTCAATCAAATGCCGGATTCATGGAGGACATCCATTTATTTATGGCATTGGATTCGCTATATTGAAAGAGCTTTCACTTGACAGTCTCAAAGATTTTTCACTCTCCGTCGCCATTCGCCTTTACTAGTCTTAAGAAGTCCAGAATCCTTGATGTAGGGGAGAAGAAAGAACTACCTAGGGAAATATATAATGAAAAGACAATATGGAGAATACTTAACAAGGGACGTCTCTTTGGGCATCATGGATGAGAAGCAGGTATGAAAATCAAGAATGTTCTAGGATCAACAGATTGGCAGTAACTCCTCATCAACATGGAAGCACATAATGAAGAACCGGAACTTGGTCCTAAAATATATGAGGAGGAATATAGCTAATGGGTTAAACACACTCATTTGGTTTGATCCATTGCTGGATAAGGTCAGGCTTATAGATAGATTGGGATGTCAAAAACTATCTGCGTTGATAGAGATGGGTTCCAAACATTGCGCTACAAAAATTCAAATGGGCAAATTATGTTAACTATTCATATATTTTACACTTATTACATAAACTATTCCTACTTTGAAACTAATTACACGGACCACCTCTATAGTTTATAGTTTCTATAGAAACTTATAACACTGACCATCCCTATATTTTATAAACTTTATAGAATATAGAAACTTATAACACAGACCATCCCTATAGTTTATAGTTTTTTCGAGGATGATTGCACTTTGATCGTATTCGTTTCGCTCGCCAAACTCTTTCTTTATGTATTTTTTTTTTCATAGTCGGTAATGGATTTGTCTCCGCCCAACTACATGTACCAAATGACAATTTCATAGTTGATTATATGATAACTTTTATTCTTTCATTTTGTGGATGAGATTAGTTAGCCTTGGTTTTACTGCATTTACAGCTTATGTATACATACGAGGATTCCGTATATTGGAGTATACTTCGTATGTATGCAGCTGGCATGTCTACGTTCCTAATCCTACGTATTTTGGGATTGGGACATTACATGTTTTTGTGGTGGCCCATGCAGATCGAGATAAGTTGTTTGGTTACTTTACCGTACCAAGCAAGCCTGCGTATAGGATTAGAAGTCTAGGATCTCATCCACATACTTAACCGATTCCCTATTCGAACTACTGTTCGACTCATCGATTACATCATGCTTGATTCCTTCCATCACTATTCTTATCTTCCCTTCGTGCTTACTCGAGGTTAGGAAGGTTACCCCTATTAGATAGACATATTTTCATTGCCCCAATACCATAACTTTAACTCTTTTAAGTTGGGTAGAATGTCTTATGACCTAGCAAGGACTTGGACAAGAAGACTATAGGACGACTGTATAGAGACCAACACGGGATATGACTTAGAGTCTTAAGAAGTTCAAACTAATTCTACTTTATTTTCATCTTAATCTCACGTGCCTATGTTTTTACTATCTAGACTAATGATGCTGATGTATTTATTATTACAATTGTATAAATGAAAGGCTTATTATAAATAAAATAATAAACTTGAAAATTTTGGTACGATAGCTAAAAATAATTATTATATATATTATTTTGAAACTATAAAAATAGAAAAATATTTTTCTAAAAATATGTACGCTCGCACATATTCGCACTTGACGAGCAAATACGAAAAACGCAAGTTCGCGCGTACAATATGACTATGCGACGTATAAATACAAGTAAAAAAATCAGTACTAATTTATATATAAAAAATAGTGTAACATATATATTTCGTAATTATTTATCAGTTTATTTTAAATAATAGTATAATTTTCAAAATTAATATTATAGCATTTTTTGGATTATAAAAAGTTAATTTTTCAAACTAATTATTTGAATAAATCGGACGAGGAAATTATTAAATAAATTTTATGTGGATTTTTCGAATAAGAATGCAGTCATTATTTGGTATTATCTACAATTTAAATTTAAATGTAGATTGAACCCAAAATTTGGATTTAAATAAATAACTATCTATTTGGGTCCAATCCTTATCCAATTAGGATTTTCCTCAACCCTAAAAATAGGGGAGCCTTCACATTTTTTCTCCACAATTATTCTTCCACAAATTTCCACCACAAAAGTGAGTGCATCGTGACGGTGTCCAATCCTTTTCGTGTTAGTCGTGATTGGCCTCGGGTCCGACCCCAGGTGACCTTCTTATTCCATTATTTTTTACACATACATTTATTTCTCCGTATCGACAATTCCGACACGATATATCAAATTTCTAACCCTAACCCAAATCCCGTCTTGTCCGCTGCCATCTCCTTCGCCATACCCAATCTCAGCCGTCGTCTCCCAGCAACACCCCACTCCCTCACGGCCACCTCACCCCGGCCGTCCCGACACAACCCGACCCTGACTCTGCCACAACCACATGCCATCCGACCATTACCGCCATCACAACTGGCCCTGTCCATCACAACTGGCCCTGTCCCCGTACCCCGCCACCAAACCCAGAACCTACTGTCCAAACCATCCGACCTCCTCTTCCCACACGACCATCGTCACCACCGGACACAAGACCCCAGAACTGGTAACCACAGCACCTTCCACGACACCCCCACAACCACCACGACAAAACTGTCGCACACCAGGCCACCATCCAATCCCTCGTCGCCAAGACCACCTCTATTATCCTCTGTACAGTCCAGCCCCCTCCTCTCCATCCCGACCACCATCACCACCGATCATCCTCCACGCCTCGTCGACCAACGACCCCGCTCTAGCGCCCAGATCTGCAGTCGCGTGTGCCTTCCCGGCCGCGACGAGCCTCGAGCGCCGCTTTCGCACAGACGTGAGCACCCCGACTCCGACAACCTTCCCGCCTGCACGTCGGTGAGTCCTCCCTCGGCCACCGGCGATGTCGAGTTCCGGCGTCCGTACGGCGCCTCTGCAGCCGCTCTCTCTCTCTCCCGCTCCTATCTCTCTCTCTCTCTCTCGACCGCCTATCCCTCCCTCTCGATCTCTCTCCGTGGCTCTCCTCTCCTTCATCCCTCTTCCTCACTCTTCTCCTTCTTCTGTTGTTCTGTCACGACCCGCACCCTGTATAGAGGCACGAGAAGTGGGTACGCCCAGCCTACGCCGCAGTGTCGGCGGTAGTAAGCTGTCCTAGGTTGCTAACTAATCTCATGCAGTGAATATAAAGTACTTGTCCAGATATCAGCTCCGAATGGAGGACAAGTAAAAGGGTATGATCTACTCAAACACAGTCTAAAACACGAAAAGATAACACAGAGGTTATACCTAAGGAATTAAAGACAACAACAACTAACTACTAAAATAATACAATATCTCAAACCAACTTAATACAAACTCAAAACCTTAACTTTAATACAACAAGCCAAAACATGAAAGCTAAAGTAGTCTACTAGCTAATCTCCTGAATCACTCCTGAGAGTCGGAACCAAAGGTAGCTAATCCCTCGCCAGGTCCATGGTAAGCAGGGCATGTGTCCTCAGGAATATCATCTGTAATATTTTCAACAGGTCCAATCAGGACGGGAACGAGTACAACTCATCTAGAAAAACCCAAGTAAATGACAAAGAACTATAAAGCAGTTATAGACAGTTTTATTGATGAGCATGGCAGTTTTATACAGGTAATAATAGCATAGAGACACAGTGAGATACAAGAAAAGAATGGTAACTAAAACAAGTGAAGAATCATGGCAATGAAGACCGTAAATAAAGCTAACTGAACTAGAATAATATGTACGAGTCCAGACAGTACGATATAAGTCTAATATAATCCCAGTGTGAGTCCAGTCCATATAATCTGATACCAGATAATTTTCAGTACAAGATGAGTCCAACAGTGATCAATGAAACCAGGGTGAGTCCAACTATGATCTAACAGTGTGTTTTAAAATACCGAGGTCGACATGCAAACGGCTGTAGGTATCAGGCACATCTCTCACTGATCGGGCAAGAGATGGCTATGCTTCCGGTAGATTCCAGTAGGAGATTTCGGATTTGGGATATGTCTACATGTCTTACTCAATATTTCCTCGCCCAGCAAGTGAATCCAAAATCGACAAAAGAATCGAGATGAGTCTGGCCAATACATGATGATTCCAGAAATGATTCCAGAATGATACTAATGACTCCAGTAATAGAGGCCAGCAAGTAAGGTATGTGTCGATACATGAATCCAGAAATATCCATACGTGTTGATACAGAGAATCACATAGAACTAACTAGAACTGAAATACAGTAATCGACAAATAAATGAGAGAATTATCAGAGAATGTACTCGCCTGTCACTCTGGAAAGAGTAGTGTAATATCAGATGTCTGTACCAGGGTCACAATGTCCTAAAATAGAGCAATACAGTTATGACATGTCCAAAATGAAGGTAAATAAAATCTACGATGCAATCTATATGAATTCTAAGCCAATCTAGGTCAAAGTCGAACTAGGTCAACACTATAGTCAAACTAAGTCAAATTAAGTCATACTAGGTCACAAGAAGTTAAACTAAGTCATACAAGGTCAAACAAAGTTAAACAAGTCTAATCTAGGTTAAAGTCAACCCTTGGTCAAACATTCTAGCCAAACTAGTCAAGTTATCTAGGGCTTAGTCAATAATGGTCAGATTAGTCAATACTAGTCAACATGGTCAAAGTCTAGGTCAATCTTAGACTAACTAAGGTTTTGGTTAATCATAGACTAGTCAATAAGATATTTAGGTTAATCTTGACTAATGGTCAACATCCAGTCAAACCCTATAAGGCTAACTCAAAACCAAACATAGGCTAACCTGTCTTAGGATACCTAAGATACTATACCACAATAAAGTATATCACATGAAATATATATAGTACAATACCAACCTTAATCCTGTAATCAAGCTAATCCTATTCTCCAACTCAAGTCATGACTCAACTCTAAGTATCTAACTTAACCCCATACATATCTTCATCTATATAGGATTACCCTCATAATCCATATGGTCAACCTAATCATCTAGTTTAGTCAAACTCAAGTCAAATAGTCCTTCTATGTTCATCCAAGTCATTTCTAGGTCAATTAGGTCAAGGTTTGACCTATAGTTGACTTTGGTCAACAATGGTCAACTATCTAGTCAAACTATGTCTTACCAGTCAACTAGTTAAACTAGTCATTTTAGGTCAATCCTAGTCAATTCTAGGTTAACTAGGTCAACTTTGACCTAAGGTTGACTTTGGTCAACCCTTAGTCAACAAGGGTCAACAAGTGGGTTTTGGGTCATTAGGGCTAGCCCCTAGCCATAGACTAATGATCTTGGCCATAGGCTAGTCATGGGGTTTCCATATAACCTATAACTAGAAGTCATACATATAAACATATATCTACATATATGGATATACCCAAGTATCCACTACCTATATACCAATATATGAATACTAAATATACTACAAACCCCCCACTCACATATATCTATATATTGACATAAAGAGACCTAATACAAATGTATATATATCATATATATATATATATATATATATATATATATATATATATATATATATATATATATATATATATATATATATATCAACCTATCAACCTATATATATATATCACCTATATATAGAGATAAGAGAGAGAGAGAGACTTAGAGTAAGAGAGAGAGAGAGTGAGAGGGTTTGGGTTAGCAAGGGTTAGGATTAGAGTAGTGGTGAACTGTGAAAGGGAGGGGGGTGTTCTCTGTCTCAGAAAACTGAGAAGGGGGGGGGGGGGGGGGGGGGGGGGGGTTCTCAAACACACACACACATTACACATATATACCCTATTTATATACACACACATATCTACGTATATACGCATCCACATACTCTAAGACACACACCTACACATTCACATACATATATACATACATATGTAGTATATATACACACAAATATACATATATATATATACATAATAATTGATTTGAAATTCGTTTTCAAAACTGGAAAAAAAAAACAGGAAATGGGCTGATACACAGTTTTTAGGATAAATGGGAAATTGGCATTTAACAATCTAAATCAAAATAAAATAATGAATTAAAGGTTGGTAACATATAAACACAATGTGCACGTGCTATGTGAAGTGTTTGTGTCCACAAAAGTGGACACAAACGTGTCCATTCAACAAAAATCAAAAACAGGGAACACAGGACACAAACGACAGTTAACAGCGTGCACGTGTTCACGTGTCTCGTGCTCACGACACAGGACACGTGAGGTGTCGTGCTCGTGTCAGTAGCTAGGTGGGGTGTCAGGGTAGGTGTCTAGGTGCCTGAGTCGTGTCCACGAAGTCGCGTGTCCACGCGCGAAGTGCGTATCAGTAGGGAAAAATTCGTGCGCACAGTACAGTTCAAAATCAGTGCGTGCCAAATTCCGTGTCCGACACGATACTAGGAGACACGAAACTTGGGGGGCATGTTCGCAGACATTGCCCCCTTGTGTCCACCAAGTGTCACCCTCTCACGTGTTGTGTCGTGTCCACATTCAATGTCGGGTAGCAGGACAGCGTGCACAGTCTCGTGCACGCGTGTCGAAGGGTCGTGTGCTCCACACGTGGCACGTAGAGTCTTGTGCTCGTGTCAGTGGGTAGGTGGGGTGGTTAGGTTTGTGTCTAGGTTTCTGTATCGTGTCCACGACACGTGTAGACACGACACGAAGTGTCAAACAGTGGGGTAAATCAGTGTGCACAGTGTGGTTTTAACAGTGTGTTCGTGTCCCGTTTTGGACACGGACACGACTCGAAGTGTGCTCAGTCAACTAGGGTTGTGTCCTACATGTCTAGGGCTACCCAAAAATATAATTTGTTTTACAAAATAACAAAGTTTAATCCTAAGTGGCATTTCACCAAACACTGAAATCAAGAGACAGACACGTGTCCGATACGGACACCAAACCAAGCCTAAATCTCACCAAACTTAGCCTACAGTTAGGGTATACCTATATGCATGCAATTATGAAGAAAAATCACAATAATAACTAGGTTTGGGGATTTTTACCTATGAGTGCAAAACTCAAGAAAACAAGGTTTTGGGGGGGTATCCTCTTCGCTTGATGGTGCCCAAAATGCTATGCAACCTAGCTAGCTAGCTCCCCTTAGCATCCTCAATAGTAGGGGGTTCCAATGCAAGAAGTTTGGCTCAATTTGGAGTCAAATTGGTTAAATGGTGAAGGGTTGAAGTAGAGGGAAAAAACTAGGTTTTAAGTGTAATGAAAAGAGGCTTGAATGAAAGGGGGGTGGTGTTCATATATGATGGGGGCATGGGTTGGGCTGCCATGGGGGGGTAGGGTAGATATTTAGGGTTCCTTTCCACCTAGCAAGCTTAGTCTCTAAGTCTTTGACCCTTAGATATTTCTAGGTTTCTAAAGGAAATATCTTAGATAGGTAATATCTAGATATTTGTCTAACCTTAGATATTTCTAACATAAAACTAACATCTAACATTAGCCTCCTAGGTTAGTGACTAATCTCTAGGTTAGGATAAACTAGGTTAGGGCTAACATGACACTAATCCACTAATTAAATAATAATAAAAACACATAAATCCAAATAATTCCAAATAAATTCTAATAAATTACCAAAATACCCTTTTGACTAAAAAGTGGTAATTTGAAATCCTAATCACATGGTTAGGCTTACATGGTCATGGTTGGTCTCTAGGTTATGAAATCTCTAGGGTTTACACTAGGGTTACACTAGTAAAATCACAAAGTCATAAGCCATGACTTAGAAAATAATTTTAAATTAACTAAAATCACCAAAAATCATATCATGACTAAAACACCATTAATAAATAATAAAAATAATAATTTTTCAAAAATACCCCAATTTCAGAAAACTGGGTCTTACAAGTCTACCCTCCTTAGAGAAATTTCGTCCTCGAAATTAAGATAGTCGTACTCCTTGTAGGTCAAACCCCCAGTCAATCAGAGTCAAAAGATAACATGCAATTATAGTCCTACTGGTCGTGATTCCACAGTCTTGAACAGGGTAACTACACTATCTAGTATATCACAAGCATATCCTGACAGGTACTAATGGAATCATACAACAAGATGGGAAAGGAAGGACAGAAAAGACAAACCTGCTAACCCGTCACCTGCAGCGTGGGTCTCCTCGACCGTCATCGCAAAAGCTCCACCCCTCTGGTGCTGAGCTACAGGTGGCCTAGCCCCCATATAAGGAGGTGCAATAGGACAATCCATCTTCTGGTGAGTATCAGACCCACAGGTATAGCAAACCTTCAGCCTCTTCCTACACTGCTCCCTGATGTGTCCCTGCTTCCTGCAGTATGAACAACTGATCGTCTTCGGGTCCTGACCTCGATACTGATGCTGTACCTGCTGAAATGGCCTCTGCTGCCGGGGTCCCGGGGCTCTAACTGGCGGGGTCGAATGATGTGGTGTGGGTGGATGATATGTCTGCTGGTGCAGCGTCGGCACTTTCTGCTGGAAAGCCTGACGCTTGGAGGGTCCCTCAATGTGTACAGAAGCCGGCCTCTTGCAAGACAGAAGACGGTCCTCGATACTCCGGGCTAACTCTAAGCTCTGGTAGTAGTCAGTCATACCGTTTGCCACTATAAGAATGCCAATGTCTGGAACTAGACCACGGCAAAACCTACGCGTCATCTCCTCAGGGTCAGCAACTAGGCTAGGAGCGAAACGGCTCAGGCGACTAAACTCTGCCGTATACTCGTCAACAGAACGGTTCCCCTGCTGGATGTTCTGGAATCGTAGCCCCATGGCTACTCTAGCGGTGGTCGAGAAAAATTTCTTCTTGAACTGGGTCTTGAACTGATCCCAAGTGGCTCTACCTCTCGCGAATAACAGCTCATTCCGGAACCAAACTCCTGCCAAGTCTATCAGCAAAAATCCCGCTGCCTCGACCTGGAGGTCATCCGGCATCCTAACTCCAATGAGCTTCCTCTCTACCGAGTCTAACCGGTCATCTGCTACTACTATGCCCTCAGTCTCTAAGAACTCCTTGGGATTCAGACCCATGAAGTCCTTGATCGTCCCTGCTTTCTGCCGCGGCTCTACAGGTGGTGGGACCACGGTACGTCCCTCAGAATGCTCCATGCTCTGGCGGAGTAGGGTGGTCTGCTCCTGATGGGTTGCTAGGAACCCCTGGATCAGAATGAGCAGTTGGTTCCCGTCGAGTGTGACGGAAGCCTGGGTAGGTATAGTGATAGGGGGTGGTGGAAGTATTGGGTCCTGCTGGGATTGTAATGTGGAAGGTGGTGGAGGTATCTGGGTCTGTAAATCTGTGGAGTGGGGAGAGGTGGTAGGTGGAGGTGTATCAGTCAACTGGTCAGCTGACTGGATGGGGAGTGTGCCATTCTCAGGTGTGACATGCTGGGATGAACGAGTAAGCACCATCTATTTACAACAAAAAGGATTTATAAGGACTCTTTAAAGCAAAACAATCATAGACAAGAAATCAAATTATAATAGCAAGCATGTGATGTATTTCCTATGTTGCAATCCTAGTATTCCTCTAGGTGTTCTAAGCGTCACTCCTAATGTTGTCTAATTACCTTAAGTTCCTAATTGCAGGCATGCTTGGTACAATAACGTAACCAAACAATTTAGTCGACAGACCTGCATGGGCCACCACTAAAAACGTGTCACGACCCGCACCCTGTATAGAGGCACGAGAAGTGGGTACGCCCAGCCTATGCCGCAGTGTCGGCGGTAGTAAGCTGTCCTAGGTTGCTAACTAATCTCATGCAGTGAATATAAAGTACTTGTCCAGATATCAGCTCCGAATGGAGGACAAGTAAAAGGGTATGATCTACTCAAACACAGTCTAAAATACGAAAAGATAACACAGAGGTTATACCTAAGGAATTAAAGACAACAACAACTAACTACTAAAATAATACAATATCTCAAACCAACTTAATACAAACTAAAAACCTTAACTTTAATACAACAAGCCAAAACATGAAAGCTAAAGTAGTCTACTAGCTAATCTCCTGAATCACTCCTGAGAGTCGGAACCAAAGGTAGCTAATCCCTCGCCAGGTCCATGGTAAGCAGGGCATGTGTCCTCTGGAATATCATCTGTAATATTTTCAACAGGTCCAATCAGGACGGGAACGAGTACAACTCATCTAGAAAAACCCAAGTAAATGACAAAGAACTATAAAGCAGTTATAGACAGTTTTATTGATGAGCATGGCAGTTTTATACAGGTAATAATAGCATAGAGACACAGTGAGATACAAGAAAAGAATGGTAACTAAAACAAGTGAAGAATCATGGCAATGAAGACCGTAAATAAAGCTAACTGAACTAGAATAATATGTACGAGTCCAGACAGTACGATATAAGTCTAATGTAATCCCAGTGTGAGTCCAGTCCATATAATCTGATACCAGATAATTTCCAGTACAAGATAAGTCCAACAGTGATCAATGAAACCAGGGTGAGTCCAACTATGATCTAACAGTGTGTTTTAAAATACCGAGGTCGACATGCAAACGGCTGTAGGTATCAGGCACATCTCTCACTGATCGGGCAAGAGATGGCTATGCTTCCGGTAGATTCCAGTAGGAGATTCCGGATTTGGGATATGTCTACATGTCTTACTCAATATTTCCCCGCCCAGCAAGTGAATCCAAAATCGACAAAAGAATCGAGATGAGTCTGGCCAATACATGATGATTCCAGAAATGATTCCAGAATGATACTAATGACTCCAGTAATAGAGGCCAGCAAGTAAGGTATGTGTCGATACATGAATCCAGAAATATTTATACGTGTTGATACAGAGAATCACATAGAACTAACTAGAACTGAAATACAGTAATCGACAAATAAATGAGAGAATTATCAGAGAATGTACTCGCCTGTTACTCTGGAAAGAGTAGTGTAATATCAGATGTCTGTACCAGGGTCACAATGTCCTAAAATAGAGCAATACAGTTATGACATGTCCAAAATGAAGGTAAATAAAATCTACGATGCAATCTATATGAATTCTAAGCCAATCTAGGTCAAAGTCAAACTAGGTCAACACTACAGTCAAACTAAGTCAAATTAAGTCATACTAGGTCACAAGAAGTTAAACTAAGTCATACAAGGTCAAACAAAGTTAAACAAGTCTAATCTAGGTTAAAGTCAACCCTTGGTCAAACATTCTAGCCAAACTAGTCAAGTTATCTAGGGCTTAGTCAATAATGGTCAGATTAGTCAATACTAGTCAACATAGTCAAAGTCTAGGTCAATCTTAGACTAACTAAGGTTTTGGTTAATCATAGACTAGTCAATAAGATATTTAGGTTAATCTTGACTAATGGTCAACATCCAGTCAAACCCTATAAGGCTAACTCAAAACCAAACATAGGCTAACCTGTCTTAGGATACCTAAGATACTATACTACAATAAAGTATATCACATGAAATATATATAGTACAATACCAACCTTAATCCTGTAATCAAGCTAATCCTATTCTCCAACTCAAGTCATGACTCAACTCTAAGTATCTAACTTAACCCCATACATATCTTCATCTATATAGGATTACCCTCATAATCCATATGGTCAACCTAATCATCTAGTTTAGTCAAACTCAAGTCAAATAGTCCTTCTATGTTCATCCAAGTCATTTCTAGGTCAATTAGGTCAAGGTTTGACCTATAGTTGACTTTGGTCAACAATGGTCAACTATCTAGTCAAACTATGTCTTACCAGTCAACTAGTTAAACTAGTCATTTTAGGTCAATCCTAGTCAATTCTAGGTTAACTAGGTCAACTTTGACCTAAGGTTGACTTTGGTCAACCCTTAGTCAACAAGGGTCAACAAGTGGGTTTTGGGTCATTAGGGCTAGCCCCTAGCCATAGGCTAATGATCTTGGCCATTGGCTAGTCATGGGGTTGATATATATATATATATATATAATATATATATATATATATATATATATATATATATATATATATCATTTATATATACATATATATATATATATATATATATATATATATATATATTATATATATATATATATATATATATATATATCAACCTATCAACCTATATATATATATATCACCTATATATAGAGATAAGAGAGAGAGAGACTTAGAGTAAGAGAGAGAGAGTGAGAGGGTTAGGGTTAGCAAGGGTTAGGATTAGGGTAGTGGTGAACTGTGAAAGGGAGGGGGGTGTTCTCTGTCTCAGAAAACTGAGAAGGGGGGGGGGGGGGGGGGGGGTTCTCAAACACACACACACATTACACATATATACCCTATTTATATACACACACATATCTACGTATATACGCATCCACATACTCTAAGACACACACCTACACACTCACATACATATATACATACATATGTAGTATATATACACACAAATATACATATATATAAACATAATAATTGATTTGAAATTCGTTTTCAAAACTGGAAAAAAAAAACAGGAAATGGGCTGATACACAGTTTTTATGATAAATGGGAAATTGGCATTTAACAATCTAAATCAAAATAAAATAATGAATTAAAGGTTGGTAACATATAAACACAATGTGCACGTGCTATGTGAAGTGTTTGTGTCCACAAAAGTGGACACAAACGTGTCCATTCAACAAAAATCAAAAACAGGGAACACATGACACAAACGATAGTTAACAGCGTGCACGTGTTCACGTGTCTCGTGCTTACGACACAGGACACGTGAGGTGTCGTGCTCGTGTCAGTAGCTAGGTAGGGTGTCAGGGTAGGTGTCTAGGTTCCTGAGTCGTGTCCACGAAGTCGCATGTCCACGCGCGAAGTGCGTATCAGTAGGGAAAAATTCGTGCGCACAGTACAGTTCAAAATCAGTGCGTGCCAAATTCCGTGTCCGACACGATACTAGGAGACACGAAACTTGGGGGGGCATGTTCGCAGACATTGCCCCCTCGTGTCCACCAAGTATCACCCTCTCACGTGTTGTGTCGTGTCCACATTCAATGTCGGGTAGCAGGACAGCGTGCACAGTCTCGTGCACGCGTGTCGAAGGGTCGTGTGCTCCACACGTGGCACGTAGAGCCTTGTGCTCGTGTCAGTGGGTAGGTGGGGGTGGTTAGGTTTGTGTCTAGGTTTATGTATCGTGTCCATGATACGTGTAGACACGACACGAAGTGTCAAACAGTAGGGTAAATCAGTGTGCACAGTGTGGTTTTAACAGTGTGTTCGTGTCCCGTTTTGGACACGACACGACTCGAAGTGTGCTCAGTCAACTAGGGTTGTGTCCTACATGTCTAGGGCTACCCAAAAATATAATTTGTTTTACAAAATAACAAAGTTTAATCCTAAGTGGCATTTCACCAAACACTGAAATCAAGAGACAGACACGTGTCCGATACGGACACCAAACCAAGCCTAAATCTCACCAAACTTAGCCTACAGTTAGGGTATACCTATATGCATGCAATTATGAAGAAAAATCACAATAATAACTAGGTTTGGGGATTTTTACCTATGAGTGCAAAACTCAAGAAAACAAGATTTTGGGGGGGGGGGGGGGGTATCCTCTTCGCTTGATGGTGCCCAAAATGCTATGCAACCTAGCTAGCTAGCTCCCCTTAGCATCCTCAATAGTAGGGGTTCCAATGCAAGAAGTTTGGCTCAATTTGGAGTCAAATTGGTTAAATGGTGAAGGTTGAAGTAGAGGGAAAAAACTAGGTTTTAAGTGTAATGAAAAAAAGGCTTGAATGAAAGGGGGGTGGTGGTCATATAGGATGGGGGCATGGGTTGGGCTGCCATGGGGGGGGGGGGGGGGGTAGGGGAGATATTTAGGGTTCCTTTCCACCTAGCAAGCTTAGTCTCTAAGTCTTTGACCCTTAGATATTTCTAGGTTTCTAAAGGAAATATCTTAGATAGGTAATATCTAGATATTTGTCTAACCTTAGATATTTCTAACATAAAACTAACATCTAAACATTAGCCTCCTAGGTTAGTGACTAATCTCTAGGTTAGGATAAACTAGGTTAGGGCTAACATGACACTAATCCACTAATTAAATAATAATAAAAACATATAAATCCAAATAATTCCAAATAAATTCTAATAAATTACCAAAATACCCTTTTGACTAAAAAGTGGTAATTGAAATCCTAATCACATGGTTAGGCTTACATGGTCATGGTTGGTCTCTAGGTTATGAAATCTCTAGGGTTACACTAGGGTTACACTAGTAAAATCACAAAGTCATAAGCCATGACTTAGAAAATAATTTTAAATTAACTAAATCACCAAAAATCATATCATGACTAAAACACCATTAATAAATAATAAAAATAATAATTTTTCAAAATACCCCAATTTCGAAAACTGGGTCTTACATGTTCCTTATTTTATTTTTTCAATCTCTCTCTCTCTGTGGTCCTCTGTCCTTTAAGAGGAGTGAAGCAACAGCTTTATTTTATTTTATTTTATTTTTTGCTTTTGTGTTTCATTTTATTTGATTAAATTATTATCATTATTATTATTATTATTGTTATTATTATTGTTATTATTATTATATATTATTATTATTATATTATTATTATTATTATTATTATTTTTACTGTTATCAGTATTATTATTACAGATCTAGTTTATGATCATTAAAACTTATTATTGTGATTAGTAATAGTATAGTTATTGTTTTGGGATTATTATTTTAAAACTATATGGGTAGCATAGGGTTAAATCTATCTACGCATTTTCAGAATATAAATTTTATCCTAAAATATTATCTTTAGTTTTATTTTATCCAATAAAAATATAGATAGTTGTTAATAAATTATTTTTATAAACCAACAATTTGTTTTTGCCTAAACTAATTTCTTATAGTTTTATTTTTAATTTTATTTTTGAATATTCACATGGAAGCATATCTTATTAATAAGAACATGGCTTTATATCTAAATATCCAATAGTTTCTGCCCTAAAACGACTTTCAATTTTTTTGAGTATCTATTCAAAAGCATATTTTGACTAATAAATTATACTTCAACTATTATAAAATAATTTCTAAAACCATATTTTATTTATCTAAATTTCTTTCGACTATCCTTCCGTCCATGACTATATCCCATTACTCCTATTCCCTCGCCAATTCTATACTACCTTATGTCCATCCTAACTAATTTGACCCTTCTGGACCCAATAAACTGTCTGTGCCACCACCAGAGGTCATCTTGCATAGTTGTTGCACCGAAGTCGCAGTTCGTGCCACCTTGATTATTGCAGCACCACCTCAGACGTCAATCGGGCAAGACATCTTGCCATTTGCTGCTTATTTATTTTAGCTCATATTTCATGCATTATTCATTATTTTTTTATGCAAAATAAACTGTGATACATGGCATAACTTGTTAGAACTTACTGTTCAGTTATTTCCTGCTATGTATTATTTTTTTTACACATTAAACCTAGTTTAAGGGACCACCTTGTGTGGCATTCATTGGCCTTGACACGTTATACCACGAAGTTGTGTGTCGTATGTAGAATACGGACGTGCGTGATTGGCTGGCCACCAGTACGTATAAACCGTGTGATAGGATTAACCGCTAATAGAATTGTATGCTAGTTTGACTTAGCGGTTATAGAGATTTTATGTTGTGGATACAACATAGTAGGCATTGGACGGGGAAGACAATTCCTTAGCGTATGGGCTACGATGCACTTTACCTTGTGACCCGGATGCTCCGCTGGAGATACGGAGTTGATGACCCACTGATTACTGATGGCTACTGACGTTCTGCGAAACGTTATGCTCTTCCTGCTTGAGGCCCCTGGTGCCCCAAGAGGGGACCATGCCGATCCCATTTTTGCCAGGACCCATACGTAGAAAGGATTGTTCTTAACTACATTTCACTTAGAACGGTTAGGCACCTTTATCCGTTAGGTACGAGTACTTTTGGTTTGGGTACTTGTATCTGACCGTGGCTTGGAACAGTGACTTGTCGCAGACTAATTTGCCATATCTTGTCCTTGTTTGGTTGTAGGTACGGCTCACTATTCCAATGAGAAGGTACTGAACCTTGTTGGGGTCCGGATACCATATTGGATTCATAGCATGGAAAGATACGTCATCGTGAATTAGTTTACCATCTCATGTCCTTGTTTGGTTGGAGAGATGGTACGCTAGTTCAATGGTGTGTATTGGACCATGTTATAATTCAATTGAATTATTTATTTGAGAAATTTATATTCAGTTACATTGGCATGATATTATGTGTCTTGTTACGTCCCTCTGAGTACCTGGTTATCTCTCCAGATGTGTGTTCTTGTCTTTCGTAGGTGTTCTAGCCATGGCCATGATCATCTATATTTTTTTGAGGATGATTGCACTTTGGTCGTCTTCGCTTCGCTCGCTAAACTCTTTCTTTTGTTATGTATTTTTTTCATAGTCGGTAGTGGATTTGTCTTCGCCCAACTACATGTACCAAATGACAATTTTATAGTTTATTATATGATTTTTATTCTTTATTTTGTGGATGAGATTAGTTAGCCTTGGTTTTACTGCATTTTACAGCTTATGTATACATATGAAGATTCCGTATATTGGAGTACACTTCGTATGTATGCAGCTGGCATGTCTACGTTCCTAGTCCTATGTATTTTGGGACTGGGGTTACAAGAGTTGACCAAGAGTTGACTTTAGTCTAGAATGACCTAGACATTATATAGAATGCATTGTAAAGTTCAATATCCCATTCTGGACATGTTGTGACATGTGTTCTCTAAATTGGGCTCATATACCTTGTCTGGTCATCTACACTACCAAATACTCAGAATATCAGGCGAGTACATTCTTTGACCGTTTCATACTTGCTAGAACTTATATTCTTGTTCTAGATTATTTTACTTGATGATGTCACGTTGGTAACACAGAATGGTACTATATGGATCTTTTATGAGATGTTATCCCCCTCGAAAGCATCGGATACTTCATGTCATGTGTGTTCCAATTACATCATGTATCTCTATGCTTTCACTATTCATGTATACTCTTGTGATTCATGTACTCTCATTTCACAGAGCCCTCATGAATCAATTTCACGTGCTCTTATTTATGAGGTAGTGAATCATGAATCTTAACATAACTTGTCTCGATCCTTGTGTATTGATTGGGGATGGGGGAGTAGAAATAATCATGTGAAATTCCAAAGTAGTGTAACTATGAATCAACTCTGTAGTATAGCCATGAATCATATCCATCTGTTCACATGTCTATCTTGTACTCTAAATTACTAGTCACTGATAGTTCTTTACTTAGTAGATATTTCCATTACAGTCATCTCTTTACTTTATGTACATTCTTTCAGTTATTCATGTATCTTACTCTATTACATATTTTATTTTTCTGATGTGATATGAACTGTGTGAGATGTATTGTGCTCATTCCTTTAATGACTGGACCTGTTGTATATTACAGAGGATGATACGAGGCTTTTTGTACCACTTACTATGGAGCAGCCTTAGACGACACCTGCTATCTGGCCCCCCAGGATCCACTAGCAGTAGAGGCTGATACCCCCATAGTTTAGGCTGGCTAGCTTAGACTTTATCTTGTTTCTGAACCTTATCCCATTTGGATACTTTATTATATATTTGGATCTTGTGTTATTTGGATGTTTTGTGGAGATGTTATCTTAGACACTCAGACATCTCTCATGTTTGTATTTATTTTGTGGATTCATATCATATATATCTATCTTATCGTATCTTCTACCTTAGATTGTGATTGAGATTGTACATATCTTATTGTTCCTCCGTTCGGAGTATATCTTGTGCAGTATATTTCATACTGTGTTAGATGTTATGACCTAGGACAGCGTTCTACCGTCGATACTGCGGCGTAGGCTGGACGTACCCACTTTTCGTGCCCCTACACTAGGTGCTGGTCGTGACACTAGCGGAGTGTGTGTGTATATATATATATATATATATATATATTAAATATATATATATTATTTTTTTTTAGCGGAGGTGTATATATATATATATATATATCTATATATATATATATATATTATATAATATATATTATATTTTATATATATATATATATATATATATACACAAAATAATATTATATATATATATATATATATATATATATATACACAAAAATAATATATATAATATATATATAATATATTATTTTTGTGTATATATATATATATATATATATATATATATATATATATATATATATATATAAAGAGAGAGATAGAGAGAGAGAGCAACACCCTCTTCTCCCTTGGCCCTCTCTTTCTATATACTCTCTCCCTCTCTCTCGATTCTCTTGATCTTGATCTTTTTTTCTTCTCTCTAAGTCTCTCCTCCCTATCTTCCAACCCCTACGTGTAGCCATACTCGCACCACGTCGGACTTACCCTTGTGTAGGCCATCGGTGTGTGTTGTCAGTTGGCCGCTGTGAACGCGAGTCCTAACAACCTTGCCTGTCCACTGGCCATCATCGTCATCGTCTTATGCACGCTGCTGTCTCTACCACCATCACCATTATCATGATCCCCTTTATCTTATTCTATTTCCTCTTCTCTTTACATCTTCACAAAACAAAAGGAAGAGAAAAGAAACAAAAATTGGAGAAGAAGAAGCCCTAATTCCTAAAACCTCAAGGCAAGCCTTCCTCCCTAACCCCTTTTCTATTCTAATTTCTAATCCCAAATATGGTTTATTTATTTAGTTAGCTTTATATCCATAGATCTATATAAATTATTTTAAAATCTGTGATTAGAAATAAGTATGAGTTGGTGTTGAGTGAGGTTCCCAACCTATGTAGAGAAACCCTAGAGTGCAACGAGTCCCATTCGGATCAGTAAAAAAACTTGGGAAATTGGATCAGCAGAGACTCCAGTCCCAAACTGAGTTCGGACTGAACTTGGTCTCCCAACCGAGTTCGACCTAAGATTGGTCCTAGGGAGGACATAACTTGGCTCGAGTTGCTGGCTCGAAAACAACTAAACTCGGGCCGAGTTCGGTTGTCGGGGCTGTACAAGTTTAGAAGGGTATTTTTACACCGTTGTATCACATCCAGTGGTCCAGATCTATTGCGGTATTGAGAGGGTATAATTAGGTGTTTCCTAACGTAATTAGCATTGTAAGATATGGTTTACACTTTTGAAAAGAGAAATGTGATTTATGGCTATTTCGAAGAGGTGATCACTTCGGATATTTTACTCATTATCTCTATTCTACGTGAGTTTATAATCGTGTTTTCCATCTTCCAAGTAGTGTGGTGATCCGTTTGGATTGGTGAGAGGTTTGTAAGAAGTCGGATGTACTATCTTATTCCATTAGTAGAGACTTTCAGGATTCATATTTTGTTTTCATGCTTTTGCTCTGTTCTCGTAGCTTTTTGTTTCGGGGGAATGTTTTCCATTTCGTTCCCAATAAAGTGGTATCAGAGCTTTAGTTTAAAGCGTATCAGGGTTGACAAATCAAGCTAAAAAGAATAGATAGATGCGAAGCAGGTACATATGGTAAACCTAAATGGTACCAATTGCCACTATTGGAGGAGTAAAATGAAGGATCTATTATTCTTCAAGCAGTTGCATCTTTTGGTATATGCTTCCGAGAGGCCCAACAATAAATTTGAAGAGGACTGGAAATTTGTGTTGGCCCAATTGCTCATGGTCAACCTGATTTTGATAAGTAACCAAAACCATGACTAGACAAATCGCATCTTGATTAAGATGTACAAAGCACTAGCAGCTAAAGTCGCATCTGGTTTGCTATTTATTCTATTTTACACTTTTTGCGTCTATGAAAAATGTACATCAAGTCGTCCTTGGCAATAAAATAACACTAAATAAACTACCCAAAACCCTATCCAAACCAATCAAAAGCCAACAATTTCATCAAATCCAACATTCTAAAATTGGGAGATAGAGCTCGGCCAGAGTTCGATCCCTAACCGAACTCAGATCAAAATCGGTCATGCCAAGTAGAAACCCTAAATTACTTAGTCATCTTGAAGATCAAGCTACAACTATTGTCGTCCCTCGAACATGATATTGTGCGAGCCTAAGTTGCACCTGCATAGGGCAGGTCATAAAGTTATCCGAAATACAACAACAAATAAAATTATATGCAAAGAAATTGAACACTATCATAGATTTTTTTTGCTTTATTAAATATAACATTATTACAAGACTCTATTACAAGGGTTGTCACACGGGCTTACAAACTGACTCGTATGAGATAGTCGTTCCATACATTAACCCTTTTATACAACAAAACCATTTAACACTGGAGTCTGGGCTATTCCGCTGCACCTTAGAGCGGTCTTCAAAAGTGGTATAAGCAAGCCTTCACAATCGAGCAAGGCTTTAAAATATTCAAGCGTCGCCTTCAGTTCTCTGGTACGCTCCCTAGTTCATAGCACTTGTGGAGACGAGGTCAGTACATTGCTGCGTACTGGTGAATGACTAACTAACCCCATGATCTTATTTGTTATAGAAATTATGTGAAGCATGCAATATATTTAGTTATCTTTTTAACCATTCTAGTCAATTTCATGTAAACAATTGATAGGACATAAATATAACTACGATAAATCTTACCCACGGTAGAGTCTCCGCCTTTGTATTACACACCTTGTTTCCATGTCAACTTGATATTGTTAACTGAAACATTGTAGATATGTGAGATTGGCAAGACAAGCCATCCTGGACTTATAGCTTGGTTTAGATGGTGATCCTTTCGGCGCGGGTAGCGAGCCCCCGCTAGAAGTCCCGAATAACCCGTGTTAGTGTCCAGCATAACTATCTTATTTTCTCCTAGGTCGAATCTGTCTCATGGTCCCGTGTTGCCATTCAAGGAAACCAAACATTGTGAATAAGTTGTCCATAATCGTATAAGACTAAACTAGTTACTCAAGTATGGTCTACGAATGATAAGAAACTTAACCATTTTTAGTGTGTCCCACCTTTCGTTGTAGAATTTATTCATTGAATCAATATTTTCTTAACCCGGTTCTATAGAATTCATAATATAAGTGAGCATGCAATAGTTCTACGATTTAGATTTCTATATCAGGCATATCATAAGTAAGCATGTGATAGAGTTATGATTTGCATTTCTATGGAAACAAACATTGCACATTGTGTCTTAGCATCTATATTTAGCCTAACATGTTATCGTTTTCGTCGATTTATTAGAGGGCAAGAAGGTCAAGGGATGAAAGGTCAAGCCACTTACTATTGATTGTACTCTACGAGTCGCTTCCACGATCACCTACAATCTCATAAGAAAAGGATCAACACTTTTCTTTTTCTCTCAGAATTCAATTCGAAGTGTGAAGTTCAAAGAACGCAACAACGATACCCACCGAAAACATTCTTCAAAATGCATTCATAAAGGCAATGTGAAAGGAGCAAGCAAAGCAACGATAACGCAAAAAAATGAACATCGAAAAGGTCTCTCACAATTCGGCTGCAAAGTCCTTCCTCAAGGCGCTATTTACTGAATATGGCTCCTGATTCCAAATAACACAATCAATAATGAAGAAAGAATCTTGATTCAATCTGTCCCGATCAATCGATACTGACAGTGTTTCTTAATTGTGCTCCCAGCATACGAGAAATGGGGCACGATATTTGGCAGGGCACTACATTATAATCAACTAAGAAAAAGTTTCATCCTAGAAACTTAAGAATAGAACCTACCACTAAGAAAACAATAAAGAAAATATTTCCTTCATCTCGAACTCACATTCCCAGGTTGACTCCTTGACCGAGTGGTTCTTCTACAGTATGTGAACAAGAGAGATCTCATGATTACGAAGCAATTTATCCTTGTTCAAAGGCTGGAACTGGTTCCGCCACGTACAACAAGTTCGCCTTCAAATCTAGTTGACCAAAATCTACCACATGATTTGGGTCATACACGTACTTTCGTACTTATGAGACGTCGAAGATATCATGCATATCCAACAGTGTTGGCGGTAAAAAATTTGATAAGCTACTAGTGCTACTCGTTTGAGTATCTCGAAGGGACTAAAAAATCTCTAGCTCAACTTGTCTTTTGCTCCAGATCTGGTGACTCTTTGCATCGATGTTACCTTCAGAAAACTTGATCACCCTCCATCAAGAGGTAGTCGAAGGGTGTCGGCATAATTCTTCTGTTGACTCTAAGCCACCTTCAATCTCTTCCGTATCAGTTAGACTTTTTGTACGGTATGTAATACCAGCTTTGGACCAAGAATATGTCGTTCCTCGACTTCATCCCAACAAATAGGTGCTCTGT